>VXAU01003369.1:200200-227313 GCA_013399695.1 Formicarius rufipectus
AGAACACTTTTATTCATAATGAGAATACTACTATACAGCTAATGAACATATGGACCTCAGTGGTTTGAAGATGGGGTGGATTTTTGTATAATACCTTATTTGCTTACTTGAGCATGGATCTTTCAAGATTCCTTAAATCTTTCAAGATTCCTTAAAGAGAATTCATATTTAAAAACCAAAAAAATGTCCTTTGAGAGTAAGGCTTTTTTTTTTTTTTGAACTGGGCATTCATACTAATAATCATCAATTATCTTTCTCAATGAATACTTGAAGCAAGAACCTTAGATAAAAATAGATTTTTTTTTAAATGTTTTTGACAGTTCTCCCTTCCTGGCTGCTGGATCACAAAACCAAAAATGTCAAAGTGCTGGTTAATAGACTTCAAGAGTTGTTCTACAGTTTTTCTGTAGAATGTGATACATTTTCTATTCCCTTTAATCAGTTAAAAAACTGCCCTTTTCCAAGACAGATAAAATCCTGAAAGATACCCTTATGAAAGAAACATGAGCTGCCTAAATGAACATACTTTTTTGCCCTTCATAATTTCTTGAAGCAAGAATCGTTGGCCCAGATTGTCCTGCCTAAATCTGCAAATAAAGAAAACATTCAGTGTAAAACCTCTTTCTGAAAGGAGCAGTGAGAGGGATGGAGTCTAGATACTATCTATACTATAGATACTATCTATATCTATACTATATTATTTGTTAGTGCAACATCTTGCACTTCTGCTCTCAGGATTGTCAGAAACCTGCAGCAGGTGTCCAGAGTTTAGTGCAGAATAAGGAGGAAAAGCATAGAAGCATTAAGAGATAAATGAGCTATATGTGATCACAGGAAGGAATGATCATGTCTTCCTCATGTTTCTCCATCATCATGAGACATGGCAGGAGAAAGGTCTAGGATACTAATTTGTTTTCCATTTCTGTAGAAGGTATTAAAGGTTGCAAAGAAGCTGTATTTATCCCTGCTAAAGCCCTTGAGACTGACTAGTCTGTAATCACATAGGAAGCCTGTGGCGAAACATAATTTGAACTTGTGCTTTCTGGTTTCTACTTCAACCATCAGATTTCGCATTTTTGCTCTTTTTCTGCAGGGTTCCATGGGTGCAAGGAAGAGGGATCATTTGATGGTCTGAGGCTGTAAAGGGACAGAGAGAGACAGTACAGAGACAAACGTGCCTGAATCAGCTTTGCATTTGATGAAGTCTTAGATCTATATAACTTCAGATTGTTGGGGCAAGCCTACTTCTCTACAGTAGGTTTTGAACTAGTATATTTATAGTGCACTTTGTGAAACTCTGTGTGTTTTGTTCCCCTCCAGGGCCAGTGTATAGTCTTCAGTTGTTTTTGTTTAAGTTAACAACTGGAAGAAACGCCCTTCCTCTGAGATCATTGATGGCTTACAAACTTTGCCATAATGTTCTAACTTTCCCCTTCAGAGCAGTATTTACTGCACCAGCAGTCAAGCTGGGTATGGTAATTTCACTGTAACTCCATCAAATGTGAATCGTCACAATCCAAACATAAAAAGATTCTTGTTATACTTCTGAAAAAATACAGGTTTTAAATAACTACAATCAGATTCATAGTGAATAGAAAACTTATAGGAAAATATTTTTATTTAGTTTCCACACCAGAAATAAAGGTTCTTCCTTTGATAAACCCAAGAAAAAGCAGTCAATAAAGGCTTTGTGCAAAATGTCTTATTTATTGCACCTTTTAATTGCATCAATGTCATACATCATTCTGACATTTATCAGTCATTTAATCTAGGTAAACTTATTATGTCTGATGTAATTCCACTGAGATACATCTATTGCATGTTTTTTGTGCTATTTCTAGTATGGATATGGTTTAGAACTATGTTAATTAGAGGTAGTAACACTTTTTTTTTGCTAATTAGTTCACTATTATTTTGAAACCAATGTATTCTCATTGCAAAACTTCCTGGGAAGGTTCCTCTATTGTTTAGAGGGAAAAATTATAGAAAACTACTTATGACTCAAATCTCTTATATTTCACTGTGACATATGGCACATACTCATATTGCTTTCTCAGTTTCAGCAAGAAATATCCACATTTTTTCACTTGCCTGCTGCTAATGTCCCATGAAATTTCAGAATGAAATGGCAAACATGAAGTGTACTCCTGAATTTTCTGAAACAATACATAGTCCTTCAAGTCTGATGCAGCAAACATTCCTTCAGGTGAATTATTCTCTGTAATGTTCAGTTTATATATACACTGTTCCCAGACTCAGGAGATCTTATAATTGTTTTAGTTTTCCTGATACTCAGCTCATATAACTAATCTTATTCAGTCACAGAAATTAGTAGAATACTTTAGGCCAGAAGAGACCTCTGGAGGTCATATTAACTAGTATCCTACTTAAACAGGATACTAGAAGTTTGAAGTTGAATTCAAGTATTTCTCATGGTCATATTCAATTAAGTTTGGAATATCCCTTCAGATAGAGAACATAAACCTTCTCTAGTAACATGTTCCAGCATTTGACTACTTTCACAGTGAAAAAAAGTTTTCCCAGGAAGGAGTGGTGGAAGATTCAGAACATGAATGAAAACTATTCGAAGAGTATCAGTTGTTTTGGAGAGAGAGAGAGACTGAAACAGGCTCTGTGAGCTCAGTTATGCCTCGAGTTTTTTTGCAGTCATTCTGTTCTACCATTGGATGATTAGTAAAAGTAGAAAGTTCAGTTTTCATGGGATAGCTGTTTAAAACTTGACCTACAGTGCTTGAAACAACAATTCAGAACTTCCCACTCCAGCACACAAAAAAATTCTCAAAACCACATTTTATAAGTGCTTGGAATAAGAAAACTGAAATCAAAGTATATAAAGGTGGTCTCTTTATGCCAGACTGAAAAGAACTAAAACCTGGAACTCAACTGTAGCTGAGACCCTCTGAGGTGGAGAATTCTGGTGAGACCCCTTTATTCTCACATCTGTATATTTTTATTGCTGCTCCAGGTACTGAGTTTCTGTTGTATTTAGCTGGGGCTGTTCCCATTCCTGTACTACCTTGTGAACGCTACAGACATCAAAATATAAGTAATACTTCTTTTTGTTTGCTTGAGTGCTCTTCCTATCTCTCTGTTTCCATGTAGGAACTCATTGCAGGACCATGTCCCTCTCTTGCAGACTTAGTCAGCTGTGTTGGTCACTTTTTCTCCTTTTCTGTGGAAAGACCACATAATCCAACATGATTTTATACACTTTGTGCTGAATAATCACATATAATGTAATGCACTCATAGCCAATCTGGCTTTTTCTGAGGAGTATTTTACAGAGAGAAAACACATTCAGGTATGCAGATCAAATTTGTAATGCCAATTTAAGCAGTTTTTTTCTTCTGTTATACAAAGTAATGCCTAGTAATCTGAGGAAGGAGTAGACACTCAGAGAATGCATCATTTATCCTTCTCTCCTCTCGTCTCACCAGGACAGATCCCACAGTCTGTCTTGACTTTGTAGAATCTTCTTGACATCCATAGCTGCTTCCTTCCCATCCTGATAGCATTTACTGAGGGTAGATAACAGCCCCAAGTTAGCATACAGTCATTTTTTCTTGTTTTGCAGTGTTCCCTAAATCTGTATAATTCCTTATACTATAAATTAATGAGTAGATTTGTATTAACCTATCTATGCTAATAATGTTGCTTTACATTACAATGGATGTACTAGACATTAACTGCATCCTCAGCAAAATGATAAAGTACAGCATCACACTGTCTTTCAGGACAAAGAGTATCTTCTGCCTAAAATGAAAGCAGAAACTGTAAGCAAACATGGAAAGGGAAAGAAGCTTCTCTTCTGTTAATTGAATCAGGAAAGGAGAGGGTTAATATTTTGCCTTTCAGATACTAAATGTGTTCCTTGAGTACTTCCTCTGATGACCTAAGCATGGCCTACAATAGTCCTCATAGTTTCCTATCTGAAATAACTAGCAGCTTGATTGTGATTTTATCTTTTTTTTTACTGAGACAGTTATATGAGAGTGCTGACCTTCAGCTAACTGCCTGCTTCCTCTGCACAGGGTACACAGGACGTGAGAGCATGGTTCAATTAGGCTCGTTGAGTCTCATGTAAGTGGAGGCCTTGATCGCCACAAGCGATAGAATTGTTTTAGTTCACAAACTACGGTAGCTTTGTGGTCTGCTTGTTCCAACAGGGGAGTCCCTGACTCATTTCTACCTTGCCTGTGTACATACAATGACTGATAGAGGAAAAATATCACCACGCTTGCCAATGTGGCCAGAACCAACCACAATTGTTGTTACAGCTCTTCAGCATTTCAGGCTGTGTTTTTATTTAGTTATTTTAACCAATTAGAACACAAACTGAACAGTTAAAAATATCATGACAGTTGGCAATGCAGTCAACAACTTGATGTCCAAAAGAAGAGCAGTACGAGCGGTATTCCCCAGTGGCAAGTACTGGGACCAGTTCTGTTTAGCATCTTTTTCAGCAACATGGATATACCCTCAGCAAGTCTGCCAGTGACACCAAACAGTGTGGTGCAGTCAACAGGCTGGATGGTGGATGCTGGATGCTGAGGGTGCTCAGATGGACCTTGAGAGATTTGAGAGGTGAGCCTGTAAGAACCATATTAAGTTCAACAAAGCCAAGGGCAAAGTTGTGCAACTGGGTTGGGGCAATCCCAAGCAGGTGCACAGGCTGGGTGCAGAATAGATTGAGACCAGCCCTGAGGGGAAAAGCTCGGGGGTGTTGGCTGACAGGAAGCTCAACATGACCTGGCAATGTGCTATCACAGCCCAGGAATCTGACTGTATCCTGGGCTGCATCCAAAGCAATGTGGCCAGCAGGTCAAGGCGGGTGTTTCTGCCCCACCTGCAGTACTGTGTCCAGCTCTGGGGCTCACAGCATAAGAAGAATGGAGGCCTGTTGAAGAGAGTCCAGAGGAAGCTACAAAGATTATCACATGCCTGGAGCAACTTTGCTATGAAGACAGGTTGAGAGAGTTGGGCTTTTTCAACCTGAAGAAGAGAAGGCTCTGGGGAGACCTTATAGCACCTTCCAGTACCTAAAGGTGCCACAAGAGAGCTGGAGAGGGACTTTTTACAAGGACATGTAATGATAGGATGAGAGGGAATGGCTTTAAACTGGAAGATGGTATGTTTAGATTCAATATTAGGAAGAAATTCTTTATTGTGAGGGTTGTGAGGTTCATCACATGGAACAGTTGCGCAGAGGACTTATGGATACCCCATCCCTGGAAGTGTTCAAGGCCTGATTGAATGGGGCTCTGAGCAACCCAGTCTAGTGGGAGATCACGTCAGGAGACTTGGAACTAGATGATCTTTAATGTCCCTTCCAACCCAAACCATTTTAAGCATTTATTATTTCCTTTGGGAGAAGGAAGGATTAAAGCCTACAAAGGACCAATGGTCTCCAGTTGAGAGCTAACTGGGAGATTCAGCACAGAAAGAAACAAGCACAGCTGTTATGTGGCACTGGGAGACAATATGAAATGGGAGAGGGATTTTTTAGGTCCTAGTATCCACATAACTGAGCCAGCGTTAGGCAAGTAATGTTGTAGACAAGAGTTTTGATGAACTGTGACTCAAGACTTAACTCTCTATCAAGCAGATAGCTAGGCTTAGATGTTCACATCTAGAACAGGGTTTTAGGTTTTGATGGCTTGCATACCGGAATATTTAATTTCCCGCAAAGATTGTACAGGGGCACAGGTCTCTAAGCCAGAGTAATAGATCCTACCAAACAGATACTAAACAGTTAGCTAATACAGTGCTTGAAGTTTCAGTGCTTTAGTTTTTGTATCTGGTCTGCAAGACCTGCTATACCTGTCAGGTTGGAAGGGCAATGACTAAATAAATTCATCTCTGCATTGTGGCCTATAAGGTGGTCTCTGAGCTTTTGGAAGGAACCCTTGGTACATTTATCAGGTGGAGAAGCAGGGAACAAATCTGGTCAGTAAGAAAAAGGAAACTCATATGTGGTCTGAAGAAGAAATGTTGAATGGATGAAAAAGGACAAAGGTTATGAAAGTTGTTGTATACATCTCACATGCAACTTAGCGTAGGTTTTAAAGGTAAAAAATGTTTAATTTATAGGGGTTAACTGAAAAATTAACTGACATCTCCACTTTGAATTTCTTTAAAACTAAATGTGCCAGGGTCACCATGTATTAATATTATTTATTTTCTGGAAAAAGGCAATCATAGTGTTTCATTGTTATCTTGTTCCTTATGTCATTTTATTCCTAGTTCCTCAAGCTAGTAATATTCCTTAGTACCAGCAAATATTAAAATCTTTCAATATCAGATATTAGCAGTAAAGTTATTTCACCTAGAGGGTTTTTCCTGGACTGGGTTTTGCATTTACTATGGCTGAACTGACACAGAAGAAGCTGAAGAGCCTTCACTGTACAGATTTGAATCATGTTGCTTAATTTTAATTTGTCTGTTCAGTCCCATAATCAATGAAGAGGAGGAGAGCAGAAAGCTGTACTTTCAGAGAGCAGTGATCCCATTTGCAGTTTGAATCAGGGTCTGGAAATGACCATCTCTTCTGATACTGCAGAAGTCTGACGTGATTAGACATCTACTTTATGTTACTAGCTAAATGCTTATCCTGGGAAGCAATAAATACATGAAGCCTTTTCAATAAGTGCTAGACAGTGTTTGATACAGGAGATTATTTGGAAGGTCTTTGAATAAGTAGCAGTAAAACAATATTATGAATGTTCAAACACATTTTTGTGCTTTTTCCATAGGCATTGATCATATGGTACCACCCCATTGCAGGATGCTTTCTTTTTTTTTTTTTTTTTTTGTCAGTATCTCAGTTTTAGCTCTCTTTCTGCCTTTTCAGATAAGTAAATGGAGAACACATAATTCTGTTTTACTCAATCAAGTCTTCCAGACTTTTGTTGTATTATATGAATGCTGTTGTTCTGAGAGCTGGGATTTACTCACAACTTAACCTAACGCCAAATGCATCAGTGAGTATTGATGGAAAAACTGCATTTGCTAGTACAAAAGAACTAGCTGTCAGTAAAAAGCTTATTTTAGCCTCTTTCAGGGCAACATCAGATCAGGTGTAGCTAAACTGTGCCTTTTAGGCTTTCCTTGGCTGCAATGTGTCATCTTAAATATTGTACAGTGTGTATCACCAGCTCTTTCAACAGCATTTTACCTTACACTTCCTTACGGTGGCAAAAAGTGATAATATAATTAGTCATAATGTGTTATCAGGAAATTAGAGGACCCAATAAGCATTTTCTTATCTTTCTAGGACTGACTTATCATAATCTAACTAGTTTATCTTTCATTCGTGAGAACTGTGGTTGAATTATTTGGTCATATGATTTTTCCCACATTGCACACGTTATTGTGGTTTCCTTTTAACTCCACTTAGCCTTTTTCAAAAGAAAGCATGAAAGGAAGATAATAAATTAATGGGGTGAAAGCAGGATTAAAAGTTAGAAGCAAAAGCAACAGGAAGACCGGCTGGTCTGATGAATTCAACTTACTTGAGCGTATCTGTAAACAAACAGTTTCTATACCCCCAGGCTGTACAACGATGACCTTATCATATAGGTAGGGCTGCAATGTTACTAGCATGGACTCAGATTAGTTACTGTATTATATTTATTCTTTTCATTTCTATATCTCCACTTAGCTGAAACTACCAGGGAAGGTGGCACAAGATCTCTTACAACTAAGAGAAGTAATTAGACTAGTAAAATGTATGTGTAAGCTCAGGGCTTGAACTGGACAATGACTCTCAGAAGGGAATGGGCAGCAGTGTTGTTTAGTTCCACCCTTAGGTGTTTGGTAACACACCATATCAAAGGACAGGGTGAGACGGTCGTGGGAAGATGCCTTTGCACCAAACCCCACTGGAAGTTGAAATTGGTAACACAGCACAGAATTTGTCATGGGGCACAGCAGTGCTGACAGATGTCTCCTGTAAACAGGATTGGTGTTAGATCAGCTGGCAGCCAGTAACAGATCTGCTCTGAATATCCACCAAGACAAATCTCACTGTGGTGATACCCTGTCAAGAATTTGAGGTGTGGATTGGTTTTGGTTTGGGATGTGTATGTTGAGCAGGGAGGGTCTTGTTCTTCTCCTTAGGACTACACTTTACATTCAGTTTGGCATGTTGTCTGCTCACAAGTTTCTCAGAAATTCATTTTAGCACTGGAGAATGTATTATCACATAACTAATGTGATTAATGTGTATATGAAAAAAAGCTTTCCTATAAGTGAAGAAATATAAAACTAAGCTTCCCACGGCCATTTGTGATTACAAAGACTACATCCATCTTATTCTGGAAATCAATGTAATTTCACAGTCAAATAAAAGTTAGTGTGTGTGCGCATCACATTTAACAAAGGTAATATGAAAATCATTTTGTCATATCTACACTGAACCAGTGTTACTATATATTATGATTGCCAAAATCAATATGCAGGCTAAATATTGCAATACAGCTTTAAGTACCCACATTTTTCATATTCCATTGAAGAAATCATATTTTCAAAATGCATTTGCCTCTCATTGTAAAAATGCGTGTGTGTGTATATACACATATATGCATATATATATATATATATACATATATACATAAATATAAGTACATATTAAAAAGGTTGTGGGATTATTTCCAGCTGAGACTTTTGCCTTACTGTGTTAGGTGTTGCACGCATTTATAAAGTAAAATAGAACAGTTGCTATGAAGTACCAGTAGAATAGAGATAAAAGGAATACTTTCTTTCCTTGATCTTTGTGTTAAGTAGTCTTATCCATATATTTGGATGGTAACTAGGAAATGTGGGCTAGATCTTCATAGCTGTAGAGTTCACTGTAACTTCTAGCTTCAGGAATCCTCTTGCCTACTGAAGCCAACCTCAAAACACCCCTGAAAGAGGGGGAGTGACTGATCCCATTATATTTACTAGTCTAGGGGCTAGACACTGGCCTACAGGATGCAGAATTAAAGCCTAAACCAGATTGAGGACCCAAAGTCACATCCTACCCCTGTGTTGAAAGCAGCTTCAGGGATGCAGCTACAGGCAAATCTTACTCCTCTGGAGAGTCACTTCTTCTTCTGGCAGGTATATTAAGAGATGTTCTCACCCCCGAACTGTGAAATGGCTAGGTTGAATTTGTCCAACCTCAATTTCCAGCTCTAAAGTTCCTGTTCTTAATTTATCTGCAAAACAATCCCTTGATTTTGGTTAATTATGCCACATACAAGCACCCTATATAAAAATGATCAAGGTTTCACCTCTCAGCATTTTCTTCAAATAGCTGAGATGACTGAGCTTCTCATCTAAAAAAGAAAAAGACAATAAAGTTATGACTCCCTTTGAAAACTTCCTAAATAATCTATGATTTTCAGACTTTTTCACTCTAGTACTGGTACAATATTCTGGTAAAAGCCTTACCAGCTGTGTGCAGAGGAAAGGTCTATTCCTAATTTCTAGATATCATTATTTATGCATCCAAAAATTGCATTAGACTTCTAGCTTTAACACAATACCTGAGAGGACATGCAGAGATGATTATCTTGATGATGATCTCTGTTTTAGATGGAGATCTTTCTCCACTAGTGTGTTTTCATTCCATTATTTCTTTGTCCCTTGCTCCTAAAAAACATTGTGCCTATGTTGAATTTTCTTCTATTCCTTACACTTTCTGAATCTGTTGATTATTACCATTCCATAGTTAAAGATATAATTTCATTAGTATTAATTTTAGCTGTAAATCTTACTCAGATTACAAGGACCTGATTTTTGGTTGCAAGAGAAAGCAGCTTTGTGGGTTTTTATAGATTTAAACGTACTCATCTTTGGTAGATTTAGCAAGAACATGATCATTCCTTCACTTTGTTAAGAAGTCCTTAGAAGCCAACAGTTGTGAAAATTAAACACTGTGTGGTCTCCCTATTTTTTAATCCTATTTGAAAGAGAAGTGCAGAATGTATCTGGGATATTGTGGTACGGGATCTAGCCTTATTTTAGACACGCATTGGAGAAACCACCACCTATTGCTGTCAAATTGCTTTAATCCTCTTTTGAGAGAAAACATTTGGTTCTAGGCTTGAGGTAAGTAGTAAAGATAGTTTTTGAAAATTTCTTCTTTCTTTATCCTGTCCTTTTGCAAAGCTCTGTGTGGCAGCCTTGCATCTCCTTTTTAGCAATGTGTTTAGGTTAGTGGATGGGTTTTGAGGTTATTCAAGGGCACATGGGTTTTGTGTGTGAGTATGGCAAATGATTGAATTAGTTCAATCTAATAAGAATTATCTAATTACAGGAACAACTGGCACAAATTCTATATACCATATCAGAAACAGAATAATCACATTCTACACACAGATCTTAATGTCAAACTAGCTGAAAATGGGAAGTCGAATCATTTGCAGCTGAGCAAGGCTCTGAAATGTTATCTTTTTCGGCCTTATATGTCAAGACAAGGTTTGGAACTCAACAAAGTAATCCAGTCATTTTGGATCAGATCCAAAATGTTTTACATATTCAGAAAATCCTACAGATAAAAGAATATTTCAAATGTATAATATGATATCAGTAATAAATAGCTGTGTTAAGAAAGATGCAATCTTAAATAGACAATCTAAGCAAAAGGGTAATTATTGCCTCCTATTAAATTTCAGAAACCAACACATGTAACCGTGTTTTGGAAAGAGTTGGTCAACTTAAACTGAGTAAGTTTCAGTTCTTAATAGTATCATGTCAACAGACTCAATCCCTGGCAAGTTTGGACTTGCTTTGGCAGAAAAAAATAGTCTCCCTCTGAATGCACAGACTTGACTGACAATGTTGAGCCCCAGCTCTCAGCCTTTGACATGATAGCAAATTCTTTACCAGAATTGATACTGTTAAGTGACATGTTGCTGACTTATTAATGCTTAGCACTGTCTCCAATTGCACCACAGAGGTTTTTCTGAAGAGGTGCAACAGCATTGCACATCAGTACTCAAGAAGATGCTGTTACGTAAAGTTGTTTTATAGAAACTGCACTCACAAAATAGTTTGCGTTGGAAGTGACCTTTTAAAGGTCATTTAGCCCAAGCCCCCTGCTGTATCTTCAAACAGATCAGATTTCTCAGAGCCCTGTCCGACCTGACCTTGAATGTGCT
Organism: Formicarius rufipectus; assembly: GCA_013399695.1. Classification (NCBI taxonomy): domain Eukaryota; kingdom Metazoa; phylum Chordata; class Aves; order Passeriformes; family Formicariidae; genus Formicarius; species Formicarius rufipectus. The sequence goes on from VXAU01003369.1 coordinate 211,369, forward strand.
TGCAGTAGTGCAGTCAGCTGTTTTAGTGTGCATTAGTCACTTAAGTGTCAAAACCAATAGAATGACCATTTTGCATATGTAGCCTTAAAAAAATTAAGATACATTTTAAAAAGTATTCCGTTTTCATACATAGGCACACTGGGGACTGAGCTTTGTAATAGGTTGCAGGAGATGTTACAACAAAGACTGGACCCCAAGTTGCCTGCCATAACCTGTTCTCCAGCCTCTCTGCCATGAAAACTTTATTCCTGATTCCCAGAAATGAAATTGCATTTCATGGTTGTATTTCAATCGTATACATAGACAAGAAGACAGAATTTTTTAAAATAATTTTCATCCTTCTAAGTTCTAAATGCAAGTTGTCTTTCTTGAATTCAATCATTCCATTTTTACAAAACTATCACTTTCGTATAGTGCTTGGTTATACTAAGGCTTTGTTTTCTGTACAATTTCTCTTCAGTACCACATGAGCTATACTCATTTTAACATTTCCAAACTGAAGTATTTTTTCTGTCTACTTTTAACCAGTAGAAGCAATTTTAGAGGTTGTCTGCTTTTTCTTTGTTTGTATTTGTTTTCCTATCTCCACACAAATCAAATTTATCTTATAAATCCTTGAGAACTCCATCCTTATTTTAACCATATTTATATTCAATAATAAGAATGGACTGATATCAGAAATAGCAAATCTTGATACACTGGCAGTATAAGAATGCCTCCTTTCATTTTTGTTTACATTATGACTTACTTTGTTAAAAAAGTAGGTTTCTCTTTTTGTAATTCCGGTATATAATCTTCTTGGAGCTTTTGGAATCTTTTGTCAAACATAAGAAAGGTAAGTTTTCCAGCAACAGGGCAGGCAGTGTGACTTGTTCTGCTGCTCTGAATGTTCTTAAAAATATCAGGCATTAACCAAGTGCATTTCAGGAGGTGCTACCAAATCTAATGTTAGGGAAACCTCTGTCAGACCATCCAGGAGCTGCTCTGGGAGTCATTCTCACACCACCTGAGCTGGGACCAAGGATCCTTCACAGCTGCAGTCCCCACACTCAATACAGTCAGATGAAGTTTCCTTACCAGCTTTCCAGGTTTCCCACAGCAGAGTCTCACACATCTGGATCGTTAATTTAATCTTGGTGTAACAAAGCAACAGCTTGAGCTGGTGCCTCTGAGCAGAGAATTTGAACAAAGGAAACCTTGCATTTTTATACCCTCACTGTCTGGGGGACTCAAAGTCTGGAGTCCTCAGTTCCTGCCCTGTCTCAAAGTGTCTGGTCCTCTGGGAGGGCCACAGGTCCCCAGGCCTTTTGTTATTCAAGGGGTTGGCAATTCAAGACCTCTCGCCTGGGGGTCTCCCCAGAGCTCATCCTGGAGTTCACACTGCAGCTGCTGACAGCTACCTGCACTGAATGTATTCCTGATCACTAAGTTAAAAAGCCCTGTTGAACCCATTATCAACTTTCTTTCCTTATTTAAAAATCTGAATTTAATGTTGCTGAGTGGTAAGACCACCCTATGTCACTATGTCACAGGACTCATCTATTAGAAGCGAACATCCCACCATTCCCATCATTCCACTTTAAAGTTCTGACAGTCCCCCTAACATTTATATCTAAAAACCTTAGTTCATGTGTGTAAGAACTTCCTCTGGAAAGGTAAGTAGTTCCCTAGTACTATGATAGAAACCTAACTCTAAGAGAGATAAAAGTAAATTTGGCACTTAAAAACTGAAAAATATAGAATCTACTTGTTTTGTTAAAATATTCCACATCACCTGAATGTACCCTGTGGATAATGGCAACATAAAGTCTTATCATATAAAAAAACTTATGACCCTGAGAAGGAAAGAGTTACGTAACCATGAACCAGGCAAACCATTACTATAACCCCTTCCCCTTTTTAGCTTTAGTAATTCTAAAAGTTTCAGATCAAAGACTCTTCTCAGGCTTGTAATTGGCATAACTATGCAATTAACAGGAAGAGCATTTTGTGTGTATACCCAACATTAGTCAGGTCCACTAGGATGATCTTCTTAGTCAAGTCCTATCACACTGTATAAATAAAAGGAAGAATGGAGTGAGACTAACAGTCAACTGAAGTCTAAGTCTTGGTTTGAGCTCTTAGTAAGGCTGGTGATAAATAATAGGAATACAAAGGTAGGGCAGGTACTGGAAATAAGGATGTGTAATATCATGCTTCAATGGCAGCAAAATGTGGTTGTCTGCTGAAGTCAAAGGACCTGGTTTCTCTGATACAATGCAGGAAAAAAATCAGTCTTCCACAAAATCACAACCGTGAGAGCAAGGTTATAATTTGTCTCTCCAAAGAGAATTTTCACTCACTCTTAGCACAACTGTGGAAAGAAGAATGTCAATCTTATTTACACAAACTAGAATAAATATTTATAAAAGATGTTGACCCTCAGGTTTTGTGACATAAAGCATGCAAAACTAATCCCATGTTCAGAAAAGCTGATACCTTCTTCTGGAACATCTAGCACAGAATCCTGTTATTGCACAAGAGTGAATTATAATGACCATTGATCTAATTCATAACAAACATTTCTGTGGCCTCAGTAAATCTTGTGAAGGCAAAGTGAGAGTGAGCTCCAGAGACTTAAAAATTGCAGAAGAAGATATAAAACCTCTATCCTGAATACTGGAAATCAAGTTTGTTCAATGACCCGATTTTTCGCTGTGTTTTTAACACACGTGTAGCTTTAAATTCAAGTACACATTCCCATGTCTGCAGTTGCCAACAGAGGTGATGAGGAAATGTTGTGTGATTTCTGACAACATCTGAGTAGAATAACAATCATTTCAGAGCTGGACTTGAAATGAAGTGCAGCAAGGGACATCCTGCAAAAGTACTCCCCCTCCTCTCCTTGTGTGAAATTATTCCTAAAAACATCATGAATATTCACAAGGAATGACTACCATCAGTCACACTGGGCTCCAACCAGAGGACTTTTAATAATAAAATAATACTTAAGACTTCTTTCTCCTATGCTAGCAAAGATGTTTCCAGTACAGGATCTGGCCTTCAGAAAAAGAGCAGCTGTGATCCTGAATCTGCTACTTGTTGAGTGATCGTGTGCCACTTCTTGATGTGCCTTTTTGAATGCGTATTTCAAGCTCTTCTGAATAGTAATACTCTTAATACTGAGTACAGTATGATTATTTTCTAAATTGATACACTGCTAAAAATAATAAAAGGAGACAATTCTGACTTACGTGACATGGGTGGATGTTTGAGGTTTTTTTGTTTCTTTACAATGTTTTTCCTTTGTTCTTCACTCTGGATTCTTATACTGTATCCTGAACTCATTGCAACACAAAACTAACGTGATATTTTCAGTGATCCAAGATAAATATTCATTGTTTCAATTACTTTGGTGGAGAAATAGTAAATAGAATAGTGAATAGGAACATCTGGAGAAGTTTTTTTGACCAAATCTCTAAATTACTGCAGAAATTTTACCCATGTATTCTAAACTTGCCTGTGTCCCTTGTATTTTAAACAAGACTTATGCCAGATCTCTGTGAAGGTGAGACAATCCATCTCAACAGGACTGACCCCCCAGGGAAATAAAAGATTACTTTAATCACTTTAAGTTATCAGGAGACTTTATAATAAAAGATGCACATTCCTGATTATATATCCTTGTCAGAAATACCAGAAGAATGACTGAGTTTTGTGTGGCTTGCATATCTGCTTTAAGGCTGCTATGACAGCAAAACTTGGCAGAATTAAATATGAATCTTTGCATGTGGTTTCTATAAATCCGACATTTTCCACTTTACAATCCAGAAAAGATGATTGAGCAGATGGTAATGCAAGCCACTGGATTTATGCAATTTTTGTCTAAAACTGGGAGTTTTCACTCTCAAGAGCAGCTTATATATGAGGGACTGAAAAGGCTGAATACTAATTTTTTTGGCAGAGCACCAAACTCACATAACCTAGGTACACAAATACTTGTTATAAATAAGCTGACTGTAGGAGGTACAGAAAACAAATTCTTTCTGTGTCAATGAATTATCTCTCAGTCAACTTCAGCTATATATATACATATTTGTGTGCAGTATTTTAATCCATTTATAAAACAAAGAAGTAATGCCTGTCTGCATTTAAGTTATCTAAATAAAATATGTTAAAACCAAAAAATCTAAGGAGTGGGATGCATGAAGCATGAGCAAGGACATAATAACAAATGCATTTTTATTTTAAGAATTCTTCTCAGGAGCTGCTGTGATCAGTGACTCAACGCATAACTTATTAATAATGCTTCACAAGACGCTCTTTCAGCAGGTTTTCAACTTTCCTACTGGGGCCCCATGCAAACTAAAAACAAAGCCCTGCATTTTATTATTGCTCTGTTATTCTTCCAAGATTTCCCTGAAGGCTGAAGTCTCTCTGCTCTGCCTGGGAACTGTGCACAGACCAAGGACATCCCACAATGATTTCAGTGACTCTGCTTTCACTGTCACTGGATGATCCTTTTTGTCATGGGATTTTTCCAGGGTACCTGTCATGCTTATCCAATATTTCCAGTGAAAAATACTGTATTAACCTCACCATAAGGCCATGGAAGGAAAGCCCATCTCCTACTATCAAGCACAGCAGCACTGATGTCGCATGTGTGTTCATGCTCAGGAACTTCTCTTGTCTGCAGGAAGTGAGATCTCCCAGGAAGCAATTTGGCCAATTTAAGGCCAGAATGACCTTCCAGCAGTGCCTTTCATTCATGCTTTAACACAGAGAGAATCTTTTGGCCATTCGGTGTCCCATCAGGTCCTATGCTTTAATATATCTATCACATGTCCTGAGTTGGCAGTCTTGCTGTGGATGGTTTTCTGTGCCCTATGAGAGTTGACCAGCCTTCTCATAGTCACAGTGAGCTGTGAAGTGCAGTGCTTAGAACCAACATTCTAGACAGAAAAATCCTCCAGCAGAGATTGTCTTTATTTGCAGTTCATACAGAGCTGAGCACATTTTTTGGCTCCTTGCATGAGCAATAATTCTTAATAACAGCACTGTCTGCAGGCCAGAAATGTTCTGATTCATCTCAGCTTGTAATTCTGGAGTCTGTATTAATGTTTCTTCATCAGCTTTTTTTTTTCTGAATGGATCCTGAATACTTTCATACCAATCAGGGTGTGATTTTTATTCCTTTTTAAATTGTGGCTTCCAGCTTCCCCTATCCTTTATAAATGCATTTTAAATTTCCCATTGCCTGCTTGATGCTGCAAAACCCCAGTGCCCTAAAATGCCCACTAGGCTTGGAATGTATCCTAGTAGTACTTCTTGGCATAAATCCTTAGAGGGCACTCTCTCGATTCCAGCAGTCTCCTGAAGACTGTTAACAATTACAAGAGCTTCATAATTCCCTTCTACCATTCTCATGAATTTCCCTGAAGAAAAGGTTCTTGTATGGGTAGAATATTCTAACTTTGCAATCACAGACAGGTAATTTAAATGAAGGGCACAGCTCTTTTCTTTGCTGTCAAAAATATGTCTCTTGCCTATTATTTCTGAAAGTTCCCCCTCCCCTTCAGCCTTTGCTCAGAGTCCACATTTCTGATCCATAGCAGATGGAAGAAGATGATTAAGCTCACACATAAGGACCAGATCCTGCAGTCCTAACTCTTTCCTTATTCTGGCAAATTTCCCATTGATTTCAGTGCCAGAGTAATAAAAGTAGAAGGACAGCTGGATCTGTAGCAAAGATATTACTGTCAGCTTCCTCTATATTTCTCAGAATATTTTTCACAGACTGATTGCTGAGATGTAGGGAAGTATATTTTCCCTACCCAGTGTCTTGTTTGTATTCACTATGTCTAATGAGATTCCACCATGCCAAAATAGTGCATTTTAAATTTAACATTCCAATTGTAATTCATAATTACTACATTGCAAAGGGGACAACACCATCCAAAAGACTGGACATTAATCTGGTACAGGAGAATCATTTTCCTGGGACTATCTGTGGGAAATCCTCTATTTTGTCATCTGGGAAATCCTCTACCTTATCCTTCCATTTCAAGATATTTATTTAATATCTGATAAATGAACTTTGCAGGTAGTAAGCAGCATTGTGAATACCATAAAGCTTACATAGATCACATTAGGCACCCATTGGAATGTAGTTTACATCAAAGAATAATCACAGTGAATCATTCCACATGGTCTTGCCTGCTTTGTTTCCAGGGTCTAATAAACAATTCAAGTGAGTCATTATTTTAACATTGTATACCTTTCCTGTTTATAAGCTGTAGTGAGAAAAATCTGGAAATTATTTCGGAAGGGATTTTCATTTTTTTAAATCATACTCCTAGACTTCGTCTCCTACAATGTCTTCCCTCCTTAGACTGCTGATAGTTTGGGGAATTGGGTTTTCTTTTACATTTCATTCTAAACTCTTGGCAAAAGAATTCTTGTTAAATTTCTACATGTAAATAAGGAATGACAGCATAACCATAAACAAATATATGTTTGCTGTGTATAAATCATGGCAGTTGCAGTAAACTCAGTAGAAGGGTGAACCCATGGTTAGGTTATTCAGGCAGAGTTGACTTCTCTGTCCATATGTTTTCTGCATGACTTTGAAAATCTAAGCTGCATTTCACCTCCCCTTGGCTTACTTAATAGAAGTACCACATATTTGGGCTCTCTTTTCATCAGTGGCACCTCCAGTGTGCCTATGCATTATCTGTATTGACCCTTGAGATGGGATGGTATTGAGCAGAACTCAGCTGTTCACTTGGAACCGGTGTATTGCAACTTTTGAAAGCCTGGTCCTCATTTTCTCTGTGTCTTTTCTTCATTTTTAAAATGGGAATAATTTTAAAACTCTCCTAAGATTATCTTGGTGCTGACACCTAAAGAAATAATTAGCCATGTATCAGTGAACAGAAGCAAATGAAGTGTGGGAAGACCGACCAACAGCTTCTTTACAGAGTCTTAAGACTAGTAAATAAGACGCAGGATTTCAACACAGATATAGTAATGGCAAACATTTAGCACCCACACTTAAGAGCATAGAACGATCTAGCAAAATAAAGTCTACTGTGACTGTTCTGGGCAAAACTACTGTAGATTAGATGTAAATGAAATAGCTTAAGTAAGTTTGACTGAGGTCCAAGCATTTCTTCAAGAGTTAAAATAAGAGGATTATGTCACTGTGAGAGTCTTGGTGCTCTTGTGTATATTATCCCAGACCTATTCACAAGCACGCAATTGTTTTCTGCTATAGAGTCAAAGTTTCCATCATGTTTTGTTTTTTTTTTTTTTGTAAAATCATTGAACTGATTTCGCAATCAGACATACATGGAATTTTTCTATGTGGTTATGGTATTATTCATGTTATTTTTCACCCTTTGTATACATTGTCCTGTGAATTTATGGCTTCCACCACAATGTGTGCAGATGTACTCACTGGTCTGTTTTTCAGATTACAGCCCCCTGAAATCCAGAGGAGTTTCACTTTTTACAGGATAGAAATGCTTGCAAGGATAGAAGTAAGAAGAAATAACAAAATGAAAGTTGGATTAATATTAGCCTAAATAGGAACAATCAGCAGGTAAATAGTGAGGAGGTAAATGCAATTTAGCATGGCTAAGGAGATTGTAATAAAACAATGAGATGAAACTATATAAAAGATAATCTAAGTTGAAAATCTGGGAACTTTTCCTAATAGTAAGTTTTACTACACTAGAAATAGTCTTCTGGAGGAGTGAGTGCAAACATGACCAGCTGAATCAATTTGGAAAAGAATGGAAAAGGTTTGAGTACAGGGAGAAATCTCCCACTAGAAATAAATAAGTATATTTACCTTCTGTTTCCTTTCTTCACTATGCAGCTGAGGGATGTCTGAGAAATGGAAAAATATAAATTGAGAGGGAGAGATACAGGTTTGATTCCCAGGCTTGCTTCAGATTTTCTGTGAGAACTTGACTAAATCACTAAAGTTCTCATTTAGAGCTGACTGGGAAATGAATTCCACTACTATGTGGAATGTCAAGGTTCAGGGAGGGGAAAAAAAAAAGTTGTCCTTAACCAGGATGAACTTTGGCATATTGCACCGCAATGAAATTCTGTGGGAATAAGAAAGGCAGTGACCTCCCATTCCCTTGCTACTGCTCAGCTCCCTGACTGTTCACTTGGCAACCAGCTGGAGTCGGAGCGCTGAGGCATCCTTCCAGCAGGTGCAGTTTGTGCTTACAGTGTTTCCTCTATTGCAATCCGGTTAAAGTACAAATAAAAGCATGTACCCACAGGGTTAGCTGCTCAGCCTAGTCTCTGCTTCCTTTTCCTCTGACTTTCTTATATACTTGGATGGAGCAGAACAAACTCTCTTCCCTATTACTGCCTCTGGGAGGGCCACTTCAGCGGAAACTGGTCTGGGCTTTGTTGGCTGCCGAGAGAGGAGAGAGAACAGCAGCGTTTATATTTGCAACTTTGCTCCCTTCTGACTTTGTGCCACTGGGAACTCTGTATCCAAAGCAGTCACCAGAGTAAGGACAACCGTAGCATGGGAACTCCCCCTGAGCTCGTTTGTGGAACAATGTAGAATTGTCATATAGAAAACCCACGCCGTGAACTGTTTCTTTGGTAATGAAGATCCAACACAATTTCCCATTATTTGCACTGTCACAGTTGTTGGGTTTTCTTTGCCTTATGGGCAATCTGTGAAATGAATGCATCTCAAAGCCTGCAGTCACTTGCACAACAAACAACCACTAAAGATTTTGCTGCCTCAGGCAACCATGGTTTGCCTGATACTTGTGAAGTGGATCTGGCTTCTTGTGCCTCTGTTTGCTGTTGCGAGCTCTTCGGGTTCCTTGCTCACTGCTATGTTTGCTGTCTGAGATGTCTCTCAGCAGAGTCTACATGAAGCAGGTGTGAGGAAGAGGAATAAAGATACATAGTTCTCAGAAACAGATTAATCCTCTAGCCTCCCACTAAATAATGGCATTTTTGTACATACCATTTGCCTTAACTGGGCCGTGCTCAGTTGCAGGAAACCCACAATGGGAACATCACTATCAGTGACTATGCCTCTGCAAAAATGACTATTCTATACCCTGGAAATGACACAGACGTATTCAGTTGTCAGTACTAAATCCTATTACTTATTTGACTTAATGTAGATATATGGTTACACTGCAAAATTTCACTAAGATGATCACCTACAACTGGAAATTAGTTATATGTGAAAAGATTCATACTTAGCTACATAATGTAATCTCCTGCTTATTACCTGTAAGATTTTAACAATAGCTGTACCTAGAATTCTTATATGCAAAGAGGTGATATCACATTATGGGATGTGTTCTAACAACATGAGACAGTCTTGGTGTCTGTATAAATAGGCAGGACAAAAACCGGAAGAAGTGTTTGCTGCTACAAAGATGAGTGAGTGACAACACAGTAAGTAACAGCATATTTGACATGGGAAGCAGTCATATCTTATCTCAGTCCTTCTGCTTTTGTCTCATTCTAGTATTTCATTCAGCTGTGTTCAAGCAGGATTTATACATGCATAATATATAGAGCTGCCAGCAATAAAGGTGACCTGCAAGAAGAATTCTTAATATCTTACTGTAGTGAGTTATATGTATAAATTAACCCTGAAATTAAACCTGTAAATGACTACCTAAAGTTCTCACCTTCCAGTTTGTCTGATACTTGGCAAAGAATCTTCATGTCTACTAAGTTTTGGACTGTAGATAATGTTTATAAAACAAGCAAATGTTAGGAGGTGACTGGACATACATGTTACAAATTTTCATCTGCTGCCCTGACATGTCATGTATGGGCCTGATTTTTCTAAAGGAACCACAGCACCACCAGTCATTACAAGGGGCTCCAAGCCAGACTCTTTTAGCAATGGTAGCAGATGCCTGATTTTCTGTGTCTAAAATGTGTCTTCAACCACTGCTACAGTCAAGATCTCAGTATACGAAAGCACTCCAGTCTTCAGCATCTGCAGAAACAGACTGCAGCAGCAAACATCAAGGAACAGTAGTATGTGGCTTGAACATGTCCTCTGCAACTCCAGGGCTACTACTGCTATTAACTAAAGCAGAACTTGGTGCATTGCCATAATGTCATAAAGGTCACTTCCATGTAGTAAGAAGGATTGCTTTTGCTCTGAGTCTGTGTATCTCACCAGGATACATGGTAAATGAGGTGTGCAGTGTCAAACAGAATCCTCTTTTCAGACCACTGAATAGCAACAGTGTCAGTGCACTATGCCAAAAATACCACCTCCGGGGTTTCTGTAGGGAATGTACTAGCCAATGAAATGTAGTTGGCAAGGCCATATATTTTGAGTCTAATAACCCATCTCCCTGTTCAACAACTCCTAGTGTGCTGGGTGTTTCAATTAACTTTACTGCAAGCAAGCTGAAGTGAAATACAACCTAAATTTTCCATCTTCTTAAATGCAAGCACAGATAATTTGTAATTCACTGTTAAACACACATGTAAGCCTCTGCAGAATGGAAACCAAAATAAAGAGTTCACTCTAGATACTGCACTCAAAACTCCTTATGCATGAAGTAAAACATGCCCAGTTTATTTTCTCTTTTCTTTGGATTTATGCAAATTAGCTTGAACAATTTCCAAATCTCAGCTCTTACCAATAGGTGGCACCAACATTTTCTACTTTATTCGTGACACATTTCCAGTAGCTAGATTTAAAGTCTACCTCAGTGCTAAATTATCTACTAAATCATGATGAGTCCTGTTCTGTTCTTTTTCCTGTAGATTGTGGCTGATTACTATACAGTGGTATGTGTTTTGTTCTCCAAGCATTTCTCAAACTCTGAATGGGATGTTTTACCAGGTACATTACTGATCACTCAGGCTGTAGTTTTCATCCCTGTTGTGGAAGTAATTTTAACCATGTTTTATTGGAGTCTGAGTTCATGGTCATTTGTTTTGTTTTAGGGGGATTTTTTTGTGTGTGTTTGGTGTTTTCTTCAGCCTTTAACTCAAAGACGTTACTGTATGTATCAACTTTTTTGAAAAACGATCTTTTCTTTCAACCTTTGCAGGTAATAAAAAGTTGAAAAGTAGATTTGTAAAAAAAGCCAAGCAGTATTTTTTCCAGTTTTATGATTGTGTGATTTTAGCCTTTGCAGCCGAGATTCTACTGAAAGTAATTTAATAGCTATTCCTTGAAAAGTTTCATGTGAATTTTATAGTTATTTTGGAGAATATGGTACTAAAACTCTTTTAGAAAAAGTCACTGGAACCAAAAGCAAGGACAGGTCCAGCAAACTCAATTAATTGATTGAGAGAATATTCACTGCTCTATTTAAGAGTGAGGATTCTTATTCCCAATGTACACATCCACTAGAAGTAACCCGTAACTCTGCGTGAGAGTTCAATGGTTTCCTTTGCAACTCATAATTTCCCTATTCCAGATTAATCATCAATGAACAAAAGTTTTCCATTTGAGATTCACAGACAAGACTGTTTGCTTATTCTCTCCTTTCACAGTCATCATTACAAGAATGTGTTTTCAGGATTGTAATAATCATTCTGTGAATCATAATCCCAAACTTTATAAATGTTTTATTTTTTAGGGATGTACTGTTTGATTCACAGACTATTTCTTATTCACCTAAATTCATGGCACTTCTGGTCAGGAAAGTTTCACCTAAATTTAAAGTCTAAAGTCTGCCTACCTACCAGCCTATATACACAAATAATTTAAAAGTGTTTATTAAGTTTACTGTTCTGTGAAAACAGAACCTACCCTATGGATGACTGCCAAGATTAATGAAAGTTTAGGCATCCAAGACAATTAAATAAGAGTTAGTCTCCTTCTAACATAATTTATACTACTGACTTTTCATCTTTATGTCTTGCTTATTCATGTATCAAACCAAACGTCTTCATTGATTCTGTATCACGTTGTTGCAACCTGAATGTTCACTTCCCCAAACCTCATATTCTCAGACTTATTAGGTGCTTAGAGTAATTTCTCCAACTGCCACATCTGCATAGACAACGTGAGCACATGAGCTGAACAAATACTGAAGACACAAAAAAAATTAAACAGCAGTGTTCTTTACATCTCTGGTAAACTCATGGTCAAGTCCTGTTCATGCCATAATAGTCAATAGGTGAGTCTAAAATCCATTGGCAAAATCTAAAAATGCCCTTTGATTTGAATTTAAGTTCCTTAATTACTCTAATTACTTCAGTGCTGTGAATATGCCCTAAAATGGGAGATGTTATCCAAAATTTTCAGAGAAGTCAATGCATTTAAAATAGTCATTATCCCACTCCTTAAATGATTTTGACATTTGTCTGGCCTTCATACAGCCATAATTAACATCTCCGATTTTTATACTGAACATTCAGGAATTTTCCATTTCTCTACAACTGAATGATTCCAAAACACACACCTATGGCTGAAACTTGTTTAATTTGGGCTTTTAGGTATCCACCCTGTATTGCAAAAGCAGACTTTGTGATGCAATACTGTTTTCAGCAGCAGCCTTCGTAAAACAAGTATTGAGTAATCAGAATGTATCGTTATCCTTGTGTGTGCTTAGCAACCCTACAGGTCTGTATGACAAAAAGAATTTGCCCTTGGACAGTAATTTAACAAGACACAAACAGTCAGGAGCTAAAATAAAAACTTTGCTTATATTTCGCTATGAACAGAGAATGAACATAGGACCTCACAGTCATTCTGTTTTATATTATTGCACCATTGAAATCTTTCACTTTTAGACCTGGGCAGATGCTCTGGGGAGGTCTGGAAGCAGGAATAAAAAACTTTCTCTTTTTATATCCCATGGAGAGCTGTCAGAAGAACAGCTGTTCAGATAGAGATATTCAGAAACAGATATTTCTTGACCTTGCCATTAGCACTAAATAGATGAGAAGAGGGAAAAAGGAAGGTTTGGGAAGGTTTGGGAAGGTTTGGGAAGGTTAGGGAAAGGAAGGGAAAGGAAGGGAAGGGAAGGGAAGGGAAGGGAAGGGAAGGGAAGTGGTAAATGCTGCTTAATATACTTCACTATACTTAAATGAATCATAAAAAAACAGTGTGATGAATAGGATTGGGAAACCTATGGGGATCAGAGTAAGGCTTTTCCAAGTAGTGATGCTTTCCAAAGAAATCCATGAGGAAAGGGTTTATTAACATGTCTGCAGTTCCACACTGTGTCCCAGTGTCCAACAAGAAGATATGTGGTTGATGTATATTCCATGTGGGAAGTAGATTGGAGGAGCAACTGGTCATGCTACAGCTGATGCTGATCTGACTCTTTTTAGGGATTTTACATTGTTAGGAACAGAAGAGTAAGAAAGGCACTCTCTTGCAGAGGGTTTATTTATACCTTGCTTAGTAGCAAAACCTGTGTTCCTCTTCTGTTGGGGAACCCAAAAACTGTAAGTCAAAGGAGTTATGACTAGATTTAAGTGATCTCACTGGTCTGAGGAGGCATCCGAAGTCAGAATTATTGCTGACTTTGTTGACTGCCTTGCACTGAGCCTCTGTTCAGACTGCAAGCAACTCCTACCCTCTCACAGCTGGCAATGTTGGGAAGGGCTCTGACTTGTCTGCCAGCTAATTTTGTAGGAGCAGAAGGGACACATGAGGTGTTCTTGGTCAGGTAGAGAACACTCCTTTCAGTTCAGGGTGTCCTGGAGCAGACACACTGCAGAGGTGGGAAACACAGGTTTCTAAATGCGTATTTCCTGCCTAATCTCTTGAATATTGCTAAGGACAAGGCATAGGAAGGACTGACAACTCCCATCTCAAGCTCACAGTCAAAGTCACATCTGCCTTCCAGGAAAAATGTAACTGTTGGACTCAGGGTTCCCAACTCACCCTGACTTACACTCCTCCATGCTCAAAAAAGAGAGTGTTTTTAAAAGAATTAAGCACACAGAGATGCAGTTTTGCACTTGGTAGGAAGTATTGCTGAAATTTGGTTCACACCCAATTTTGGAAGACAAATACTTCACAAAATCTGCTGCCTGTGGCTAAATAGAGCACGGTTCATGCAATTCATCTCTTCTGACTTTCACCATTTACAGTCTAGGTGTCTACACTGGAACTAGTGACTTTAGGCTCAATAGAGGGAAATAAAAGCTTTTAAGGAGTGAGTCATCTGACCTATTTTAGATATCTCTGTTAGGAAGAGACAGATGAAGGTCTGGTACTGCTTAGTTTTTTTCTACTGACTCTTGAAGTAATCTAAAGATCAGTAACTATCCATGTAGGTGAATCTAACCTCGTGTATCCTGGAGCACCCACTGCTAAGTTACAATTCAGATTATCCAATTTAGGCAGAGGCTGACAGTGAAAGGCTGACATTTATAGCTTAACTAATAATCTATGTCAAGGTGGTATAGCTGGTTGGGAAGGAACAAACAAGCAATTAAAGGAGTACATTTGCTTCCCCTGATTTCAGTCAGTGTGTGGTTTTTATTTGATGACTTTGTCAGAGGAGCAGCAGCCTCTGCTAACCTAAATCTCACACCTGATAGAAATGTCTGCCTGACAGCAGGCAGAAAAAAAATTCCGTTAAGAAGATTAGTTTCTGGGAGGGCAGAGAAGGAATGACAGCTTTCTTTGTGATCAATACTACATTTATTAAGGTAGGTATCCAGTACTTAAATCTGGTTGCTAACTAATCCTTCTCAAGGATGCCTAAGTTTTCAATAATTCAGTGGAGTGAGATAGGCTTGCTGAAGATATACATAACTTGGGTAACTCCTTGTCTCCACTGACTGTAGCAGCCCCTCAAGGCGATCTGCCTAAGTCAGATATCAATCCATTGGGGAGCAAAGAAGCTGCTAGGAGTTCCTGGGGCCATCCAGTCAGAGCAAGCCTCATCATCACATATTCTCTTCCAACAACTGACAGGGTTGGAAGCCCACTCTTTGCCTAATCTAGATGGTAGTGATGTTCTTGCATGAGAGATAAGCGCATATCTCCCCCTGTTTCTGAGCAAGTACTGGTAACTCAATTAAACACCTCTGAATTTTCCAGATTAACAAGGGGGTCCCTTCAGGAACAAAAAATCCTAAAACACTAGAAAATAGGAGACTGAAACCTTGTTTGGATCTTCAGGCTATTTTACATGGCTCAGATCTCACCAGATATGATCACAAATTTCATTAAAATGCTTCAGTAAAGGTCACAACTTGAGCTTTTTTTCCCAAGGGTCTGTTATATCAAACTGTACAATGCACTCTTAGCTGAACATATATTATTCTCTAATTTGATAGGGGTTTTAAGACATTCATTTGATAATTTTTAAAAGGCATTATTGCATTAGCTCACATGAGACTGCAATTTCTGTGTTCTCAAAAAAACTTGAAAACTAAAAATGCAACTGGTTTAGTTTATAATAATGGTGCTTTAATATAGCAGAGGATATTCTTGTAAAATCAGATCAATCAGAGTTATCCCATATTTGAGATTATTTGATATAGCTTTTTCTTGTCCATCTTTGTTTTCAGCAATACAGGGTGAGATTGCATGTATTCATATCTGAAGTTATTTAAAATGAAAGTCATCTTTGTGTAGAATCAAAAGTAGTGATATTTTGCGTGGCTGCCTGAATATTTCAACCATAGAAAAGTTTTACTATTGATGCAGCACTGTTGCTAAAGATAGCAAGTCAGCTGCAGTCACAGTCAGCATATATATTTTAAAGATGGTCTGGCACAAACTTTTGCATATCCTAGATTTCTCTAACAAATGTCTCATTGGGTGTCAGGCTGCTGTTATACTACTTTGAGACATGTAAGGAAGCAAGGAGATGGAAACTTGTGAAATCTATCCTCCAATTTCTTCCACTGGAAAGAATATTTTAAGAATACTGTCTGGTCACATTTACCAACATGTTCCCCTTTGTCTTTGGTTGGGGTTTTTTTTGTGGGGGTTTTTTGTGGGGGTTTTTTGTT
>VXAU01003369.1:227335-366987 GCA_013399695.1 Formicarius rufipectus
TTTCCGCTTATATGCTGGTCTTAATTATGTGGCTCATCTGTATGCTGGTTCTAGTTATTTGCTAAGAATACTCTTAAGTAATCTATCTTCTCTTTTAAGCTTTTGGTGACTGAGTCAATCTCTACTGAGTATCCACTCCTCAAATTTGTAGCCCAAGAAATTGTTCTGTTCATTGGACTCCCTGTCTTAAACTGCCATCAAATTGTTTCCAGTTTCTTCTCCACGGAGCATGGCACATTGCTTATTGTATTTCAACAAGGCAGTCAGTCATGATATGAGAAAATCTTGAAGGGAAGGTTTCATTGTTTCCCTCAATAGTCCCCTTAAACAATAATTTTACCCTTCTCAGGTAAAAATTTATGCTCGATTTCTAATTTTTACTGTATGGCTTTATCTTCCTGTTGTTGACAATTGTTATGGTATCTGACACTTTTCTATAAGGTGGATTGAGTGAAATTGGCATTTGTTTTGCTCCTACATACTGTCAGTTCTCAACAAAGCACTGCCCTCAGCTGGATGTGGTATGGGGAATACAGGGACAGGGAACTGAGATTGTTTCCACCTCCTTTTACCACCGTGGAAGCTCATCTCCATGTTGCATTTGCAGTTGGTAGTCCATGCATTTGGAGCAGGACTGGACCCACTCCCTCTTTCATGTTCTCTCTGTTTTTTAAGAAAATGCAGCTGGGTGACTTCTAAACATGAAAGTCCAAACTCATAGCTGTTTTTACACAGCCACTTTTTGTTTGTCCTGTTTCTGTGGTGGCCCATGGAGGGCCAACTGTGTGCAGGCACACCTGGGTGGTTTGCAGAGCTTTGCATACAAAATGCCACCTGTTCTCTTTCCATAACTCCAATTCCTATGAACTATGAATCATGCCAGCCAGCCTGCACTAGATTAAGGGGTTTAAAAGGCAGCACTATTGATCTACCACAGTGCTACTGATAAGTGTGAAAGATTTTCTTTAAAAAAACATGTAACAAATACAAAAATAAAATCTTAGCAGTCCAGCTGCCTTTCAACACCCTGATAAGGCACCTCCCATATAAAGCTGTGGAGGTGAAGTTTCTATTCCATCCATTCTTGTGCAATTCACCGGTTTGGACAAGGGGGTTCAGTTTTCCTAGAGCCATTTTTAATTGCTTATGATGACAATGTCATTGCTTATAGAGGAAAAATGAAAGGGAAACAAACAGCAAATTTTGAAAACTTTGATGTATTTGAATTACAAGGGATAATCCAAGCTTAATTTGAGAAAAGAATATAAGAAAGACTTACCAAGAATTAAGATATATTCAGTAAGTGTTAACATTAGGAATCAAAGTAATAGGTAGGATAGCTAAGATGTTGCATTGAATTTATATTCAGCTTATAGAGAGAAATTTTATACTTGAGAAACCTCCTGTTTATAGAGAGAACAACAAATGTTGTTATCACCATTATATTTTGGGGAAGCTACAGACTCATAAAGTAAGATTGTATGAATTATATGCAAAGGAACAAAGAGAACTGCTAACATAAATAGGTCTCTTGATTACCACTCTGTTTTTCCCATTGGTCCTTGTTGAATGAAGGATAAATCGTACCCATAAATTTCAAGGAATTCTTTTCTTGTTGTCTTTATCAGATACTGCACTTTCTATCACTTGCATAAATGAAAAAGAGAAAGCCTTTCTTTACTGGGTATTTATTTTCTTCTAGCTTTAGGAAACTAATTGAAAGTAGCTAAAACTGGCAAGGACATGGTGAAGTCCTAGTAGTTGTGAACAGTTGGTTATTCTGGAATATTTTAAAATTTTAGTTTTAAGTTCAACAAAAGCAATGATATAATAAAAAGGGAATTCAGACTGGGTTGTATGTTAAGAAGAGATGCAGAGCATTTCCAATGTGCACAGAGATAGTCTTGCTGCCCTGAGCAATGGGGTTATGTTACATTAAGATGACACCTGTCTGTTGGATCGCCTTGCTGATTATATATTTGCCCCTCAGACTGTCAGCTTTTGGTTTGTTTCTTTTTGTGTTGCTCTCCATTCTGTCTGATTATAGCCTGAGCCTCAGCTGTCCCAGAGATGCCTTTCCAAAACTTCACATTTGTGTCTAAGAGCTGCCATTTCCTCTCACCAGCTGCTTGCCCCACCTAATAGTTCTTCTTTGTTTCCTGCTTGCTCTCTTTGTCTATTTATGTATACATTAATGCATGTAATTCTAGAAAATACTTGTAATGCTTTAGTGCAGAGGCAAGACATGCTAATTCTGAACCTCTTGCTTGTTCCTTGGTACTAAGAGAGCAAAGTTTCACTTTCTTTCATGCTGCAAAGAAAGGGCAATTTTTTAAAGCCTCTGTGGGGCTGTATCTTTTCTCCATGGAGGCTTTTGTGGTGTACCTATCTCAGCATGGCACAAATTTCAGTAAGGTTCATTTCCCCTCCACCCACTGTTGTGCAAGCATTGGGAGTGAGGCATAAGCATATTTTATAAATTAAAAAGAAATCAGTCAGTACATTGAAGCAATTAGTGTAAATGAGTTCAACAGACAAATAGGCAGACATGGTTCTCTGTGCTGTTTGTCTTTTCCTGCTCCCACAGCCTTAAGAGTAGTACAAGAGCTAAATGAATAGAGTGAAAAATGACCACATATAGTGGGTCAGGTTCCAACCTTAGTGACAGAGTTGTAAATCCAGAATAAGAACATAAAACCTGCCATCCTGGGTGAGCATGAAAGTCCTCTTAGTCCTTTCAGCTCAGTCCTCAGGAGCAGTGGGGAAAAGCAGGGGCCTAGGACAAGAATAAGGCAGACAAAGTAAATTTCTCCTGCTGTATACAGCCTGTGAACTAAAGCCTAATTTAATAGAGACAGAGAGTGCAGTCAATGAGAGAGTGTAATAGCCACAAACTGACCTCTCCTCTGTGATCTAATCCCTTCTTAAATCTGTGTATGTTGGGGGCCCCAAAACACCCCAGTACAGTGAACTCTGTAACTTCACTATGCTTTAAGTGAAAAAGCCTTAACTTTCAACGAGCTGTCTGGTCATTTCACCAAATGCTCCTTCTCATAGTGTGAAAAACAGGGACTGCAGTTTCCCATTTTCTGTTTTCATACCATTTGTAATTTTATGGTAATTTCACTGATGCCACTGGAAGCCCTTTCAACTGATGGTGCTGTAAGGCAAGGTTAGAGGCTTGGTTTTAAGGATTCTGATTAATTCAGAAGTCCAGCTGCTATCTGAGTCAGGATAGTCTCCTGAAGCATGTGTTTGCACGATGAAAGCCCTTCAGAGCATGGAATGTATAGGGCGAAGAGACGGACATGAGGGGTATATAACCTGGAAAGTGCCTGGAGACACCACATTTCAAGCATAATGCTCCTTAAGACATCTGGATGGCCCAAAGCAGGAGCCTGTTCTGCAGATATAGCCAGAACCAGATGTGCATGCAAGTCTGTGGGATTTGCAGCAAACCTTAAAGACCTGAAAGGTCTTTGCTTCCTAGAAGCTGGGAATAAAGTTGTGCCTGACTTCTGGAGTTTATGACAATGTTTCCCCACTGAATCCTCACTTGCCTTTGCAGTCCTCAGAAAGCAAGACTGTCCACGCCATATGTATGTTCTAGGTCCCTTCCATGTGTGGTTAGACGTTTAGGATTGCTCCAGCCTAAGGAAATGTGGGCTTCCACTGTGTATTCCAATGGCATGTAGTGTGACCAACACTATTTATTAACAATGTTACTCAGACTTCACAGGGCTGATCTTCTGTGATGTTCCTTGGGCTATCCAGTCTTTGCTGCAGAAATCTACCACTCTCTTAACTCCTACCCTCATGTGAATAGCTGGCTATTCTATATGGACATGAAAATGTTTAGGAGAAATCTGTCTCCCGGAACACGTGTTGTAGAAGTTTCATCCAGAAGTATCAGGTCCCCTGTAACAGCAGGTGATTGGTACCATCCGCCCCAGAAAGGGAGTGTAACCCAGGTTCTTATTAATAAGTCCCTTGGGATGCATTAGAGTGAAAAGAGAATGGACAATCACTGTTTGTAAACATACATAGGTAGAGTTTGTTTTAGAACAATTTTTTTCAAAAGTAAATAAGTGTGTTGCTGTTTGGAGTTTCATCACCTATCTTAATTCATCTAAATGCATTTAAAGCATAAAAATAACATCTAAGGAAAATGGAAAGAGAGGGAGGAAAGAGAGGAAGGAAGGAAAGAGAGGAAGGAAAGAGAGGAAGGAAGGAGAGGAAGGAGAGGAAGGAGAGGAAAAGAGAGCAACAAATTTCTGGTACAACATTACTTATTAATTATTCTCTTTTGCTGAAGCTCTTGTTCACCTTTAAAATGGANCCACTGGATCCAGGGACCGCACTTTGTAATTGCACCTTCTGTATCTGTTGGTCAAAGTGGTGGTCACAGTCCTGTCAAAGTTATGGTCTTGATCCAGGGCTGGTGGAAACCCCCCTGAAAACTCAAAGACTTCAAAGTCAGGAAATGCCTTGTACCTCCCCTGGGGTGGGGAATTTTATAATAGCTAGTGTCATCAAACATGTCTTGGGACAAGTCACAAGTCTCTGACACCTCCTAAGAATCAACATCGATCCGTCATGGTCCAACATTTGAGATGAATAGTTCAGGCCAGATTCAAAATGTCTTCAAAGTTCTCCAGAGGGATTTTTACAACAGTCATCATGTAAAAGAGCATACTGCATGATAAGAAGGATTATCCCATCTCACAGGATTTGCCTCTTATTAGCCTCTTCCCTTATCTGGAAATCCAGTTTGTGGCTTCAGATATGCACACTCTTCTGAACCTGGGGTAGTTGGACCATGGCACCCACTTATCAGATCTGAAGGTCCTTTTGCAGTAGGCTTATTCAAGTAGGGGTAGGCTTTGGTGGGTGAGCATGTTTCATTGCAGTTTGCTATGGAGGACAAAAGTCTTATGTGAATGTTTAAGCCATTAACCATTTCAGTCTTTGACAATGATAAACAAGATATGAGTGAATAGGTATTGCCAAAAACAAAAATTGAGAGGCCAACAGTGGAACATCTTTAGACAAGGTAGAGATGAAGAATGTTGTGGCAGTAAATGTATGCACAAGAATACATACACATCCTCAACTTCATACTACTCTCTTCTCTCTTAGCAGACATTTTGTTATGAAGACGACATGCCTGTGTGACTTAACGTTCACTTCACCGTACCTACAGTATGTTCATGGGGATTAGGATACACAGGCAAAGACAGCCCAGCAGCCTACTGTACCCCTTCTTTAAGACAGAGAAAATGGATCACTGCACTTAGGAACAATTAGCTTATCCCATTTTTTTCTCCACAGATCAGATGCAGAGTGTTCTCATTGTTTTTTGCATGTGACCAGTTGAACACAGTGCTTAACCACAGAAACCACCCCAATGACAGAGGGATGTGGATGCATCAGTCTTGGTAGAATGGGCATGGAGCAAAAGGAAACTACTGTGGTATCCCTGAGAGGATGATAGTCTGCTGCTTCTGTAATTGAAGTTTTGGAGACAGATGTATTACTTCTCCAGAACTGACATTCACTCCTCCAACAGGGCTGTGAATGCATTGTTCTGCATGCTGAAGAGCCCACTATAGGTTACAAAGGCAAAACAATAAAGTAATCCTTTCTAACACTGTTCAGAACCATTTTGATGCCCTGGGCACTTTTTGGTCATTCAGATTTACTTGTCAGGCATTGAAGTTTGCTTCTAGCACCAATCAGGACCCAGTAAAGTTTGAGAAGAGCCACATGCTTTGCACTGCATCACTGCTGCTAGTGCTTTCCACCTGTCTTTAGTAGAGAAAGGCCATGGGAGAGATCAGCAGGGAGACATACTGATTTGTACCAGTTATGCATGCTTCCAAACCAGTATTGGTAACTGCAGGATGAGGTAATTCTCTTTTTTAATCATAGAATCACCAGGGTTGGAAGGGACCTCTGGAGATCATTTAATCCAACCCCCCTGCCAAGGCAGGATCACTTAGAGCAGTTGACACAGGAACATATACAGGTGGGTTTTAATTTTCTCCAGAGAGGGAGATTCCATGTCCTCCTGGCCAGCCTGTTCCAGTGCTCTGCCACTCTCAGTGTAAAGTTCTTCCTCATGCTGAGGTGGTTCTTCTTGTGGTTTTGATTATAGCCCTTACTCCTCACTCTGTTGCTGGGCACCACTGAAAAGGATGATGGTGATGACCTCCAGAATGAGTTGTTCTAATCAGTATAATCTGATCCAAAGGAAATGGGTCTACTGTCATGCAAAGAGTTAGGATTTGAGGCATATCCTCTGCCCTCCTAGTAGAGGAACTTCTGAGACTTATGTGAAAATAAGGCAGGCAAAGTGCACATGCGTATGTGTGTACCTGACAGACTGTTTTGTCTGTGATTCCTCCTTAACTCCACTAATCCAGTGTCTTCCTCTTTATCTGTCATGATATTGTGTCTTTGAACAGAGTTCAGTGCCTCAGAACAGGCAGGCCAACAACTCTGGTTTGATGCTTAACACATAGAAATTGAATGAACACACCAGGAAATCCTAATTCCCAGTGAAATAATAATAAAAAAAAAAAGTAAAATAACAAACAAACAAACAAAACAAACAAACAAAAAAAAAAAAAAAAAAAAAAAAAAAAAAAAAAACCAAAAANAAAAAAAAAAAAAAACAACAAACAACCTAGTAGTTTCTTGTGCTCAAGATAACAGAGTGACACATCATCATCAGAGGCAGTGACTCATAGCTAGGGGTTGAATTGTTGGGGGAGATTATCTTATCTATTGGCTGTATCATGCTAGGAAAAATGGAGGTGCAACCTGAATATCTGTTTAACTACCAAAATAATTACATCATTGTCAAAAAGGGATGAGAAGTACTTACATCAATTTCTATTCTTAGTTTATATGTTCTAGAAAAACTCTGTATCTTGTAACAAAGGCCTCAGGCACATTTCATACCTTACGGTCTGACAGTTTCTACCCTTCCAATATGAAATATTTATTTTGATGAAATGTACTGATGTTATTGTTATTTTTTCATTGTCTCATTTAGCTATTTTTGTTGCTCAAATCTCTCTAAATGATATATAATTCTGTGTATATTTTGTTCACTTTTAGAGTTTTACAATGAAATATGTTAATGTTCCATTCTCTATGCATTTACCTTTCTCCAAGTTGTTTCTAGAAGTGGGCTGCTGGTGTAGCTATGGGTAAACACAGTCGTTTATAGAATCAGAATCTACCTGACTGAAAACATTAAACAAAAGGGAAAAAAAATATCAGAAGTAGAGAGTGTAACCACAGCTATCCTCAGTGGACACAATAAGTGAGCTTACACTAAACCCTGAGATCAGCAATTTCTCTACCATGGTTAGTCAGACTGAATATTTTGTTCTTAACTAAAGAAAAATGTTATTGTCAGAATTACAGTGTAAGTCAGGAAAAGCTGCTACTGTGGGAGGTGGTGAGAGTCCCAGCTCCTGGCAATCTCAAAATCTGGAGCAGAGAGGATGCCAGCAACACCTCCTCACGGCATCCTGCACGTGTGTGAGGTACAGCATCCAAGCTCAGGTGTGGTGGGTTGCTGCTCTCTCTCAGAGAGGCACTGCAGGATGCTGTGGCTCCTTGCTGACCTCTGCGTACTGACCCAGCTGTGCATCCCTTGAAATATTCCCACAGGCTATCTTTGGTACCACTCAATAGACTAGCAAGTGCCACACTAAGCAGGTAGGAAACTCACAATTTGTGAAGCAAAGCACACACAATTTCCTTACAGTATTCAAAGTAATTTCTCCTCTTCCTCACAAATAGTCAAAGCAGAAGCATATGTCTCTGAGGGGCTAAATCCTTCAGTAACATCCTTCCCAAAAGTTATCAACCCTACAGCAGGATTTGGATGTGCTTTGCAACCCACCACTTTTCCTCTCAGAGGAGCAGTGGTTGGAGCATTACTCAGAAAAACTGGAGGGAAAAACATTTTAAGAAAGGTAAGAAGGAGTCTCCTCCTGGGAGAGAGTGGCATGGGAATTGCTGTTGGCAGGAACATGAGGCCTCTGCACAGGAGAGATGATGAAAGAGAGAGCCTGCAAGTCAGCAGATGGGGAAAGCTCAAATTCAAAGGAAGCTGCTTGACTGTTTTCTAAAGCAGACATGGTGGGAATTGCAGGAGAGAACAGGAAGGTTTGATTTTTTTAAGACAATGGCTGGGGACTCATTAACTTCCACCTTGATTTCCTTGTGAACTTCAGGAACAACTGTCTCTCCCTAATGATGTCTGAAAGTATTTTTCAAGAGGGGAATGTCTGATTGCCCTTCCTGACACTTATTTCAAGAATCAGCTGCTGTTGCAGTAAAGTATCAGCCATCTCCTTGGTTCTTACATAAAGAAGAGAAAATGGGTTGAAGATTTAACCCTTTTTTCTCCAGGAGTATTCTACTTTTTGATAACCAATTTTTTTTAATTATTATTTTTTATGCTTTCCTACTTTCCTTTTTCCTTTTGTTATTTCTTCTCTTTCACCCAGAAAAATCCATCCCACATTTTAAATGTAGGAAATTTTCTGCACACGCTACTTTAAAGTCTTCTGCTGTATGAAGTTACAAATTCTGAAGCAGTGACTAACAGGTGACACTGCTTTGCCAGGTGTGAATCTGAAGAGTGGGAAGACAAGTTATCAAGTACCAGTGACAGACACAGAAAAAAGGGAAATGACCAAACCCACCAGAATATTGCAAAGGACAGATATCCCCAGGCCATTATTTGTATTGAAGCAGCAAGTTTTAGCCCTGAGGAAATCAGTGATTTTTCTCTGAATGTTTAATATTTATATATTTTCTATATGGTGGTCCAAATCTTGAAATTTTACTGTCTAAACTCACTCATGTTCAGCAGTGTTATTTTGTGTACATCTCTGTGTACATACGTGTGTGTGTGTGTGTGTATATATACATGTACTTGTAGATATCTTTCCTGAGTTACTCCCCTGTCCAGTATTTCAAAGAAAAAGAAGGGAGTATTACTGTAACTACTCTACTTAAAATTTTGGCACACTGGCACTGACTGTTTGACATTGAAGTGTTAATATCACAATATTTCTTTGCTGTTGTAACTTGATGTCCGCCTTGCTCTTGCTACAACTGGCCAGTGCTGGTAGCTGACAGACAGGGGGGAAAACAAGTACCTCTCTGCATGTGTGTTTTGTCCCCTCAGAACTATAACTATGGTTTTGCACAAGAGAAAAATTACAGCAGGAGCAGCCAATGCTGCTAATCATTTCACAGTAGAGAGGTCAGAAGGCTGGAGACACAGAAAGAGGATAAGGGGATTATGATTGTTAGGTCTGAAAAGAATCAGAATGGCAGAAACAAGTCAAATTAATTTTAGGATGGACTTTGCAAAAGAGCTTTCTGAGTAGTGATGTCCATGAAAATACAAAACAGCTGTGTTTTGTGGGTTGTTGTGTGGCTGATGGCATTTGAAATGTAAGTGGACAAAGAGCTCAAGTAAGATCCTCTAGAAAACAATCATTTAGCACTGAGATGGAGTAAATTACTTAATAACATGTCTTTCCTTGTCTAATTTCTGTGGGCTTGTGACTGACTAGCAGTCTTCTTCCTGCTATTCTTACATTCACTGTTATAAAACTCTGTGTCATGAAATTAGTCTGACACCTGAATGCAATTAGAAGTACATGCAAGTAATGGCAGTGATGCAGCAGCAAACTGCCCTGAAATGTGAAAAGGAACCTTTAAGACAGAAAAGTGAAGCAAGGTTTTGTAAAAAGCTATCCACAAGTTCTTTCTCCCTGCAATGCAATCAATGCAGTCAGTACTCTGCACCTTAAGTTCTTTAAATACTATATCCTAAATCCATGTTCCTATCAACATCCAGGCACAGATGAAACTTGGCTCCCTTGAGGAGATTCATTGACCTGATTGGAACTGCTCCTGTGTAATGGCATACCCTTTCTGTCGTAAAGTTGGAAGACCTTGTACAGACATTAACGATGCTGCTACAAATCACAGAGATGTGCCCAGTGAGTCATAGGCACAGCAAAGCATAGAGCTCAGGTCTACTAAATCAACTTTTTCCCTTCAGGAAGAAAATGGTTTAGGTGTTTTTATACAGTGTTTGAAAAGTTCATTTTAGTTTCACTGAAATTGCAAGCAGTCCAAAAACTTAAACATCCACCCCAAAACCTGACTTTGCAGACATTTGTTTAAATCAGTTCTATAGTTGTAAGCAATATAGTGTATATATTTAAGGAATTTATGTATATTGAACCCTGAGATCTAACAGAAACAATTTAATGCAAATAACCTACAAACATATGAAATGTATACCAGGAAAGGCACAAGAGTGCAAAAACTGAAAGATTGCACTGCCAGTCTTTGAGAGAATTTGGGTAGAAAAGTAGAAACCTTGGTCTGTCTTCTGATTGTATAGGTTTAAGATTATTTGAGACTATTATTTCCATTGATTTTATCACATGTCCTCCATGTGTTCTACTTCTACCCAGATAGCTGTAGAAGTGACTTGAACTATCACATCACCAGAAACAAGCCTGAAACTCAAGTCTAACACTCCTTTATAATCTCTTGTTTTCAGCCCAGCAAGACAGCAAGTCCTCCTCTGCAAGTCTCCTCTTCTCTTGCCCACTGGCAGCAGAGCCCTATTCACACCACTGAAGCTTTAGATTTTAACAGGAGGCTGTCCTCAGTGGTCTATGCTGCTTACAAATCATGTCATCCGAAGGCAGATCTATGGCTAATAATTCAGAAACGTTGGCTTAGCCACTGCCTTCGTGCTTTCAGACAGTCTATGTGCCTGTCAGTCACCCGCATGTACTCTCCTTGCAAGGGAACAGAGTAGTTTTGCAGTTAGGGCTGTGAAGTACTGTTGAACAAGTCCCATTGACACCATGACAGTTGTTCAGTAAAACAAAGACAAAACTAGTTTTTTCTCACACTTTTCAAGTATGAGGCTTACCTTTTGGAAGTTGGAAACAATAAAAGTTGTTGTCATAGTCACCCACTGCCCTGGGCAGCAGCAAGTCAGAAATGAGAGCACTCATTCAGCCAGACCTCCTTTGAAAACAGATTGCACAACAGTGCCGATAGCAGTTATAATGACAGCAACAACACAGATATTTCTTTGTGCAACAGTAACAATTAAGAAAAGCTCAAGCATTCTCCGCAAATTCAGAAAGATTCGAGTCAGCAAGAAATATGAAAACGGCTTCTCTGTGGAGTTCTCTGGAGAGAAACAAAAAAACAAACCTGGAAGTAACACAGGTCTCAATGCTTGTCTTTTTTTATTCCTTCTTAATGACAGGTTTTAACTCTAAGAGAGAAGGATAAGCTTTTACTTTCCAGTTTACCTCAGCCTAAAAGGTTTTGCTTTGGGGTATTTTTGTTTGTTTATTTGGATGAGTCAACATGCACTTTTACAATAAAAGGACCCTCCTTGGAAAGTCCTGCTTTTAGCCAGTTTCCCATGCTTTTTTACCATGCTTCCCCTTCCACTGCCCTGGCCACCCAGTAAAAGGCCAAGATAATTAGATTCATTACCCTCTTTATAAATTTTCATGGGAAACTGTCAAAAATAGTAAATGCTTCATATTTACAAGTTCATTGTCATTCTCCTCCCTCCCCATCCTTTTTCTTACTAGAGAAGATAGGTTTGTTTTGCTTACCCACAGAACTGGCTTTGGTGTCATAAGATTTGGCCAGGTCTACAGCAGGTATGTTTTCCAGCACAACAGTATCAGCTAAGGTTATTTATATTTTAGCCATTTGTTTATATTGTCGAAAACTTGGTGTACATATGGTTACTCTGGGATGGAAAGTGTTTTTGCCAGTACAACTTGTTTCAGTTGGGAACCATTATTTTCTGTACCAGCAAAATTACTTTCTTTTCTTCCTAGCCAATAGAAACTGCACCCACACAAGAATGGTTTGCCAGGGCAGTTATATTGGTAAACTTTTCCTCCTACTGACCTTGTCTCCAAAACAGCATCACATAAATAATAGAGGCAGGTGGGAGCAATCACAAGTGAAAGCCAAAAAAAGTGCAGCTGAGTTCATTCTTATGTCAGAAACACAGTGGTGCTGTGGTTCTGTCAAGGGTCAGCTATTTTCAGCCAGGTGGAGAAAACTGCAGAAGGAGATGACACACATTGCTTAAATTCTAACTTTAGAAATAACTTTACAATTAAAGCTACTTTGAAAAGGAGCAGGGCCAGATTATGGCATGACTCCAGTTCCTAGGTGGTCAGGACTAGGAGGTAGAAGAGATGAAACAAAAGGGAAATCTCTCATGGGAGTATCTGAAGAAGAGGAGTTTCCTTTATAGTTGAGCCAGGGAAGAAGGGAAGAAAAGGAGCTAAGTGTGGGATGCTGGCAGAGAGAGTCAGGCATTTAGGTGGGCTAGGTCAGTATGAACACACAGCTCTTTGAACATGCGTCTCTGTACTGGCTCTCTGCACACACTGGATGAAAATCAAGGTATTGGCTGTAATTTAAAAACAATGGTTGGCTCCATTCCTGGTGGTCTCCAGCACTGCCTCATGTTGTCTTTCACTGCAGCTTCACTACTGGTCCTAAAGGCTGAACTCCAGCAAAGAAACAGTACGTGCTCTTCTTGGAAGGAGACTTTTGTCTGAAACATTCTAGTTTCTGTAGTATAATAGCATTCAAAATGGATCAATTATTTAGTTGTGGGGGGTTTTTATGCCCTGTTATCAATTAGTTTATTACATATATTTAATTCATGTGTTTCAGCTATGTGCGTTAATTTTCAAGAGGTATCTCTGGCACACCAAGGAATGATCTTTACTCTGAACCAGCTTTTTTGAAGTACACCACTTGTTAATAAATGTTGCTCTGAGCAGCTGCAAGGCACCTGGATATTGTGATCAATGTCACAGTCTAACCAAACTAAATAATACCTGTATAGTATGTAACAGATAACATGAGTATCTACTGGCAGTTATGACTTTTGTAAACTTATTCTCTGCTTTACATAAATAAGGGCTGTTGTAAATATTTAGATATTTTCCTTCTCTGTATAAAAAAATTAGAAAGCATAGTGTATACTGGAAATGCCAGAAAAGCATTATAAAAAATAAAAATTGGGAGCATTTGGCAATTTACTTCCCTATTTAAATTAAAACACTGGACTTAACCAAGTGCTGTTCACAGGTCTTCCATGATTTTCTGGATTTATTGATACTTAGACTTTAAGGATGGACAACAAAAAGCTGTGCAGGGAATTCATAGTGTGCCAGTGAACCATGTCTTACCTTTATATGAAGAGAGATACTGTCTTTACTACAGCAATGGAAATTCATCCAGAATGAGCTTAAACCTTTTACTGTTAATGCTTAGTGTTCGACAAACATTTCTTGCAACATGTTTCTACTGCATCCTGTTGGACTCATTCTATAGTTTGACAATTGCATTGCTTAATCTCTGTGAAGAAAAGCCAAGACTTGCCACACTACTAGAACAGTGTTTCTTTTGTCAACAGAGGGTTAATGAATAAAATTGTTTTCAAGGTCAGATTGGCTTATAAAAAATCACCTCATGCTTCAGCGGTGATAAAACAAGAATTGCTACTCAAGTTTTTCTTCTTTCTCTTAAAACCATCTGATTAAAAATAATGACAGAACATTCTGACAGGCATCATAGGTTCGAAAATTAATTCATACTCTTCCATGTTATTGCATTAGTGACCAACTTCCTGTATCTGCAAAATAACATAAGGAAACAAAAATCCCTCTGCAACAAATGATAATCTTCTATTCGATATCAGGATCAGTTTAGGTGTTTTAACAAAAGACTCCTGTAATAGAAAAAGATTTTTATCTTGGTATATAATATCCTTTCTAGTTTTTTGCTGTTTGTTCTCAATAATTGAAATTTATGTATCCTTTTTAACTTCTTATAATTCCTATTGAGTTTAGAATTGGTTCTTAGTTCAAAATAAAAATTTATCAGTTAGTTAATACCTCTTAAATTATCAGTTACTGATAGCTTCTGCAGATATTTTAGCTGTTTGGCCAGCCAGACACTTAAAAGCTTTTTAAAATCCTTACGATTATTAAGTTGCACGCTGTGAAAATTTAAGTTTTGGGGTTGTTTATTCCCCATTGGCATACTTGAAATAATGTATATCTCAATAGTGCTTCAGATTATGCTTTATGGTAAATTTAGTCAGGAATGTATTTTCACACTTGCAGGGCCATTCTTCATTACTGCATTCAAGTGCCAAACTGCCTCAGCACGGCAGCAAGTAAACAGCAGTAATGATCCCAGTAACAGGCCTGATAATAATCTGATAAACATGAATGGAGAAACCACCACTAATTTTTCTTTGTTTGTTTGTTTGTTTTTTCCCCCAACTACTTATTCCAAGTAGATCTGAATTTGTTGTTAGGTTTTTTCCCCCTCCAGCCTTCACCATGTAACACAGCTACTTACAGTTCTCAAGCAGAGTGCATACAGGTGATGGTCATATTTTGATATACAAATATTTTAGGAAGGAAGATTTCACTTTCACCAATGAAACTAAAAAAGTTGCTTTGTTGTTGTTGAGCCACATTTGCCATTGCATTTGCCACTGTGCAGGCTTTATCCACATACTAGTGTGGTAATGTAGCAATCACTCCAAAAACCAGAATTGACCTAACAGCTCAGCAACAGGGAAATATGAAAAAATTAGAGTAAATCACATTAATTTTGAAGGTCTATGAATTGGAAAGTTGGAAATTTTTCAGGAAAATAGTGGGGCAAAAATAATTTTTATTTGAATTAAACTTAGAAAAGTTAAATTTGAAATACATGTAGCACCTTGAGGCATCTTTCTTCTGTTACTAATTGTCAACAAAACCTTCTGACTCCAGAAGACTTCAAGACTGAAACACCTCCATTGCTCTGGCTTGTTTCACTGTGTACAAGAGTCTGCTCTATTATAAGCAAGGACTCAGATTATGAGGAACTTTAAATAACATCCCTCAAGCCATAATTCTCCCCAGGAGTTAATGGAGACTCATCACTTTCTCCTCTCTTTAATGTAAAGCTAATGGTATACATATATCATAAGCATATTTGAAGCACACCATATAGTTTTGTCTCGTTCTGCTCTCTGCACGGTCTAATAAGATGCATCTGAGGAAAATGGCATGCCTGAGTGTTTTGGGGGAAGTCTGGTCATCTGCCATCTTCTAGCTAAATTTAAATTACAATAAGGATTTGAGAGTATAAGATACTATGAATAGCAAGGGATAAATATTTGAGAATGGTAACTAAATCCTGCATTTTGGAATTATCACTGTGACCAACTGCCCATGAAATGCTTTTCATTTTAATGTATAGTGTGTCTGCATATAATTCTAGATCTGTATTTATATCTGCAGCCATATGCTGTTAGATTTCCATCTCCTGTTCAGACAAATTACTGGAGCTGCAGTTGCCAAAGCAAATAGAGTTCTTTTTTTTTGTTTGTTTTTGTTTTTTTCTTGAAAACAGCAAACACATAACAAATGATGCACTTCATTCTTATGTGATAACTTTTAAAATAACAAGCTACTAATATGTACGATGTGTAAATGGTCAGCAAAGTTGAAAGCAGGGGGGATAGTAAGAGTCATACATTTGTTACTGGCTACTAATAGGAGCAGCTCTTTGGGGAGGGAGTCCTTAGAGAAAGCAAGAGACACACGTGCATACTCTATCATAAGTCAGTATATTTTCCTGTTCCCCTTATTAGTCCAGAGGATGCCATTGCTCACCTTTGATTAATTAGTGGCAGAGTCTGCTAGAAAGTTTTCTGTAAATCACGGAAGATTAATGTTTTGAAATCTGAGGAGCACTGGGATCTGGTTTGTTGGTTTTATTCATTTTGCTGTGGTCTACCCATTGGAGTGGGATTCGAGAGCCAGACCTTAACTCTTGAAGGAGAAATTACTGGTTTAATAAGAAATGTAACAAGTTCAGAGATTAATTGTAAGGCAGGGAGTAGCAATAGGCTCATTGATAATGCTGTCAATATATCACTGGAAAAAGCTACAGAAAGGTGTGTGCCATATCTCATTGAGATCTTGTGTTCATCTGCTGATTTGACAGCAAGTCTTTTTCAGTGGAGCAAATCTATACATATTTTCCAGCCAAGAGTTATGAGTGGGAGTTTTGCCTGATTTCAACAATTTAGTAATCTCTCTTTTTGGCTGACAATGAAGCAATATGAATATTTTTTTACAAATATTTGTCTGGCAGGGTCTCATTTCTATTCTACTGTGTGAAAATGTTTGAGGGTAAATTAAGCAGCATTGTCAGCTACACTGTCATCAACATGCTCTTTAGATTTATCAAAGTTTTCAAGAAAAAGTTTGATCGTGTCCTGTTTACCTGCATACCCTTTGACACACGACAGATGCTTGCATATGTCACCCAGAATTGAGTATGAAAAGAATTTATACCAAAAAAATAGCAAAATCCACACAGCAGCATAATAGTCGATCTGTTTCTAGGGTGAAATTTATCCATGTTAGCTTTTTGGGTATTAAAATTGGAGATTTAATTTAGCACAATTCTCTAGACTCCTTAGGGTGTAGTAAGGTTTTAATAGGGACCATAGGAACTTAAACACTGCACTGGCCTTTGTCTCAAAGTTTTACCAATTTTTTTACATCTTAAGGCCAAACTCAACGCTTCCTCCTGTTTTTCAAAATATTTGCAGCAGGTAATTTCCTACTGAAGACACAAAGCAAAGGATAGTACAATAAATCTCGAAGGCTATGCTATTCTGTGAGTGTTACTGGACTCTAAAAAGAGATTTTTAATACCTTACTGGGCGGATATGGAATTGAGCCTTCTAATTTTAGAGTATTTTCACCCACTTCCACTCTTCATGGGGAAGACGGAAGCATGAAACCCTCTAATTGGTCCTGTTTAATGGAATGAGAACCAAGAAAACATCTATTAGTCAGATGGTGTCCCTTGCTTCTAGAATCATACGATGGTTTTGGTTGGAAGGGACCTTTAAAGGTCATGTAATCCAACCCCACTATGATGAGCAGGAACATCTTCATCAAGTTTCTCAGAGTCCTGTCCAACCTGACCTTGAATGTTTCTAGGGATGGGGCATCTCTAGGCAACCTATTCTGGTGTTTCATCATACTCATTGTAAAAAGTTTCTTCCTTGTAACTATTCTAAATTGACCATCTTTCAGTTAAAACCACTATCCCTTCTCCTATTGCAACAGACCATGCTAAAAAGTGCAAAAACCTTTCTCATGACCCCTTTTAAGTACTGAAAGGCCACGATCAGGTGGTCCCACTGCCTTCTCTTCTCCAGGCTGAATAACTTCTAGCTACTCTTTATTAGTAGACCAAAACAACTGAATTGATGTAATCAGTGACAGCATGAAAAGTGTGTACTTCCCTTTCCTGTGTCTAGGTCTGGACAGCAGAGGAGGAAGAGCACTGTTGTGAAGACATCTCAGCTACACATGCACAAGCTGTATTCTCAGGACAAGGTTCTTACACACACTCTGAGTGTTGTAAAACACATAGGTCTGACCTAGTGTGGCCCTGTATCTCCTTCTGTAGTTACTAAAGAGAGATGGACTGCTCCAGCTACTCTGCCACAGTCATTCACTCCATTGTCTTACAGTCATCCCCACCATAGTGATCTGACTTGCACTCTGGACGTGGCTGAACTTTCTTCCTCGAGCTGTAGACATAACAAGGTTCCTGTCTTGCTCCAGGGAGCTTTAAGTGATTAAAGTTGGCTCAAGCTCACTCTAGAGTTTATTAGTGGAACCCAAGCTGTCCAATAGAAAAGAAGTGCTCCAAATGAAGTCATGGGTAACTCTCAGAGCCCACAGTGTAGGGCAATGCCTCTACCTTATGTTAATTTCATGGAATAAACAGCAACAAAACCTTTGCCTTGGAAAGTCTGTATTTCCTCTATCCTGTTGAAGGTTGTCTGCTGTGTATAAGGAAGTTTGCTAACCATTTGGATAATTCCAATGTTTATATGCAGGATTTCACAATAAAGTTTACTCTTATTTATTTCCCAGATGATATAAAGCATAAATGTAAGTAAATCAGGTTATAGGCACAGTCAGAGAAACTGCATTGCTCAGCCAGTATGTGTACACATTTGAAAAAAAAAAAAGGGCCTTTATCTGAGATAATAGAAAGAGGAAAAAAAAATCTATGACATTTATTGTTAACTACTCAGATGTAATTAAAGTTGATGTTTTCATAGTATTGAATAATGAGCTATGTTGATGTAAGAAGGTGCCATTATTCAAACTTAATTGTGTGTTCTCTAGGTTTCTTCTGCCAACTGAGGCCCCAAATTATTTAAGAATTAGGGGAATGATTGTAGAATGAGATTCAACTGATAGCTTAAATACAGTTCTCACAAAGATTACATGGAAAAAGTTATCAACTAATTTGTTCCTTGACTTCATGCTGAATCACATACTTAAAAGCATCAAAATACTTCTGACTGTAAGATGGCCAAAATTGCTTAAGCAGGACGCATATAAACATATTAACTTTAAAGTTCCCAAATATGGTGGATTAAATTGTTATCACATCTTTCAGTTTGGTCTTTGTAAATCAAATTGTGGTCAAATTTCACTAAATGATAGCAGAGGAGGTGCTAAAGGAAGATATTGTTTGGTTCATTGCTGCTGGTGGCTAAAAGCCTAGTGATATACACTATAAAGTATGCTAGGTTTACCTTTGTGCCTCATGTGGTGCCACAAAGTATTGGTTCTCAGACAGTTGGAGTTTCTTTTGCCTGATGGAGTATGAAATAAATAGTTAAATGAGGAAAAGCAGGGA
Source organism: Formicarius rufipectus (assembly GCA_013399695.1). Classification (NCBI taxonomy): domain Eukaryota; kingdom Metazoa; phylum Chordata; class Aves; order Passeriformes; family Formicariidae; genus Formicarius; species Formicarius rufipectus. The sequence continues at coordinate 246,206 of VXAU01003369.1, forward strand.
AGAGTTCTCTTCTAAGGACATTGTTATCTGCTAAAATCAGTGGGGTTTAAGCAGAAGAACAATTACACTGCAGAAAGCCTCAGCCAGAATCTTTATTGTTGTACTAAGAAGCCTCTTGATCTTTAAGGAGACTTTGCAGAGCTGGTTGGTAGCAGGAAAAAGATGTCTCTTTTGCTTCCCGTATTTGAAAAGTAGCAGAGTCACTGCATAACCATAATAAAAGTTTCTTGTACAGTCACTTTCCATTTGGTTTTCTATCAACATTTTATAAGAGTAGAGCAGCACCTTGAGTCTGGGTGAAGGGCTGAATTTTAATATTTTCACTCCACTTATTTCTGTGATTTTTGTGAAATTGTATTAGTAACATCTTACTAAAAACAATGGGAATTCTTCTTACGCCCTCATTTTGACAGTGACTCCAGTGATAAGAGCAAAGCATAGTCTTTACTTTTAAATTTGCATGCCCTTTCCCCAAATTCTGTCTTACTAAAGAAAGTCCTTCAGGAATTGTAATTCTGGGAAGTCTTCTAGCCATGAATTGGGATCATTGGTTGGTTCATTGGAAAAGTGTACGATCAGAGAGTCAAAGAAATAAAAAAGACTGGGAAAAGGGACATCTGAAGGTCGCACAGAACAGGACTTACTCAGAGCAGAATTAGCTTCAAAGCTGATTGAGATGCTCAGGGCATTGTCCATTGTGTTTTGAAAACCTCCAACAGACTTGACAGACTTTCTGGACTACCTATTCCATGCCTTAACCACTCTCATTGTGAAAATTTTTCCTTCTTCATACTCAGTATTGTGTTTTTTGTCTCTTGACCTTCCATTGTGCATTGAAGTGTACAGCACCAAAGCATCGTGCTGCCCTTATTCTCCCAACATTTGGAAAGAAGATTTTCTGAACTACACCGCACCATCTTTTCTAGTCTTACCTTTTCTAGAAACCTGAATGTGAAGGATGAGGACTACTTGAATCTTGTCTTAATGAGGACCTCAGCAGCATAAATCTAGTCCATGAATCTCTCCAAACATCCCCATATGGGTTACATACAACTGCTCTCAGTGTTGTGGTGACACTGCCAGAAGAGCACAGTGTGGAACGACGGAGCATCTGGCAGACACCAACCAGTCTGTGTGAGGGCCACATTGACAGTTTTGAGGGAGCCTGATGTGAAGCACAAGATCTGAAGAAGGTTTATCAAACATTAACTAGAAACAGCTCACACTCTTGTGTGAAAGGAGAGTTCTTGGAAATGGTCAAGGGAGGGATTCAATCCGGTTGGAGGCTGAGAGGATGCTCAGCCTAGAGCTGGGTGGGTTAGAGGAAGAGGATCGTGGTGGGAGCTCCCTCATCATCCAGAGGACGATAAAAAGGGAAATAACCTGACAAGGGGTGAGGAAGACATACTGTACTCCAGGTAAGGCAAAAATATCCTCAGGGAGGGTTTCTCATCTGACAATCATTTTGAGGGAAAGAACCATATTTTTTGTTCTCATTTGGTTTTTTAAACCTAACTTTTCCTGATCTCCACAGAAAACCCATTTGACTTGGTAGATTAGAAGCACACTGCCGGACCCTGAGAACACACGATTCTCAAAAAATTCTCTGTGTTGAAAGTTATTGAGTAGTTCCCCAAAGATTATCTCCCAGTTACAGGTGTTCACTGATATCAAAGTAAACCAACTAAAATGATAACAACAGCAACAGACATTTATGTAGAGAAAGCAGCCTTTAATCTGTCCTGCCTGATGCTGCACTGCCCAACTCATGCTGTTTTGATGCAGCGGCCGCAGCTCCATTGAAGTACTGTCCTGCCTGTCTCACGTGCAATGCAAGAGCACTCTGCTAATCAGCTTTTTTTTCAAAACAGACCATTTAAAAAGTTACATCTGTGTCTCCAGGCCTTGTCATTATAGGTCCAGAGAGGAAGGCTTTTAGTGGTTTGTGTAAAAGTAGCCTCAGGTTTATTAGAGTTTACCACTCAGATAAAGGAGCTGCAACAGGTCTTTAATTGTCTGTCTCACTGCTTCTACTAGTTTTCACTGTAATTAGAAGCAACTGGTAGATGTTGTGGACAGAAAACCCATCAAACTTATTTAACATTAAAAAGTCCAGCAGTTCTGGGTCTTTTAATGTCAGGAGAAACATATCCTCTCTTCAGATGGCATTGTGACTGTTTACATGAGAGTATCTACTTTTCTACCACCTGTAAACCTGTCGTTTCAGTTACTGTTAGTTAACCATAGCACAGGTTTACTGCTAGGAGTCCCTTTGCAGTCCCCACAGGACATTTTCAACAGGAGACCTCTTAGTACTGCACTGCTTTACTTTTTAAGTGACTTTTTTTTTTTTTTTCACACTGATAAATGCATAACCCTGAATGAATTGTTGTCAGCTTGTTTACAAGATCTCTTTAAATGCTTTCCCTATTGCTGGGAGGACTTCTTTCTTTGTTCAGTTTTTCCCCTTGACAACTGAAAACAACAACAATAAAAAGTGCCCAAGAGCTATTTTAGTTCTTTATAGTTATTGTAATTGCAGTTTTCATGGGATTTCCCTGCTGTTCTTTGGAAGTAGACAGTAGTTTCCACATTGAAGCAAGACTGTGTTACACAGTAAAAGAGTATGAAATAGAATCATGATAACATAGATAACATATAACCTAGGTGTTTCTCAAAAGATATCATTTTATTGTGTTAAAATTAATACCTTGCAGTAACAGTTATGGTCCCCTGTTGAGAATTTAATTTGCATTTAAATTCACAGTACCAAGCACAAGGTAGTACTCATCCAAAGCATAAAGAGATTGATGCCTACTGATTTTTTTACTGTAATATCTATCATCCTTTTCAAGCTTTTTTTTTTTTTTTTTTTTTTAAGTGCTGTCAAATATTCATTTTGGAGATCATCCTTCTTGTTTGGGCTGCTGAATAACATTAAAAAGATAATCAGTAGCAAATTTAAGAATTAAAATTCCAATCAAAAACCACTGTGTAATGTTTTTGTAGAAGTATTTAAGAATGGAATAAGACTCTTTGTGGCTGTAGTGGACAGAATTTGAGGCAGAAATTCAGAACTCAATAGATTTACAGAGATGTCACTTTTTGGTTTCTTGGTCATTGAACTCTTTTAGCTTACAGAATCTTAGCAAAAATATTTCGGTTCTTATCACTGTAATACAACAGAAATGTATTATTTCTAGCAACATCTTAATATGACAATTATTAATAGCCTTTTTAAAAAAAGGTGACATTTGCCCAAAAAGCAAAGTTATAGCAATGAATAATTCAGCCTGTTTGCATTCTGATTGAATTAACAATAATTTACTTGTTATAAAAGAGGATGTCTGTGTTTGCCTTCAGTTTCACCACTCTGTAGTGTCTTACTTTGCTGATCCATTGTTGCTATCCAGGAAAAGTTGCTGTTTGTTAATAAGGGCAGAAAAACTTGGCCTCGGGGACTAAAGCATTTTTGTGAAATACATTTTCAGAGGAGCCTCTGCAAACCTCAGAATTGACCCTGAGTTATTTACAGGTGTGGGACAAAGCCATTCATCAAAGCCAGGGCTGGCCCCATTTCAGGTGTAGGAATGGTTACAGATGCTCAATTTGGTTTTGTGTTCTCTGAAGTACAGAGACTTCACCCTTCTTTTTTTTTTTCTTTTTTTTTTTTTTTTTGACTATGGGAAAGTCACCTTCATTTCAGTAGTACAACAAGAGCACACTGACATTCCTGGAATTGATCACTCACAACTCCAGAGCTGATCATCTTGCTAAACAGTGAATTTGAGTCCCAGTGCCACATCCTGTAAAATTACCTGGGAGTATTCCCACAGGCACTGAGGGCATAAAATCAATCACTGTTGCTATAATTAATGGTAGAAGATGCATTTAATTCTGTGGGAACATGGAATTGTTAAAATGCTGCGTAAGTGCCACAGGCTAAATATCAAGACAAGTACAATTCATTTTAAATAACTACATCTCAAACAAAAAAAAAGAAAGGAAAAACAAAAGAAAAAAGAAAAAGAAAAGAAAAAAATTGCTTTCCAAGCATTTTTGTAAATCATACTTTATTTATTTGAGTGAGCTTTTATGGTCATCTTAAAAAGACACCCCCTGTAGCCCCCACAAAAAAAACCCCAAAAACAAACAAAACTCCAAACCAACCAAGCAAAAACCAACAACAACCAAAAAAAAAAAAAAAAACAAACAAAAAAAAAAAAAAAAAAAAAAAAAAAAAAAAAAAAAAAAAAAAAACCACCAAACAAACAAAAAAAACACCAACCTTAGGCATGCATACTTTATGAGTTTTGTATAGAAGTTTTAATATACTTATGGAAGACAGATACTTTCAAAGTGGGCGGTGAAAGAGATATAATTGAACATGACAGGAAAACACTAAAAGCAAAGAATACCAGATAAGTTGTAAATTATGTGGATAAGAAATGTACATTTATTCCAGATTCACTTGACGACTGTGCAATTTTAGTTGATAAATTGAATTTGAGCTGAGTATCTTCCAAATGAAGAGTAAGCCTTTTTGGCTTGAGCTCAAAACTGTAGGCTCCTTGCCTGGGACAGTAATATCATATCCTTTGTGGTCCAGGCACGGGGGAGAAGATGAGGGAAACTGATCTCCACAGATGTTTTTGTTCTGCGCAGGAGACTATTCCCCACAGTGTTTGCTGGAAAAGCTTATAGGCTGGAGCTTCTGGGGAATTCATACAGGTTTCTGATTCAGTGTTCCTGCTCCAGATTGCCAAAGTGGTCTAGTGACGGGGCTTTAACTTGGATCCATGAATAATAGTCTCCAAAGGACATTAAGTTGTCTGGCAATCTCAGGATCCTTGGCACCTGGACACTCTATTCTTCTTTCCTAGTGAACCCTCTGGACATTAGGAGGGGACAATTTTATCATTGATCTGCTAGAAACTGTTTCAATATGGGGAACAGAAGTTATCCTTGGAAGCTGGAATCATCACTACTAAATACCAGACTGCCTATAGTTACAGTAGAGAGCTTCTCTCAACAGACATATTTTTATCTGTTCTTTCCAAATGTGGGGAGATTATGCTATGCAGAAGCATTACTTAATCAGGTTTGATTGTAGCCACAGCACAATTCAGTTTCTTTTACATACTACTGCCTAGTCTAGACTACTAGCTCACACAATATTAATGAAATACAGATTAAAAGAATATTGATGGAAAATACTGAAAGAAAGCCTTGTTTATGTTCGACTCCTACTAAAACTGAAATTAAAATGTTTATTCTTCATCTACTGAATAGTAACTTCAATTCCATTCATTTAAAATTGCCTGAAAAATCTTAGATTGGCATTATGTAATTGTAGGTTAAAGAGAAAGGATTTTAGATATGCTATTTTCCTGAACTGAGTAATTATAGCAAAAAATTCGTGTTGGGATAGAAAGGAAAGAAATTAATACATTCCCTTTGTGTTTTTTATGTGTTTTGTTCTGTTTCTATAAACATTCTAGGAAGTAAGGTAAGAGCAACAATTAATTGGATTTAAATGGAGAGTATATTCATGAGAAACTGCTTCTGAATTCTGAACTGCAAATACCCATACAGGGAACATGATTTTGCAAGAACGTAGCCCTCTTTCCAGTGCATTTTACTCTGTGAGACAGAATCTATATTTGTGCTTATCTGAAGGCCTCTTTGCCAGAACAAATTATTTGTTGGAATAGTTGCATTCAATCTTCCAGGACTTTGGCCTAGGAAAATTAATAGAGTTCCCATAGAAATCAATGAGTTTGAGTTGTTCTCAATCTAATTTTCCCAAAACTAATATTGCATGAGAGTGCAGAGGAACTTCTTTTGGAAAAAAAAAAAAAAAAGGAAAGTGGCAGAATTTGTGAAGATGAACCCAAAAGAATAAAAATAATCCTGTGGAGTTTGTGGGGTTTTCTTTATTTTATTATTATTGTTTAGGCTAGCCAAGTATTATGTATAACTTTCTATGGCATAAAAATCCCCTTCACTGTGTAGTTTTAATAGGTGATATGAATTTTATGTAGTGGATCAAATATGTCTCAGAACTGAATCTGCTGATTCAGGGTAAGGAGGTAGCAACAGTATCCCATACAGTTCTTATTACTCTACTCTGATTTGACTGGTAACAAATTAAGCTAATATCGCCAGGTGGAGTCTTTTGCCCATGATGGCCACTCGTGAGTAATTTCTTCCTGTCCTTATCTTGACACACGAGTCCTTTGTTTTATTTTCTCTCACCTGCCCAGCTGAGGAGGGCAGTGGTAGAGAGGCTTGGGTGGGCACCTGACATCCAGACAGGGTCAACAAGAATATCTGTAAATTTTCCATTTTGTTTGTTTGGGTTTTGTTTTGTTGGGTTTTTTGTTTGTGTGTTTGTTTGTTTCAATGCCATCCTATTATTTTTGTGCTCACCCAAGCTTGCCTGATTTTCAGTTACATACCTAAAACTACAATATATAGGACTGAAAGTATATAGACCTCTTTATTGGTAATAAAATGAACACTTCTGAGAAGGGTGACTCAGAAAAGGTGTCCATCGGTTTAGTGGAGATTTTTCACCTATTCTAATAATTCACTTGCTATCTGTTTATATTTTGATTTTCCTTGTTCTGTAGTATTCAGTGTATGTATAAAGTTGGTATTTCCTTCTCTTTAATCCTCTTAGCTTAGCAAATATCATCTAGCTTGTGCAATATTTTCTCATTAATATATGTGGTGTTAAAATAAACCTTCCAGTTTCCCAGGGTCATTAGAGATTCCAGATTTTTTTTTCTCAGATTTCTATTTACTCTATTTCTTCTTTCAGTTAATATAAATTCATTCACCTGGTGATAGCCAGTATAAACTGATAGAACTCTACAGATTTATGCAGCTGAATTTTTAGTTTATGATTTCAATAGGTTACATTTAATGATAAACTATAAAATCAGTTGTCTGTGCACCTGAAAATTAAATCCACACAGTGTGGATTGATGATCCCTACCTATGCTGGCAGGAAAGGGGAAAGCATGAGTAAACACACGCACAGCTAATCTATTTGTGAAGACTTGTAGTGCTGAAATCACAAACCGGTGTTGCCAGTGAGGACCACTCTATACAAGAATCTACAGGGTAGGTCAGATGTAGGTACTTGTATGGCCATGTCTGAGCTTAAAGCATGATGGTTTAACCATGAAGTCCTACTCTACAATTTCTTCTTTTAATAGTAGTCAGTAATAGAGAATCCTGGGTATAAGTTTGTCATGGAAACTATAAACCAAATAATTTTTTTCTTTCACAGCAGAAATTTGGCACACATCTTGTCTTAAGGTGTAACACAGTGTTGCTTTCTTGAACCAGGTGTTTGGCCATATTTTCTTGTTTTGTAGCAAGTAACTGAGTGTGGTTCTTCCCATGACTTTTATCCATATTTGTTTGCTCAGTTGTTTTTTTCCCTATTCTTACTGAGATCTGGAGAAAAATAAAGGACCTTCTTACTTTCTTATTCACCTTTGAAATAAGACATGCAGAGAGAACCTCTGAGAACATGTAGAAACAGGGGCAACAATTTGAAGATTAAAGTCGGTGTAGTTTTTAAATTTCATTCAGGGCAAGGTATTGTTTGTGACTCCACTTGTTATCTCCCTTTTGTAATAGAAAAACCACTGAAGGTATGACTTGTCACTGAGCACACACCAGTGTGTGGGAGACTAAGACTCAGCCAGGACCCAGTTATTCACTAGTTTCAGGAACCAGCTCATCTTCAAACTTTTCAGCCCAGCTATATTTTTCAAGTTCTGCTTTCCAGAAGATCATGAGAAAAGAAGTTGACTGGTGAAGGCAAGTGGAACAGTTCCTATCAGTCAGAAATATTAGAATGAAGTAGAACAGAACTGAAGAATTCAATTGGAAGGGACCTACACTCTTTGTCTAGTCCAGTTGTCTGTTACAGGCCTTACCAACAGTTACAGCAGGTTATTAAGGGTGTTGTTCAAATGCCTCCCTAAACACTAACAGGCTTGGGACACCAACCACCCCTCTAGGAGGCCTATTCCAGTGAAAGAAAGGATTCCTAATGTCCAGTCGAAACCTGCCCTGATGCAACTTCAAACCATTCCCATGCGTTCTGTCACTGGATATCAGGGAAAAATGCTCAGCAACTCCTACTCCACTTCCCCTCCTCAGAAAGCTATGGAAAGCAATGAGGTCACCCCTCATCTTCCTTTTCTCCAGACTAGACAAACCCAGAGTCCTTTGCCAGGGAAATGAACCTTAAAATTGACTAAGATGGTTATTTGATACAGACTAAGTGAAGAATATTTATTTTACTTGAGTTCTAAAGCTGTTACTTGTTCTTGTGATTCTAGAGCACAACACGCATAATTACATTTAGTGCCTGCTTTAGAAAGAGAAGGACACACTACAGTGTTGTGGGCACAATTTATTACAAGCACAAATGTTAATATTTTGATGGTAGTCAACAAAACAGGTAGTCAGAGGTCTAGAAGCTAAAACATTTGAACCTGTAATTTAGTGCAGAGATTTGAATGTGGATTCATAATTATTTTCATTTGCAAGGCTGCATGCCCTGAAACATCAATTGTTAGCTTATTTATAAAACTTTTGGTAGTTTAGACAGTTTCCCCACAAAGTGATGTATGTGTGCATTGTTCTGTGGCCACAGCAACAGAAAATATTGCATCAGATTATTATAAATGGTGCTCTTTAATTGTTTTTCTGAAACAAGGTCTTGCCAAATTATTTTCAAAATAAAAGTGTCTGACCTCACTAGTTTAGCGGTTGCAGAAATGTACTCATCAATGTTTGCATTGCTGAAACAAAACCAGAAATCTTCGTGTGCACGTGTCCTTCCATGTATATCCTTTCTTCAACCTAGGTCTGTATTTGTATTCACTACTCTATAATTATTGTCACCTGTACCAAGAAAGGGGGCAATTATATCCTGAGTGAAAATCCCAAATATGGCAGTACAAGGCTTTCTCTTTCTTTGATTAAATTCTCCACCAGTCATCAGCCTTCCATGTCACTGGTGTCAGAGACATCAGTGTGACAACACAGCTAACCTGGCCAGCAAATCACCTTCATCCTTGTACTCTCACGTAGCACCATGTGTGACAAGGAAGGCACTGAGAAAAAGGATTATGCCATTAGCTTTACGGCATGCAGATGGAGGGATTAGTAAGACAAATCAATGAATTTACAGTGATTAAGCATATTCCCACCTGCACAGAAATGAGGAATCAACTTTTTATTTATACACCACCTTGGCATCTGCACGGTGAGGAAGTGAAGGTAAGGAAATGGTATGCTCTATTGTGTTGTTTTCCTGGACTGTTTGAGACCTACTAAAGGAAGGAATAGCTGGTCTTGTTGGAGGTGATGGTGTTGGAGGGAAAGAACATCTGAGGGGGTAATGACTAAGTGCAGTGGGCTGGTAGAAATTATTTTACAAATATATGTATTCAAAAGTGTGCATATGTAGATGCAAATATGTTAGAAAGACCTAATATAATGAGTTGATCCCATTCATTATTACTAAGATTTGTCTGATTAAGACCTAGCTTATAAGAAGACAGATGCTAAAGCAGAATGTGATATATGAAACATTATGATACCCAGGATTTCCTTTGGAATACACAATGTTGGGTGGCTGCCTGACTGCCTCCTTTCACACAAAGGACAGATATCCTCTCCTGCCTCTGAAACATCAAAGGCAGGCTGGTAATGAGATAGTTTGGTGAGCAGAGCTGTAACTGCTTCAAATTGAGGGTAGCAATAATGGTGAGGTAGCCATTCTGACATTCAGTCAGTCCCCAGGAGACAGGCAGGAGGTACTCCAACCAGGCAAACCCACAGGCATCCACCAGAGCTCTCTATTTGGGGAGGCCATGGACAGGTTAGGGAAATTGAATGCATACCTGGTACCATATTCTCCTCTCAGAGGACCCCCTAAATTCATTGTGGTGAAGAGCTCCAGGGAACAGCTTCTGTCACAATGTGGGAGGAGAGTTTGAAGAATGTTCAGGCAGTGATGTGGGGGTACTGAGGACAGCAGTGTTAGAAGTCCAGGCAGCAAAGTAGGCAGTCCCCAAAGCAAAAGCTGAATGAAAGAAGACAAAGGCAGCTGCAGGAACTCATGAAAAATCTGCTTTGTTTTCATTCTAAAAGCATTTGAAACTAGTGCCTTAGTGACTGGATGTTTCCTTTCAGGATATGAGCTCCATACAAGATGCTGCAAAGGTTTAAGCAGTTACAATCAACAGTATGGCTGTTTTAGGGCTGCAGAAGAAAGAGCAGGTGGTCAGATGAACAACATAAGCTTCTGAAAAAAAATTATATTGGATTTTATAGGATATTTGCTCTTTATTTTGTAATTATTCACCATATAATGCTTTGGAAAGCAACTTACATTCCCATTTTCCAGGTGTGTAGCATCTTACATATTATGAGGTGGCTTTAAGACTCTGGATTCCTAAAATTTTGCTCATCTGGATCTGTGTGTTTGGTATATTAACTGAAATGCTTTTAACAGTAGGACTGTGGGGAAAAAATTAGAAACAGTGTTTATCTAAGGAAAAAAAATGGTATAGACCAATAGTCATTACCACTCAATGTTCTGAATTTCACATTCTCTGAATAAACACAGAAAAGGTTCTATGAAGGCAGCTAATCATACGCTGATTCATCCACACATTCACAGGTTCCTCGTTCTTCTCCTGAGCATCACTGATTAAAAGAGGAAAGATTATCAGTATAATACTGATATGATAGATTGGAGATGCCAGAACAAGGTTTCTTTGAAAACTCATTATTTCTTTTGATCTGTTTAAGAGCATTAGGCAATGATGCTTGCTGTTTTTGCAATGAAAACAGCATATCTATTGCTCAAGTAATAATCAAACTAAGTTTAATGAGCATTGAGACCCAGATTTTCCTTTTCAGGATCAATTCAGGACTCTTGATTAAAGCATATGTGATGCACTGCCGTTCAGAAGATTCTCAATATGATTTGTCTTGATAACAATGGCAACAAATATTCAGAATTGTTGCACTGGATCTGCCAATGGCAGCAACAGATAACAGTTCTAAGCCCAGAGAAAATCTTTAATGTGCAAATTACCAATTTTAATAAGCCCTACCAGTCGGGTGAGCAGTCCAGTCTCTCTTACCCCTTTTTAATATATTCTTGGCAGCCTTAATTTCCTATTATTTGCTTTAGTTGTTTCTGAGTGTGATAAGCATCATTGAAAATGCCAACACTTGTCATTATATTTGACATAGACTGAGCTTTTCGAGTAGACACTCAGTTCACAGCAGACTTAATAACAGTTGGCCCAACTCCTTCTGATTTCTTGAAAGAGGAGTGATAGCTGGGAATGTCAGTCCCCTTCCACTCTCAGAGCTGTTCCCTAAGAAGTTACTAAATTGCTTCAGGGACTCCTTACTGTGGTGCTTTTAAGCACAGAGGTGTGCAGTTCAAAGGGGAAACAGTTATAGACTGAACCCAAGAAATCATGGGTAGTTCGGGAAAAATTATTCAGCTCTGATAAAAAAAAAAAAGGAGAACAACATTATCTCAAATCCCACAGCACTATTAGCAGATTTTTCATTAGAAATAATAAATTATATATCTCCTGAAGAAAAAGGAGAAAGAGCAACATGTTATATAGCAGTCTTCCACTTGATGTTAGAATGAGTGTTGCTGTCCAATAACCCCAGGGCTAAACTCAGGCTTGATTTGTAAAGCCACATAGGGTTAACCTGTGTTAAATACCTGACAGCTCGTCTTTCTAACTGTCTGGAAACACTTGCATAACTTGTCATGCTGGTGAAATCATACTGAATTGAGCAAAACTAGTTGAGACCAAATATGCAGAGAAACATATTTGTCATTGCACTTAAACTGACAGCTGTAGCAATTTTCTCTGAGCAGACACACACAGCTTGATGACAAAGAGAGAAGCTTGTGTGGATTTCTAATTGCAGAGTTCTGTTGCAAAGGCCAGCGATAATGGGCCTCTGATTTTAAGAAGGATTAGGAAACAATCAAAACCAGGTGGTTTGTTTGGATTCAATATTCATGAATCATTAACAATTTCTAACAGAATTAAGGATTAAACTTTCCAGAATTTTTCAAAAGGACTTAGAAGCTATTCTAAGATTCAAAGTAAGATAGAAGTAGCATGATAATAAAAAGGGGTCACTACTTTACAAGCAGTATAGGAAAAATTCATTAAAATTAGTAGTAACAGTAGGAGAAAGTCTTCATTTTCACTGCAATTTAATTGATCACTGTGACTATGACAGCAGTATTAAGGTCACTTATTGAATTAAAAGAGTTGTTCTTATCTACTTGTATGATTTGACACTGAAAGTTCACATCATTAAACACGTTATAAATGGGTAACTATCTGTGTAGGTGCTTTCAAGTCTGCTCTAGTCAAATCAAATCTATTTAGCAGATGACAAAGTGCTGAAGTAACTCTTATGACTTTGCATTGCTCTTTTAAGAGTGATCCTGGACTACCACCACAGCTCAGATAACACATGTTGACTTGTTATTCAGCAGTACCTTGTGTAAGCCTAACAGTGACATTAAAATGTTTTGCAGAAAGTGTTTATATCTAAGCATTATTGAAAACAATAAAAATCCATATCTACTTTTCACTTTACTGTCATCAGAAGCTATGTTTAAAGTATAACTTTAATTATAACTAAAAGACATATAAAATCTCTCTGATAAGCCAATAAGTTCCTCCTGAATATATATGGTCTCAGTTTCCTTTAAACTGCAGCTGCTATGAAAACCTTTTACTCCTCATAGCTTAGTAATGATTCCACCAATCCATTACTATACACTTGTCTCGTTTCTCTTCACCCAGAGATTTAGTGCAATTTCTTTTCTCTCACTCCTTGCTAAATCTCTTCCATTTTGACTTCCACTGCCGTTTCACCCTTTTTAGTAAGCTTTTTATTCAGTTGTCTTGCAGCAATTGAGCCTTGTTTTGACAATGTCGCTGGAGGTAATGCACTCACAAAGTCATTTTCTTTTGTAGCTTTTACAGTTCTCTGCTGTTTCCTCTCCTGATTACTAACTCTACAATTCTCCTTTAGGGGGTATACATCATTCTCTCTGTTGCACAGTGCATTCCCAATATAGCCTCCCCTGGGAAAACCAGCCTATGCCACATTTTCTCCTTCCATTTTTCTGCTGATGAATGAAAAACCTACCTTTCCAACTGTGTATCTTGACTTGTCATCATGACATTATCTCTGCTTGTTTGCTCTAATGTAAAATTTAGCGAGAACAAACCAAACTCCTTGCTCAGAAACTGGGGATGGGTACTTTTTCCCCACTGTGAAATATCTTGGAAGATATTGGACTCCCTCCACCCTGCAGGTGACAGCTTTTGGTCTGAAAAGCATTCCTAAACCCTGCAATTGAAATGTGACAGGATGTCCTGTGTGTTGTTGGGATCCAGGGCTGAACCATGGACCTGCTCTTCCTTCCCAGAGGTGTTAGAGATGCTAGAGCTGATGTTTATCAGCTCATGGGAACTATAGAACAACGGGAGAAAAACATGTAGTAACAGCCATTTGGGAGCAAACCCACAATTTTCTGTACAATAATTGGAAGACTTTTATCTTCTGCAGTCTTGGGGTTAGAGAAAATGTTTTGTATTTCTCTTTAGTGCACGCTTATTGCTCCCTCAGTTCCCAGTGTCATGCAGTTCTCTTATTTAGCATCTTTACCACATAACTACCAGTTTCACAAATTCAAGCTGCCTGTGAAACTTTTTTTTCTTGTGAATTTAAGTTTCTGAATGTCTCTATGGTTTGGCTGTCCTGTGGGCATGTCATGTTCTCCCTAATAGATCTAATAGATCTAGTAGATCTAAGAACCCATCCTTTTAACTATTCCCTTCAGGACTACCTACACCATACATTCTCTCCAAACTCATACTGTTTTACAGGAACACAGACTTAGTGCTGCTGTCTTCTTTTTCTTTTTTGGTTGTTTGGGTTTGGTTTTGTTTTGTTTGTTTGTTTGTTTTGGGTTTTGTTTGTTTTGTTTTGTTTTTTCTTTTACCCATCATACACTATTTGGATATGAGGGAGGCAGAATGCAACCTGAAAAAACAGGTGTATAGTCAGAGACTGAAGGAGAATGGGTATGTTAAGTTAGAAGACCTTTTTATTATATAACCAGTTTTTATACTCAAACATAATTTTAATGCATTTAACACTAATTTTGCAAGTCATTACCAGAATTTATGATGATTGGTTCAGATCTTGCATGAAAAATACATTTGTAATACAAGCTGGCAGTGACTGACAGTAGAATAAGTCCATTACAAGAAATCAATATGCTTTTTTTCGGGCATCATTGCAGTCTTATTTTATGTGTTTTCTCTTGTAGGTTCAGTAACTTAATTTATTTTTTTAATCACCAAAAACATTTTTTGCCCACAAATAGTAAGCTAGTGTAGTTCATAATGAATTAATAATGTTGGACTAAAAGAAATTAGAAAGAAAGACAACACTAAAAACAAGCTGCAAATTAAGAGATGATTAATGCAGCATGTTCATGTACTATTAGCTTTACACAACCTGTCAGCTTTCAGTTTGATACTTCTTCCAGGTGCTTTAAGCTCACAGAAAACGAAACTTCTGTAAAATCTAAATTAAGACAACAATATATGACAATAGCTTTGGTAAATTGTTTCTTGTTCACAGGGTGGTTTCTGGAGTCATGAGGATTAATCCTTCACATTGAACATCAAAGAATCTGGCCCAGACAGAAAAGATAAACTCTGACCCTTTTGAGCTTGTTCACGTCACTTCTACCCATTTAAATTCCAGTTAGGTTGGTCAGAAGCAACAGAGAAAAGCTTTAAATTGCATTATTAACAATAGGTTAAATCTTAGACTGCTGATTAAATCAATTTCTCTCAGATAAAATCATAATAGGCCTTAGCTGTATTTGTCTGACAGGAAACATGTCATTGGCAATGCTTTGTGTTGCTTTTAATGAGTGTGATTGTCATCTTCCAGCAGGGAGAGTACAAAAGGCACCTGCAGGTCTGGGTGAATGGGATCACTTATTGATCAAGTTGTCAGACCTGTCAAGCATTCAGGAACAGCTGAATGAGTACATAAAATCAATGTGATCTTGTATTTATATGGAGACTCTCCAGGTCAGTCAGGTGATTGAAAATTTTGACCAAGTAGTTACACATAAAATATACTTTTCAAAATTGTCTAACTCACAATGTTCCTGTTTAAAAACAATCAAGTTCTTGCATAGAAATTGTGATTTACTTTTTTATTTTTATTTTGCTTTGAAGACATTTAGATTTTTTTAAAATCAATTTGATTACCTTTGTCTCAGGGTAGAACAGCAGCTGCCACATTATTTTTCCTCTCCACATGAAAATCGCTTGTTAACTGTTATTTATTATTTATATTTAATTTCTTCTCCCCATTTGGTGAGGGGAGCTCCATTTTACAATGATCTTTGCTACTGTTCAGCCATGTTATAGAGCTGAGGCTGTTCTAGAAAGACAATAAACAGACAAGTAGAGGAGTGTCTCATCTTCCCACTTGTTCTTCATGGACCAAGTCAACTTCCTGGGGCTGGAGCAAGAAAAAAAGAAGCAGAGCAAACCCAGTGAGGAGATGTAGCAGAGAAAACCTCTACTACCTCCAGTTCAACCCGCTTTGGCAGCCAAGGGGAATTTTGGGCTGATAAATTCACAGTTGAGACCTGACTCTGTGGAAGGTTTTGGTGTTACAGAGAATGGAATAAATAACATTAAAGTAGCAGTCTTGTGTCACAACCTTCTTTACAACAGACAATTAACATGGTCATTTTAGTCTGAGATCCAATGCGTTGCTATTTCCAACATTTTGTTAGCTGCCATCATTTCTGTTTTGTCTCTGTCACTCCACACTCACGTTTTATAATTTGTTCTCTGGATTTCCATTCACATTCTACCCTTCCCTCACTCCGTTATTCTCCCTAGGGAGCCACTTTCTCCACACTATCTTCCGCATCCGTCTTCTTTCTTCATTTGTTTGCCTTATTTTCAGTGCCTAAACTCACAGAGGAATAAAACTAATCTAATTCAAGACTGTGTTCAAAAAATGGCTTATTCAATTCAAATGTCTTCTCTCTGCTCTTTTTGATACATGACATTTTTTCTTTTCAGATGGATAGAATTCATGCTTGGACACGAAATGTGTTACAAAGTTTGAAAGGCACGATAATTTTTTTTTGCTTTTATTAAATCCTTCAAGTTTTTATCAGTGCATCAGTCATTCCTACAGTTTTGCCATAAAAGCGTTTCACCATTGTGCCTTTGGAGTCAGATTAGTTCTCAGTTGCTTTCAGTAGGGGTTAGTCAGCTAAAACTTTTCCACTGTTGTAATAACACAAGCACCAGAATGACTATTCATTCATAATCGGTTCACTATAACTGAAAGTAATAACATAAAATTTTAGCATCCATTCATGTACCAGGTAGACATAATAATACTACTAATGGAAACGTCTTTCCAGCCCACATATTTCTTACAAAGTATCTCCCCGGAAGCCTCCTGAGTCAACCCTTCTTCCTCCCATCTGTGAACAGAACAGCTCTTCAAGTTTTCACACGCTGCAAAACTAGAGCCCTTTTCATTCAGGGACATGGTTTCTGCACTCATTCAGGGAGAAATCTCCATAGATATAAGGCTGAAGTTGTTCCAAGGCCTAGATGTTTGAATTTTGGAAGATAATACAGATAATTTATCAGCAATGTGTATGACTTACAGATATAATTGTAAATGTTTGATAGTTAGGGTTGATAGGAATGGAACTGTGGTGGATTTAAGCTTTTTAAAGTAAATTTTGAGGGTTCACAAAATACTCATGGTGATGAAGAGGCTGTGACTGTAGAATTCTTATCTGATGATTAATGAGAACATGTAATTAAAACTCTCAATTACATGTCTTTATTAAAACAAGTAGATGAAAGCACAGCAGTGGTTGGTGAGGGGGGAAGGGCAGTCTCTAAGGATGCCTGCGTGAATGTATGGGTGACAGTCTAGAAATGGACTATTTCAAGACATGTTATTCCTCATTTACTGGGAAGAGTAATAGAGTTTCAGCTGAATCTTCCACAAAGAGAATATTTCATCTTAATTAGTGAGAATTCTGCTTCTTTGTTAAAAGCAGGAATGGGATCTTGGATTTTAAGTTGCCTTGGCCAGTATAAAAATCAGTATCTGACTGCAGACAGATAACCAGGTCTCTGATGAAGTGTTGCATTCTAATGTCAGCACACAGGAAAACACTTGTCATCTGTATCACTGATTTGCTGACGTACAGCATGAGTGCTTTTCTTCCTTCCTACCCAGTGGTGTCGTATCTTCAACATCCTCTTCCCTTGTATTTTCTGGTCAACCCATAAGATTTTTTCAGATAGTTTCTGTGACTTCTTACCTGCAATGAGCTTTCTTTAGTCTAGATCACTATTGTTTTGAAGCTGAATTTATACATAAGTCCTAAATAAAATGTATCTGAAACTCATGGGGTGGCAGGTAGTTTAAATCAAGTTTGACTTGTAAGTTTATTACGTCTTTGTTAGCATCTCAGAGAAACAGGCAACATGAGCTATTTACAAGCAGAAAGTTGTTGCTCCCAAATCTCGACTGTGCATTTCTTTTCTGTCTCCCTCAGCCTACCTTTAGATACAGTGTTTCTGTTCATCAGTTTTAATTCAGTGGTTCCATTAAATGGTGGGACCACAAATGGAGCACAAGAGCTCTGAAGGGTGATGCCCTCTCTGCCCCAGTTTTACCTGTAGTCTGACAAAACAGTGCAGAGACGAGCACCATGCTGTAAGCTCCTGTCTAGTTTGCTAATGCTTCTCCCTCCTAAAGAAGATAGCTATAAATTGGGGAATGGCTGTGCTCTTTATTTCCTCTCAGTTGGTATCTGTAAATCAAACCCAGCAGGCATCTTCCCCATTTTCATATGACCCCAACAGTTGGAACTCTTAATAGCCCTATCTACTCCTAATCCTCTTTAATAAACTGAATAAAATTGGGGAAATGTTTTCATTTCCATGTGCTATAAATAGAGTGTAATTACCTGATACACAGATAAGGAACCTGTCCCCTGAAAGACTGCTAACAAACTCTTTTTCTTACAAGTTGGGGCTTTCATGTTAACACTAAGATCCTGCTTGCTACGGCTTTGAAATTCTGGTGTTAAAAAGCTTTCTTTTCCAACTAATTTGCAAATTATTTTTTTAATGTATTATAATTATTTCTCTAAGATTCCGTAGTTATGTACAGGAATAAGAATCTATAGCTTAACATGATGTGAACTACCATTTGAATATTTACAAGCTTCTGATTATAAAGACAGTTTAAAACTTAATGGAAAAATAGACTTTAGCACACACTGGCATATAGGTTGCAAATCCTTATATATTTTAAAATGTATGAGTTGTGACATGATCCAAGGAACTTTGAAACCACATCAATTATATTGCCTCTGGCATTGCACACCACCAGCATAATGAGAGAGCAGAGGGCTTGATGATTTTTGAAACTTGTTTCAGTGAATAGCCACATGAGCACACTGCATTGTTCACTAGACAGATAGATGGAAAGCTATTGATATCCCAGAATTCTCAAATGACTTTTATTGAATCTTGGCTTATATTTGGCATTGTTTATTTACTTTGTTATTTTGGCATATTTTGGTATATCAAAACCTGAGTATTTTTTCTAAAGAGCAACTTCAATTATATGCAGCTAAATCCTTCTTTGCACATGCACCTGGCCTGCCCGAGTGGTAATGAAGGTAGAATGTGATATATACTGTCTGAAAGGGCACATTTTAATATGTGCAGTTTTATTGTTTATTAGGTTTCAAAAAGACTCTGTAGCTGAATAAGTCAATATATGCAAACCACGACCTCTTTCGACACTCTCCTACTGGTTTTATTTGCATCAACACAACATTTCTAAAAATTTGACCTGGTATAGATCTATTTAAGAAGAAAAAAAAAAAAACAAAGGCAGGAGCTCGCATGGTGAAGTTAATATTCCTATTGACAAAAGGTGATTCACAAGGTGCAAATAACACAAGCTCTTAGCAGAGTATCAAAACTCTACTTCACTATATACACTTGAACAAAACTTAAGGAAATGTTTGTGCATCACTGCATATTCAAAAATCATCAAAAATATTGCAAAGACTACTTTCAAGCAAATTCATTGAAGCCTTGATTGTGATCTGCTAAGTACTTAGCACGGTAATTTATATCAGTGTTAGGCAGCTGTTACAATATGACATCTTGCAGCCTTCTACCATATGTGTAAAAATCTAGTAACACTTGAGTCAGTGTAGATACTATGTGCAACCCAGAAGACACTTAATTTTTAGCTTTTGAAGAACCTCCATGACTCTCAATCAGATGTGTGTACACAGATGAAGGATAAGGAGTCTACTGTGTAAGGAGTCTGCCTTGTCTCCTGGCTGCTGCAGGTCTGCTAGAGCTACAGACAACTGCCTGCCCTGGGTCTTTTGTCTTGGGTGTTTTCCCAGAACACTTGTACACGTAATTCTTAAAAATATTGCTTTAAATATGTTACTGATACATTACAAGAGGCAGAAAAATTAACTTTCTCCGGCATCAGTGTCAGAAAAAGTTTTAGCACTCCAATGACCATTTCAGTATAGGTGGAGATAGAAATGTGAATTTTTACAAGCAGTGAAAAATTAACTGACAGAATCATAAAAGTTTAAGGGGTTCTCCAGAAGTCAACCACTGCAACATCTGCTCTGAGCAAGTCCAGTAAGAGCAGATTACGAAGTCTAGTACTGAGTCTCCCCAAGGATGGAGCTCTCACAACCCCCAATAGGCAAGCTACTTTTTAATTTGACCACATTTATGCTAAAAAATACCCTTCTTATATTTAATCAGAATTTCCCATGTTTCAGCTTTCTCATTGCCTTACATCTCTCCATTATGCATTTCCATCTCCTTTACATTCTCCTAATAGTTGGCTGTAGACAGCAGCAAGACTCCCTTTCTGTTATCTCCTCATAGGACTGGAAAAACCCTATTCCCTCATCCTCTCCTCGTACACCATATGCTCCATCATCCTGACCACTTTGCTAGTCTTTGCTGGACTACCATCAGTGTAGAAATATCTACCCTTACTGGGGAGCCCACAGTATTCAGATGTGGTATCCAGGTGCCAAATAGATGGGAAGGATCACTTCCCTGGAGCTTCAGCCTGTACTCTTGCTAATACAGAATATCTTGGGCCACCTTTGATGCAAGGGCTCACTGGTGATCTGTTCTCAGCTGACTGATGGCAAGGATCTCCAGGCTTTTTTCCTCAGACTACTTTTCAGCCAGTCTGCACCCAGCCTGTATTAGTGCATAAGGTTATCCTTCCCATTCCTTTCCAGATGCAGGACTTGACATTTGTCTATACTAATTTTTATGATGTTCCTGTCTGCTCATCTCTTCAAACTGGCTGGATCCCTCAGAGTGGTGACCTAGTCCTCCACCACATCAACCACAGCCCCTGATTGGTTAGGACACACAAACTAGCTGAAAATCTGCTTTGATATGTCTGAAAACATTTTACAGAAGA
Organism: Formicarius rufipectus; assembly: GCA_013399695.1. NCBI lineage: Eukaryota > Metazoa > Chordata > Aves > Passeriformes > Formicariidae > Formicarius > Formicarius rufipectus. The sequence goes on from VXAU01003369.1 coordinate 266,891, forward strand.
AATCATCTGCAAGCGAGGGTGAGGAACAGAGGTGTGCCTCTCAAACCACACAGAGGGCATGCCTCCTCAAACTTGGACTAAATTCCAGATGCCTCTAAAGTGAATGTCAAGGTTGTCTGTGAAGGCATCTGTTAGGGCTTATGAGTTGTACACGTGTCCAAGCATACTCTCACTTGGTGCGCAAGGAATGTTCTGTTGGAGCAATTTTTGCTCCTCTGACAAAAATGGGATATTTTTCCAAAAACCACTTTCCACTTTTTGCTGTTCCCATATAAAAGTAATACATGAATTTCTTGGTAGGAATCACTCTTCTGCCTCACAAATATCTGTTAATTTCCCAAATAGAAAGAGATTCTTCTTCCTTATCCAGCTCTCTCTTTTCTTGTCCCCTGCCAATGTAAAGTACGCAAAGCACAGTGATAGAAATTGAATCAAGTGAATGAGAGTTCTACAAGAGGTTCTTTATTTTAAAAAATGAGATCTATTTTATTTACTTATAAGAAAGAATCCTTTCTCCTTGCATGAAAAAGGAAAAAAAAAAAAGGAAAAAAAAGAAAAAACAAACAAACAAAAAACACACAAAGCAAACAAGCAACAACAACAATAACAAAAGAACAACCAAAAAAACACTGCCTTCTTTTTCACTCAAAATTAATTTTTACAGCCAGCTTAGAAACATTGAAAGCAAGGTGTTAAGAGAAGTACAGGCTGACCTTTAACTGGAAGCAGAACAAATGGCTTATCTGTTAAAATCAAAAAGACTTAAAAGCACCTCAGATATAGATGAAAGGGATCTATTTTTGATATGTAGTAATGAGACAGAAATTGAATAAATTTAAATTAATAGGAGTGGTTGTTAGCAGTAGAATTTTTATTTTAATTATAACTTGCATTAACAATATGGTGAACATCAGATGTTATCCACTGTTTTGAATAAGTAAATAAGTTATATCTTCCAAAAGAAGTAGATTTCCAAGTAACTTTTTCTTGTCACTACACTTGCTGGCTTTCACCTTAATGTGAGGCCTTTCTGTGGTGTCATTCTCGTCAGTGTTATAATTTTCATTAATTTGAGAAAAGAATCAAAATTTTTATTAACAAGAAATGAAAAATGAGTGAAGTGAACCCTTTGAGTTCAAGATTCAGATACAACATTACAAATTCCACAGAAACAGGGATATTTAGATTTGGGAGTTGTGAATAGGATTCATCTGTACTTTGGAGGACAGTCTGTGTAGATTAGCACACATGTGCTGCTGTTGATATAGTTCTGGTGACTTATCTCAAATTAAATGACTTTTAAAAGTCTTGCACCTCATTGTCGTCTGGCTGGCTCTGGAAAGAAATTTTCGATGAGATAAATTAGAATAGGCTTCAACCCTATCCTCTCTTGATTTGTTGATCCTGTCTTCTGGCCCCAGTTTTACATACTCCCTTTCATAATTAATGAAGACAACCATAACAGAAAACAGGAATAGTTCAGAGGAGAATTCATCTGACCTATTTTAGATGCATACTTTAGGATTAAATTAATTGCACCTGAAAAGTGTCAGTTGGAAATAGATGACCTCGAGGATCTCTTCCAACCTAAATCATTCTATGATTCTATGGTTCTATGATAAGGTGCAATTTACCCAATAACTATAAAAAGGATTTAGATTATTAGTTTATATATAGATTTATGAAACCCGTCTGTGCATAATCTGTTAAATCTCAAATTTTAGTTTAGATATCTTTAACTTTTCTTGCAGCATAAACTCAGGCCCATTTATATTCAACTCAATATTGACAAGCAGATTTTCAGAGGTATTTCAATCCATCAAAATAGTGTTAGATGCCCATTGTGATGTTCAGGCACTTTATTAAAGATGAATTAATATCTAACTTTCTGAGATGCTCTTGAAAGATGTATGGAATGCCTGCAATGCTATATACTAATACATTTGAAAGTGACCATTGTTTTGTATTTACTTCTAAAAGTAAAACAGGTCTCATACAAAATTGTGTTCTGTTAGTATTTCCATTTCATTAAATATTTTAGATGCCATCTACCACTAAAGCACAGTTATAGAGACATAAAGACAGTGGTTGTTGACAGTTAGGTACATAAACCTATTTTTTTTTTTTTGCAACTGTCCACAGAATGAAAAAGGTAACAAAATACCCTTCCTTAGTTTCAATCACTCTCACAGCCCAGTATGAAGGGTATGAGTTGAGCAGTGTCAAGTCAACAATTCTGTAATATGATAGAGAAGTTCAAGACTCAGTGTTATACTTGGCATTCATTTAGTGTGCAAAATTAAATATAACCCATTTACTGTCACTGACTTGTCATTAACATGAATGACTTTAATAATACATTCTGGTAAACTTTAATTCAGTATTTATTAAAACAAATGAGTTGAGATTTTGAGATATCATGCTGAGACATCTGGTTTCTGCAAAATCCTTTAAACTAGTAAAAACATTATTTGTAATTATCAAATATAATCAATACACTAGAGACTGGCCTTCTTGGTTGTCTTAGACTCTTAAGAAGGAACCTTCTACAAAATAACTTCTAATTGTATGCCCTCATCTTTCAAGATGTAGACAGGAGAAGTTTCTCTTTCCTAAGTTATTCTTTCCTTAACTTTGAAGTGAGCATCTAGACAAAATGTTCTTATATTGTGCTATTCATTTACCTATGCTGTGGTGGGGGATGACTTGTGACTTTCGAATGTGTATTACTCTGCACCCTGAAATACATTTTAAATTTGAAATACATTAGGCTAGTGAAAAATTCTTTTATTTAAATTGTTTTAGTATAGGAAAAATTACATAGCCCAGCTGGCATCTGCAATATTCCACAATATACAATGGCCACAGTTTTCTATTGGAAATGTAGGTGGATATTTCTTGGTTGAGCAGATAAGCAAGAGCGGTATTAAAAAGGCAGAACTACTGGTATGATTTCTGGCAGCAGGTGCAATTTGCTGTGATTGCAGATATTACAGTAATTTCAAAGCTGGGCCCCATTTTACTTTGCTTTATACTGAATGAACACAAGGAGCTCCTTGCTCTGATCCTCCCTAGATGCTTCTGTTCTTTTGGTTTAGAAAATTTTCCAGACAGCTAGTTTTTTTAATTGTGGAGAATAAAGGCAAAGAAATTAGGAAAGGTAAAAGAAAAAACCACAAAATAGCTGTGTTGAGACTTTTCGTGGTGTTGAGACTGTTTTTCTGCCTACTGCTGTCTCTTCCCCTTCCTCTTTACGTAACTCTGACTGCCTTTACTGGACATGTCATTCATAAGCTCTGAACTTGCTTGAACTCTGATGAAAACTTGTCATCTTTTGAGGCATTTTCTTTGGACAAGTCTCCCACTAAGAGGTGAGCCACTTGAGCCTTGCGAGTGGGTCTCTTAACATGGCCTAATGAATAGCCATTGAAGCTTAGAATAGACGTTTCCTCCTGCGTCATCATCGTAATTGGAACATGACAGTTGTCATGCTGTAGTTCTTTTAGTACAGTGCAAGTGTGATTGCTGAAAGCTTTTGAATCAGAAGTACTTTGGGTTGCTTGGAAATACTCGGTCTTATAATTCCTGGGCTCCAGGGTTTTTGGTAGAGAGGTTTGTTCTCACTCCACTAGTGAAAGATATTCTGTGAAATTCTCTCCTATCTTTGAAGCATATGGAAGAAAAATATCTCATGGAGTTGTGTTATTTCAGTATGCTTTGCCATGGAAGAGTAAAAGTGTTTTTAATTTCTTCTTACTTTAAAAGAAATCAGTTGCAACTTCAGACTGTCAAATATTAATACTTATAATGAGGCTACAAAGTCAGATCTACCAAGCCAACTTTAAGGACAATAAAATATATCATCTCCCCTACATATGTGGGTATACTTGCCATTCTAATCAGTGGGAATTTTAATTTAAGACAAAATATATATAATTCCCTTAAAAATAGGACTTGAAATTTTTTTCTAGCAGATGTTTAAGAATAAATAGAACATCTATTGTGGCAAAGACAATGAGAGAAGCATTAAAAAACACTTAATGTGATATAAATGGGTTATCCAGAAAATTAAGAAACAAGTACCAATCTCCTAGACAAATACCCTGACCATTTTTCTGGCTTGTTTTTTGGTGTGATCTCTCTCTCTCTCTCTATCTCCCCTTCTCCCTCCTCCCATCAATCTTCTTTGCTTGACTGTACTGGATATGGGAATAAAATCGTTTTGAATTTAACACATACTGAAAGTTTATATTTTATTCATAGCCATCCTCTAATTAGAAATACTTTATGAAAATTATACCAGATATATTTTAAATATGATAAGGTCATAATCTGCTATGTTCTTATTCATTTCAAAGAGAAGATTTAAGGAATTGGAAACAGAAACTACACATTATCTGTAACACCATCAGACTAGGGACTCTACTAACTTACTTCTTGCATAGGGTTGAATTTCTCATCCTAGGCTGTAAGCAATTTGCACTGCTTTCCTGAATTAACCACAGGTCATCTTTTCTCTTGACCACAACATTATTTTTCTGGTCTCTTATGGGTATTTCAGGTCTTGTTCAATTACAGCTTAGATGAGTTCTCACAGAAGTAAGTGGCTCGAGCAGTTTGATGTTTGATGTGAACTCTGTTAGGAAAATAGAAGTATGAGCCATCCTCCTGTGTGTAGTATGAAGCATTTAACTTAGCTTCAGCTAAGGTCCTTTTAGTTTATGCTACTGATCATTACACTGAAGTAGCCTAAGTGTGTTCAGACAGTGCAACTTACAGCCAGAGGCAGGGGTCTGTGGGAAAAATCCCTTAAACTGCCACAGCCATTTGTGAAGCAAATGTATCCCTACACCAGAGCACACATCCCTGCACTTCTGCAGATTGTAGACAGTCTAAATAATTGTCTGTTTTTCCTTTCCTCTCCCCTGTCCTGTTTGAACACAGAGGAGCATGTTGCATTCATCTCTTTCAGGTTGGTTGAATGGGAGAGAGAGTAGACATGAAATTTTGCATTTCCCTGCCAAGGTTTGTAGATGTGGTGGAAACTCTTCATACCTTCTCCTAACATCCCTCCAAAACCATAGAGCAAACAAAAGTACACAGTGCAGGTTCAGCACATCAGTTGCAAAATCCAGCCTTAATAACTGTAAAGCTTTCCATGTGTGAATAGTGCTAAATAGAGTAAAATATTGATATGTGTTACCATGAATAGTCCAGAAATGTCATCCTGTAACGTAAGAAAGTGGCTTCTCAGTCATGTCCTGCCCTTTTGTAGCATCAGAACAATTGCTGTGCTACATAGAAAAGATGCAGTGCTGCTTTATGGTCTCTAATTCCCGGGTTTCTGCCTCACAGCAAAACTTTGCAGGGTGCATTGCTATGCAAAATATTGCTGTGATGAAATGGCCCTCATTACTGATGTAATATGATCTTTAAAATATGACTAGGCTGTGTAGTCTTTGACTTCTCAAGCTGAACAGTTTTCTGGTGCGTGTTCAGTCCCCACGTTGTTAACAATTTCAGCCCCAGAAAAAAATGTAAAATAAGCATTTTTCAAAAGATTCATGAGATATTTCAGAAGCATTTGATTTCAAAAAGTGATGTTACCCAGCTTCAGAGCACAGGTCTCCTTCCAGGTGGGTCAGGTTGAAACACACAACCAGAGGCCACTATTGGTGGTGCTGTCTCCGTCAAATCATGGTACTGTTCTGCTTGAAGCTGGTACCAAAGATATCAAAGCCACTCTTCTCTCAGGTGGTAGAGGCAGAGTGGAACTGAAAGCTTCTTCCTGCCCCAGTGTAATATTGAAAAAAGAACTTCTGGTTATTACAGCTTCCATGTGTGTGGAATGCAGAGTCACCTGTTACACCACATACTGCCACATAAGAAAGAGTATGTCACCATAACTATTTATGGCCTTCTAAGTAAAAATCCATATTCAATGTCTTCGGTTTCTTGAGAAAATATGTATTGCTTCTGCCTTGTCAAATGCTGTCAAAGTTCCCCTACCTCTGAGTTAACAGTCAATGCCCTTAAATATAGCTGCTCTTCTGCAGGACAAGGATGTGAGAAGATTGTGATCATGCTCCCTTCTCAAGAGCACTGAATGGTGGATGAAAAAGAAAGGAAGAGAAAGTAGACAGAAGACTTTAGATGAGCTGTACCTTTAGTCTGAGCCTCATGGTATGGGAAAGTCTGCAACAAAACATCTGAAAAATGACATGTGGATGGGCATTTGAGCCAAAATCAGAATGTGTCCTACCCTTAGACCTCCCTACCTGTGTCCAGCAAGTGACATTCCAAAGCTGCTTGTCTTGCAAAGAAACTGCCATCACAACAAGAAAAAAACAGTTTCTGTTTCTTCACTGGTGTTGTTGCCATGACTGCATGAGGATCCCCTGCAGAAGCGAGGAAGGAAGGTCAGTAGCTAATGCTGGTCAGGCATTTTCCAAAAGAACTTGGAAGTCTTTCTCTGTTCATCAACAAAAGGCCAACGGAAATCAGGAAGTTCCAAAATCTGCCTCATTTCCTGCCAGCTCGCCTTCCTCGCTGTTCATCATCCATGTGTCTGGCTGACAGGGGACCAAGTGACTGGTAGCACTGCCAGTCCAGCAGGAGGGCTGTCAGAAGTGAACAAGTCTAGTACACAAAATAACTTGATAATAATAACAGTAGAATACTATACATAAAATAAAAACAATAAAAAACTATAAAAAAAAAAAAAAAAAAAAAAAAAAAAAGAATTAAACTATTTTGTCCTGCTTTTGCAAAATTTAAAATTCCTTTGTTGCTAAACTGTAGTTTCACCTACAGATTTACATCTACTTTGAATTTAAAATAATCTTCTATTTTCATTGCTTTTTGTTTCCCAAATACTGTCTTAAAATAAATAAATAAATAAATAGAATTCTCCTACGTTCCAGAAACAGCAACTGAAGCCCCCTTTCTATCCCCCAGATTCTCAGACAGTTGCACCAAGCCTTAGGTGCACATATGTGCTGTGCCCATGATATGCATTCTAAGTATTTTTAGAATTTTGATAATAGGGGCTCACATAAAGCAATTGCATTATGTGTTTGTTTAGTTATGGAAAAATGGGCTCAATTCCATTTTCAGAGCATTAAAACGTTTGAAGACTTTGTAAAAAAAAAAAAATCTTTACATCAATAAGCTAACAAGATATTTTAGGTTATATTGAGTATTTGTATCTGTTTATTTCATTAGTATTGTTAGTATGGCTTTGTGAACCATATGGGTTCATCACTTGGATATGAAGCTAGAACTCAGTTTATTTTTAAAGTATATTAATACTCCAGAGATAGATCAGATCAAAGAAAATTCTTCTTGCAGACTATCTGGTTTGAGTATCTTGTGCTTCAAAAACTTCTTGCAAAAAAAGGTTCTATTATGTTAAAAAATTTGAACAAAAACTTGTACAAGATCTGAAAATATTCACGTACCTTAAACAGTCCTCAGATATTCAGACTACCTTGCCTTCAGGATATCCACTCTTGATCAAATAAAGTGTGACCAGATGCCCTGCTAAACACATATACACCAGTAGTAAATAAACAAGTTCCCAATAGTTCTCTTGCACTCATCAAGGGAACTAATTTCCAGCTGCTTGTTTTCTTAAAACAGCTGAATAAATACATTCTGAGTACTATAATACCTTCAGCAAGAAAATGATTACACAGTAACTCAAGACCTATATATACTCCTTCTGCTGTTGTTTATTTGAAAGCAGGTGGGATATGGCTCAGGTATGTCTCAAGAATTTAATAAAACCCTACAGATGAGAGATCTAAGCCAAGAAAAAATTCTCTCTTGGGAAGATATAAATGAGATATTTCCCTTTCATTATTATATTATAGGTGTATTAAAGGTAACTAAATTAAAGGGATCAAATTGGAAACAGAAAATGAAATGAAATGAAGTTTATAGAAAATAGCAAATACTTTGAAAGATGGAGTTCTGCAATAGGGCTTCTTGTTGTGATCTCTAAGGGTATCATACTTCCTCAAAATAAACATTTTGTTGTTCTGTTTCCTGGGGCTTGAACTTCTACCTTTGCTAGTTTTCCAAAGTGCATCATTACCTTTACTCCTTAATAGCTCTAAAATCAGTCCTACTATTACTACTGCAGTATTAATCTTCATTTTCTCAGCAAAATAATAAGGAATGTAATCTCTCATCTTTACAGGAATTCTGTGCATTGAGACTACTCTCCACTCCTTCATGCAATAATGCAGCTGTACAAAATGCACATTGCAAATTTTAGTGCTTCTTGTATAATGCAGCTGCCTAAATTTACAGTTCATTCTTTAGAGGCACAGAATGTACAGTCACATCCCTCTCCTAGCACTGCACTGACCACACAGCATTTGTAATTCTTCTGCTGTACCTGAACTAATANTATTTTGTCCTGCTTTTGCAAAATTTAAAATTCCTTTGTTGCTAAACTGTAGTTTCACCTACAGATTTACATCTACTTTGAATTTAAAATAATCTTCTATTTTCATTGCTTTTTGTTTCCCAAATACTGTCTTAAAATAAATAAATAAATAAATAGAATTCTCCTACGTTCCAGAAACAGCAACTGAAGCCCCCTTTCTATCCCCCAGATTCTCAGACAGTTGCACCAAGCCTTAGGTGCACATATGTGCTGTGCCCATGATATGCATTCTAAGTATTTTTAGAATTTTGATAATAGGGGCTCACATAAAGCAATTGCATTATGTGTTTGTTTAGTTATGGAAAAATGGGCTCAATTCCATTTTCAGAGCATTAAAACGTTTGAAGACTTTGTAAAAAAAAAAAAATCTTTACATCAATAAGCTAACAAGATATTTTAGGTTATATTGAGTATTTGTATCTGTTTATTTCATTAGNTATTAATACTCCAGAGATAGATCAGATCAAAGAAAATTCTTCTTGCAGACTATCTGGTTTGAGTATCTTGTGCTTCAAAAACTTCTTGCAAAAAAAGGTTCTATTATGTTAAAAAATTTGAACAAAAACTTGTACAAGATCTGAAAATATTCACGTACCTTAAACAGTCCTCAGATATTCAGACTACCTTGCCTTCAGGATATCCACTCTTGATCAAATAAAGTGTGACCAGATGCCCTGCTAAACACATATACACCAGTAGTAAATAAACAAGTTCCCAATAGTTCTCTTGCACTCATCAAGGGAACTAATTTCCAGCTGCTTGTTTTCTTAAAACAGCTGAATAAATACATTCTGAGTACTATAATACCTTCAGCAAGAAAATGATTACACAGTAACTCAAGACCTATATATACTCCTTCTGCTGTTGTTTATTTGAAAGCAGGTGGGATATGGCTCAGGTATGTCTCAAGAATTTAATAAAACCCTACAGATGAGAGATCTAAGCCAAGAAAAAATTCTCTCTTGGGAAGATATAAATGAGATATTTCCCTTTCATTATTATATTATAGGTGTATTAAAGGTAACTAAATTAAAGGGATCAAATTGGAAACAGAAAATGAAATGAAATGAAGTTTATAGAAAATAGCAAATACTTTGAAAGATGGAGTTCTGCAATAGGGCTTCTTGTTGTGATCTCTAAGGGTATCATACTTCCTCAAAATAAACATTTTGTTGTTCTGTTTCCTGGGGCTTGAACTTCTACCTTTGCTAGTTTTCCAAAGTGCATCATTACCTTTACTCCTTAATAGCTCTAAAATCAGTCCTACTATTACTACTGCAGTATTAATCTTCATTTTCTCAGCAAAATAATAAGGAATGTAATCTCTCATCTTTACAGGAATTCTGTGCATTGAGACTACTCTCCACTCCTTCATGCAATAATGCAGCTGTACAAAATGCACATTGCAAATTTTAGTGCTTCTTGTATAATGCAGCTGCCTAAATTTACAGTTCATTCTTTAGAGGCACAGAATGTACAGTCACATCCCTCTCCTAGCACTGCACTGACCACACAGCATTTGTAATTCTTCTGCTGTACCTGAACTAATAGGACTTTGCTGAATTCAAAAAACCTCTGGTAATGGGATACCCTTTGGTCTTCATTTGACCAAGATCAAAAGTTTTCTTGCAAGGCCATTTTCTGGGATGATCATGCTGGACTGAGAAGGTAAAGGGAAGTTTCTTAACCACTTATCTAGAGATCTGAGTTACAGAATATTTTTTTAACCTTATTATGCCTACAAGTTGTGACAGCCAGAAATGAAAACCCCCTGACAAGTGTTACCAGGCTCTGGTGAGTCACATTTTCTTCTCTCACACTGAGTGGGAGAGTACACCTGATGGCAAGTTCTTTGTTCATGCTGGGGACTGTCAAGCATGGCCACACTCTGAGGGACACGCTATTGCACAAGTCACTCGACAAAGAACAGATGTCTGGAGACTTTCTAAGCAATAGTGCTATCATTAACAGTCCTTACACAGGATTTCTTTCAGACATTTATGTATTCCTTATTTTGGCTTCCTTATTTTGGCTTCCTTTTCACATCTTTCTTAAGAAGAATTACTGTGACTCTCCAGCCATTTGCTCGTGTTGGCAAGAGTAAATGTGCCTGACCAAGGCTCAGTGAAATCTATCTCAGTGAGATCTAAAATACTTAAGGTATCCAGCCCAGTTAACCTCTACATCTATTGGTGAGTTATTTAAATTTAATTTTAAATTTAAATTTTAAATTAAATTTTAAGTTAAATTTAAAATTAATGTCTGTAAATTATTGGGGGAAATTACCTTCAATAAGTGTCGGTTTCTGTCCATTGAGCAGAGGGGAAGCCAAGGTTTAGGTAGTTGATTGACAGATGTTTAACATTAAGTAAAATAAATCATATTAGTGGTGTTTACAGCCAGTTTACTTAGTTTTTATAAGTCATTGCCTTAAAAGCAAGCACCTGCCCTCAGCATAGTGAGTCAGCCAGCCCAAGATAGGAATGGGGAAGCTAGTCATCCTATATATAGATGTACATATGGACATAGTGTGAAAACCCAATACCTCTGAAGAATGATTCATAAGACTAAGTGTGTTTTCTTGTCTCCATTAATCTCGGGCCTTAAATGTTTCTGTAGACAATCTCCAGTACACATTAAGCGCAGAGGTGCCCTGAGCAAGTCAGTGTGAAAACCTAGATGATACTGCCCAAATCGACACTGCTAAACCTTCTTTTGAAGAAGAGGTACTTCTTTTGGGTAGTAGTGCCACCAAATCAAATGAAAACATTAAGTTCTAGACTTTTTCACGTTGGGCAAGTTTAAACACACAGATCTACAGTCCTAGTCCCTCAATTGCTGTTCACAAATATTGAGTGTCCTCATCAGTAAGTGATAGAACCATGCACCCTCTTGCCCATTTGCTTTATCTCCTGAGTGGAAAATAACACACATCATGGGGAAAGTTAGACAACTGTGCAGTCTCAGTCTTCTCCACTGACTTTCCATTTAGGACAAAGGACCTTGGAAATGTTTTTACTTAAAAGATGTATATTGGTTGATTTGTTAAGGTTTGGTAAGTGATCAAAATCACTCACTGAGACATGGAGTGAATTTGAGTCATAAATCTTGGGCTTCAACAAGAAATTCCGTGAAATATTTGATAACTTCACACTGTGTTTTCTTCTCAGAATGGGTTACTTGCAAATGGTTTTGTCTGGTGTTCTTATGCAACTTCATATAGTATAAAATTGGAATGATTAAAATTATTAAGAAATTAAGAAATCTATTCTGATAAGTTCTTAGGGACAGATGACAGCATCAGGTAAAACAGTGCTTCAGGGGATTTGGCCCATAGCATAATGAAAGTTTTAGTTCTTAATTTTGCTTCCAATTTTCTGTTGGACACTAGTGCACAAGGTAACTAGAAATGTAAAGGCAATTCAGAAACCTTATAAGCCAACAAAACAGAATATAATGCAGCTCTATGTACACATTTAAAACTAGACTTCCTATATTGTAGGTAAAGCATACCACATTGCAAATGTATTCTAAGAGAGACTTACTTTGAGAAAAAAAAAACAAAAAAAAAAAAAAAAAAAAAAAAAAAAAAAAAAACCAAAAACAAAAAAAAAAAACCAAACAGCTTATTTAATTAGGTATTAGAAGTGAATGGCTGAGAAATAATAGGCCTGTAACAAGAACAGATGACAATTAACTTGTTCAGCATTAGTAGAATATGTCAATTATGCTAGATTCACAAAAAAAAAAAATAAAAAGAAACTCTCAAATGTCCAAGTGGAATAACACCTTCCTATAACTTGTTCTCATACATGTAAATGTGCCTTTCACATGGCATGCTAATGGATGGCATCATTTGCTCCTTAAATAACTTGGTGATCTTGAACACAACAGTTCACCTGCCACAGTGTGAATATAAAGTAAACAAGGTCAGGATGGAAATTATGAATCATTGGTTCCATCATTTTCAAGCCAATTCACACTGAAAACCAAATGCATTTAGCATTGACTCAGACTGGAGCTTCCTGACTCAGTGTGTGTACATGCAGTGAGAGGAAATCCTATTTAAAAGTAAACCTTCTAAAAATCAGATTAGTCTCAGCAAGATTTCCTGTGACAGAAAGGTGGAAATAGCTCTCTCAATTTTATTTTTATGCTTATTTGTGGAAGGATTGAGGTGTCTTTGAGTGAAAGACTAAAGGTGATCTTAGATTTAACAACTGAATTGTTCATTGGGCTTCATGCTTTCTTCATGTTCAGGCTGTAGAATGGAAAGTGTGTCTCAGCACAACAAAAAGGGCTGTCACTTTGAAATGTCTTTTCACATTCATGGAACAGAATGTTAAGTTCTTCATTACCTACTAAAAATAAATGTATCAAGGCACCTTTTAATGAGCAATCTTAAACGTACTGAAGACTGTCTATAGATAACAATATCAAACTCTAACATGTTTTAGGTAAACCCTTTGATTTAATCTTACACTGTTTGGAAGTGGTATTATGAATGCATATATCAACCTCATTCAAGAGACAAAAAAAAAAAAAAAGATAAAATAATAAAATGGAAATTAAATAAGAGACGCACCTGTGCTAAAATATTTGGGTCTAATGCAACATTTCATGTACTCAATAGGAAGGGTATTATTGCAGTACTGCATGATATATTTGTAACTTTGCAATGAATTATTGCCCAGCTCCTGAGAGCACTTGCATTCACCAGCAACTTTTCATGAGTGAGCAGTCCTTTTCAGATAAATAAACATATTTATAGTCCTCGGATCTAGGTCAGAATTCATAGCTGTGTGGTGTATGTGTGGATCTCCAGGGCTGTCAGAGCAACTTAGCAAACATAAAAACCTTTGACATATTCAGGTGGTTGTTTGTTGGGTTTTTTTTTTCCTTTTTTAAGAGGAGCCTATTTAGACTACTGAAACTGTCCTGTATGTATCTAATCTGTTGCACTTAAGAGATAGATATGCCCGATGTTTCCCAATGAGCTAGAAATGCAAATTTTATCACCTTTCAGTGCAATATAGATGCCAGCAAATGTAAACCTCTTCTGAAACAGCTTCTGTCTATCCTGAATTACTTAGAGTAAGATTCATCACTCCTTACTTTAACCACACACAAGTTAATCATCTGAGGCAGTTGTCTAGTCTCCCTCCATGATCTATGGGGAGAGACTGGCAATCTCCAAAGAGCAATACCTCCCTCTTGTTTTAGTTATCTAGTTAGGATGAGCTAAATTATATGCTAGAGGTGCTTGTCTCTCTCCACTGATAATAAAAAGAGTCTAGAGAGCTAGTTTAGATGCCTAACTATTAGACAGCAAAAGATACTAAGGCAAGGAAGATACTGCCTTAAACACTCAGGAACAGTACATTTGTATTTTAAACTCTCCTTCCTCAATACAAAATGATACCATTATAAAGAAACATCCAAGAAACATCAGCCAGATGCTGAATTATAGTAGATATATATAGATAGATAGATATAGATATAGATAGTAGATAGTTGTCCATCTATTAAAAGAGTAAACAAAAAAACCCCAACAACAACAAAACAACAAACAAACAAAAAAACCCCAAACAAACAAAAAAACCAGACAAACAAGAAAAAGCAACCTACCAAACAAAAGAAGTCCTCACCTCCAAGGTTTTGAGTTTTGAAAGGGGGTGATTTAGAACCGGTCTGATGTAACCACCCAAAAATAATGCATTCCTAAGATGTATTGAGAAATAAAACATCAAAAGAAACCAGGAAGCATTAATGCTGTTGTGCAAGAGATCAAGATGATTCCGTTCATCTGTGTTCCAGAACAATAAACACAGACTGGAGCAGAGTTAGAGAGGGACTGCCAGGGTAATGAGGGAGTAGAAGGCTTGTCTGACAGGAGTTTAGACTAACAAAACAAAACTGAGAGGAGTTGTATTTCTTGTATGGGGAAGAAAAGATTTAGAAGACATATTTTAAACTAAAGAACAATGCTGGCACTACAATACCCTCATATAAGTTGTGCAGGAATAAATTGCTCTGGAAATTAAAATAGTCAGAACAATGATGTTTCAATGATGTTCTAAAACAATCTTCCAATCAAAATAGAGGCAGAAATCCTAGCTGCTTTAATACATGGGATAATCAGACATGGTGCCTACAACAGCTGAGGAGCTGACTCCATGTCCTGGCACAGACAGCTATTCAGAAGCCAGTGGTACCAAATCCCACAGACAGCTCCAAGGATAAGAATGCAACCAGAAGATCCTTCCTAGGCATCTGTTTCCAGAGAAGGCTTTCAGAGAAAAACATAATAAACAGAAATACTATTAACCATCAGACTTAATTTTTCTATTGAGTCCAAAAGGCTCAAGTTCAGCAAAAAAAACATCAGAAAATAGAATCCCATCAAAGAAATGAGATCCTAAAGGAATGTCATTTAACTCCTAGTCTGAAGTTGAAGGCTGCTGCCTTTATGATTTTGTGTTTTCCATGGGTGTTTATGGGTCTTGAGTGTCATCACTTGCATTATCCCTTTGTGTCTGTGTTGTCCCATTATTACAATTACAGGTCTGAGAGTGGCAGTATCAGAATGATAACTGGGGTATTTTTTGCCACACATGTGAGAAACCATGACCTAGGAGTGATCCTCTAATCACATCTTTGTTGGACTCAATTTCTCAACACTCTCTTAGGCTCAGGGTATACCTGATCAAAACAGTCTGTCCATTTATGTCTTCAGCAATTGTGAGCGTATGTTGTGGTGTTGAACCTAAACAAAAATCCTTATTACCAAATAATGAGGTATGACCATGTGCCCATGACTGAAAGTTCAGGATTATGTTATTAGTTCAGGGTCTTCCTTCCCTTACTGTCTGTGACCTCTTATTTGGTAACATTAGCAAATAGTGTTCTGGAAAGGAGAAATAGCCATCACTTGTCACCACACTCCAGAAACATCCTGAGAGAAAGGATTGGAGCAATACAGTTGGTTTTGTTAATTTTTACCCACAGATCTTTGTCGCAACCTTGAGGCAAACATCGTTGTGTCATAGCCAACAGTACTGCATATGACAAACATATCCTGAACTCTGAACATGGCTAAAAGGTGATATTGCCAGTAGGCTTTGATGATCAGTATCAACTTCGATGTAATTTCATGTTTATTGTACCTACCATGGAAGGTTAAGCATAAGATAATTATTTTTGAGGCCTTTTCCTTGACTGGCCAACAAGTCAGTTATACACAGGAAGCCTAAAGGCTTTTAATTCTCTTGAATACTGCCAGATTTGTACTAATGCAGATCCAACACAAGGACCAAGGTCACAGGTCCCCTGGGAAGAAGCCATCTCTGCATGCCTCAGCAAACTGTTCAGATACTTGTCAGCCATTGACTAATATTTCAGCTATACTCTGGGATCTCCTGTCACTTTTCTTCCTTCAGGGAAGCAGCAATCAGGCTGACTAGCTGTAAGAGCAGGTGCGCTTCAATCTAACATGTCAACATCTAAGCACAGAAGCTGAACCAATTCATATTCATCTGTTAAAAGTTTACAGTCTACTTAGTACCAATAAGAAAATGATTTTTTTAAATACCCATACAATTTATTCTTTTTGGTGCAAATATAAATATTTTATATCAGCAGCATTTTTCCATAACACCATCCTACTAAACATTATGCTACTAATACACAGTAGTTCTGGCCAGTAAGATTTTAGCAGCACAATATTGTAAAGCAGAACAAAAGAGAAAGAAAAAGCGATTTGATCCTTTCCTTGGAGATTGCATATACCTGCAACAGACGTGTGATCAATAGGGATCACAGGTTCTAAGTGTCTTAAATGAGGCTTGTGGTTGCACTGCAGATTTTGAAGCAATGCAGTGGATTAAACAGAGGTCCTCTAATAGAACACCTAGATGAAGAAGGTAAATCTTTACTCACTTGAAGAATGTGGTCTTCAGCACTGCACTGGATATGATTTAATAAAGATCTATGGCTGCTTTCAGCTAGGTTTTCTCAGGAAATAAAATTATTCAGCTGCTCTTTCAGCAATGAGTTCACCACTCTCCTGGAGCCCGAACATTTTCTTACCATCGATCCAGAATAGCCACAGCCCTGCCAATCTTTTTGCAAATCAGGTTTAAGGAAGTTATTGCTATGATGAAGGGTTTAACCAGAGCCAGAGGTAATCTGTTCACAACAGGGGACGTTAAGTTAGGAATTGAGGTTTCACTCACTGCTTTGCTTATTCTTCTTTGTCCTTCTGAAGAAAATGAACTAACAAGTTTTTTCAAAACCTTGATGACTTTTTTGTTTGCTTAGCCTTGGATAGCCTACATTTATTCTCTTCCTCGAATTTGTTGGCAGAGATGGATTAGGTATTTTTAAATATAAACACTAGGGAGAGATAGGTTAGATGAGTTTACATGCCTAGTGGAAAAACTTATACCGAAGTAAACAAGTGGGGTTTGCTCCAAGGTGGTTTTGGAGATAAACTGTACAGGGAGGAGAGCTTGGAATGCAGTACATGTAGCTGTTCCAAATTTTTATTAAAATATATCAAGCTGTTGTCCCCAGGAGTCATCTTGTTATTAAAAGTCAGACCAGGTAAAGCACAGAACAATTACATTATCTTGCTTATTTTTTATGTTAAATGAGTTAGGCCATCACGCATAGAATCATGTCTGCAAAAAGTACAAAACTCTATCTTGAGGTCTTGTAGGAATTGCCCTGTTAGCTGTGTCCTGTCAGCAAGGTTTTAATAACAACAAAGATAATAGCTGCTGTTTATCTAATGTTTTTCATCTGTATGCCTTGAAGCATGTTTCAAAGAAAGTATTATTATCCCACTCATATAAATGGAGTATCTGAGGCATTAGAGAAATCAATATCTTGTTTAAGGTTGTGCACAGAAAGGGGTTTGAAAATGGTCACATTGGCTACTGCTAAGACTTTGGTAAATTTAAGAAAATGCCTGTTCTTTGAATAATTTGTATTTTTCAATTAGTCACTGAGAGAAACTATTTGATATATGTCACTGTCCCTTTGCAGAAGGAAAGCAGATTGTCAAACTGTGATCTGTCAGACTTTTGCAATGGGAAAATTAATGGCATAGAATTAAGGGAACTTAGAAGATTCACAGTGAATTCTGGAACATTATTCATGTTCATATACAGTCTATTACCCTGATGACACAAGTACATCCGATGAAATCAAAGGCACCTGGAAAGTAATGAATATTACAGTTGGTGATACTTTAAGACAAAATAAGCAGCAATTCCAACTAGAAGCCAGAGGTAAGATACTAATTAATATGTCCTGTTAATAAGGAGAAGTTTTCTTCTCTCACTCAGGATCTCTGCCTATTGGTTTCAGCTCTTTTAATGTTGGTAGTTTAGCTCCTCCTCCTTGCAAATCCCTAGTGCAAAATCAATTCCCAGGCCACACAGGACTTTTGTGTTTTCTGCATGGGTGCTGTTTGTTCTCAGAAAATACCAGTATGAAATGCCATCTATGGAAATTAAGGAGTCAAAATTTATAGCTGTGCCTAAAAACTTTCAAGGGAGAATTAACTAAGACACATTCAAAAATTAGAAATTTAATTAAAGCTGGTTGTATAGGCTGACTGTGCAGCAAAATGAGGGAAAGACATTTCCAGAAAGTTTCCTAAAATAAGTATATATCATAGGTGGAATGCTCTCTTTCCACTTCTGTCTTATATGTGACATGTGTAACTAAAAAAAATAAAAAAATAAAATAAAAAATAAAAAAAAAATTTCAAGATTTAGGTGTTCAAAACAACGTTCTGGAAATTTTATCCTGTGTGGTAAATCTTTCATGGCAATCAAGTAAATAGCTTCAACTTGATATTTCTTGCAAGTCTCTAACTAGGCAAAGTCCAGCAAATAGCTGGGCTTTAGAGTTTAAGAGAGGGCTTTTACTTCACTTATGTATGTACAAGCACACATTGTTTCATGTGTACTTCCTTTCAACACATCAAATATAATCTGGCCAACATAGGAAAAATGCATACTGTCTACGAGCAGTTATTTAATGCCATTTCACACCTAAGTAGACAGAGATTTTGCTAAAAAACTGAGTGAGTTTTCTGGTGACCAAAAGAGAATGAAAATCAGGATACCTCCAACTCTGTTTTAAGTGCAGCAGCACCAACTCAGTGAGTTGGATACCAAACAAGAAGTCCCTGAAGGAACTGAAGGCTACAAAGCCTGTACGTGATAATAATCCTGATGGAATGGAGCAAGTAGCAAGCAAGAGAGATGTTTCAAAGTCCTTGTGAGAGAGATGCATTGTCATTTATCACTGTGCACTGGGAAGAATAAAGAATAAGTTCTGCAAACTCAAGAATACGGCAGAAAATTAGATGGCAACTGTCTGAGGAGTCATTTTCTGGAATAGTTTCTCAATAGAACTAAGGAGAAATCAGTATTTTTATTTTCCGGTGCAGTGTGATCAGTTTTAGTGTTAATAGTATACATAGTTTGGGAACTGTTGAAACCCCTGCTACCTCAGGCTCTTAGGATAGACATTAGAAGAAGTCACACAGACAGTAAATGCTGTAACATTTCACTGCAGTAAAAATAAATCTGCAACAATAAGTTTGGGAAGCTCTTACAGCAATTGCAACATTCCTCCACAAAGAGATACCATGTGGAATTATGTAAATTACAGTCTTCAGGATGTTAAACAGGATTCTGCTGACTTCCCTGGAGATACTTGCATTTCACCAGTGAGAAAGCAGTGGACTGTTGAGTATATATTGGGGTTTGGGGAGTTTTTCACAAAATGAATCAAAGAGGTAGAGGCTTATAAATAAGAAGTACAGACCTGTCTCCCTGGCCAATGGCAAAATGAAGTAGTCTGGAAGACTTGATTAATAGTGATGGCAATAATAATAGTTTTATCATCAGAGATTATAAAACCAAAGTATTATAAACTCTTTTTTCTTATTTATTATACTATGGGAGAAGTAAGGTGAAGAAATTACTTTTTTTTCCAGATGTTTAGGGTAAAACCAACAGAAATTTCTTGGAAAGAAGAAGTGTGTTGTAGTTGGAAAAGTATGTTATAGTAAGCATGTTTCAAGTGATTGGAATTTTTAAATATTTGCCTACAAGTTGTAAGAACACAGTAGGATTAAACATGGAGATGTGGCAAAACATTTGTGGGTTTTGGGAAACTGGATGACTTAGCTCAGGAGATGGTGATCACGGAAGGTCTGCAACAGGTCAAAGAACTACACCAGAAAACTCTCCACAATACCTTCTTATCATTTATAGAAAACTAATGAAGTTCTGTTCAGGAAATGAAGACTGTGGGGCACAGACTTTCTAAAAGCTATAGAACATGATTTCCTGTATAAATCGTCTGGTACTCAATAATGTTTTATCTTAGTTACTGCTAAGATGGACAAAGTTTAATTGGTTAAGTAGGTGATTGGCTACAAAGTGTAAATCAGGATCTGGTTCTATTCAATAATTAAATGGAGGACAGTTCTAATCAGCTGCATACACAGCTCTTCTAAACAACTAATTTCCCAAAACTGAGGGCAAGTATGAGTAATATTGAGTAGGAGGAAAACACAAACAAAAGTGAGAGAACTTGGAGTGATTACTAGAAACCCAAAAGCCATTGCTCCACAGTCAAGGAAGAAAAATTTGGCTGAGAGCCCACTATATTTTGGCAATGACATCACAAGCCTATTGATTAAATGGAGCAAGTAATGTTGTTACTAACAATTCATGAATTCAGCTTTCAGAACATACTGTTTTGTGACAGAAGATTTTTGAATAGTCTATTTTCCATTAGTGATCAGGAAGATTATTAAGCAAAGGCTTCTTAGAAACAGACTTTTAAAAACCAAGAAGCCAAAATTTTTTACCCCAGCATTATAGATGAGAGATCTCAGATAACTAGTCTCTTAGTGTTCCAATATAATTCTGTCTCCTTAGAAAACAGTGCTTATGTGATCATGCCTGTTGAGGTGTCTGTCTGCTCGTACTCCTCATTTTTTCCAAAATTTCAAGTACATTTGAGAAAGTGGTAAAAGATTTAAATATTTAAAAAATTACTAAAACTTTCCAGAACAGAAGTACTATTTAGAAGTTTCAGTTCTAAACTTGTTCAGGAAAAAAAATAAATTGTCCGCATGGTGATTTCTAAGATAGTGTGTATCAGGAAAATTATGCTGCTAAATTTTCCAGTAAATCTTTAGAAATTTAATAAAGCCCAATGCTCACATAGACTCAGTATTAAACAGAATTGCCAAAGAATCACTGTTTTAATTTGAACAACACAGTATCACTGATTTTTAGGCAGTAGCTACACTATCATTCAATTCCTGCTGTTGTGGTTGTTATTTCCTTGCACAGGAGCAAAACAGCATGCTACCTGTAAAGAAAACAGATCTTGATCTCTGGCTGCCCAAATTGGCAGGGGAAAAAAAAGACCTATCTGCCTCTTACAGCAATCAAAAGCAGCTTTAGCTAATCAGTCCTCACACTGGAGATAGCAACATCCAGTTTCCAGTGAGATTCAAGTTAGCTGGAGCTGGGACTGGAGAGCCATTGCTGCAGACAGAAATGAGAGCCAAGTTTCAGCTCCCACTTTCAGTGCAAGGGAACAATCCCTTGAGCTGCATAAATTCAGTGTCATAAAATGAATTAATTCCTCCATTCCTTCTCCCTTATTAAACACTTCCAGCATTTTGAGCCAACAGAAAACAGTGGTTCTGCTACCCTGAACCCAGCAGAAAACTAGCCCCTTGCTGACTGGGCCCTGATACTGCACATTGCTACACACGTCTCTGCACTCAGCTCAGGTGTTTCATCCACACCTGCCAATGTGATGGCCAAAGTTTAAATGACAGAGACCAGTGTACGCTTTTGGATAATGTTATTG
Organism: Formicarius rufipectus; assembly: GCA_013399695.1. Classification (NCBI taxonomy): domain Eukaryota; kingdom Metazoa; phylum Chordata; class Aves; order Passeriformes; family Formicariidae; genus Formicarius; species Formicarius rufipectus. Next base: position 288,264 of record VXAU01003369.1, read on the forward strand.
GTTTTAGCTGATCTAAATTTGCATTGTTCCTCATCCATGTATAATTGATGCAGAAGTAGCATATCTCTCAAGCATGCATCAAGAAATTCAGCTTATGCTGTATGACAGCAGTTTGAAGGGGTCAGGATGATGAGTGGGCAGCACAGAAAAGGAAGCACAGAGCTCTGCATGGTTGCTGTACAGTTCTACTAAGAGCACAATTTGATGAAGAAAATAAACTTCAAGTGTCAACACCTTCAGAGTAATAGGTCAAGATAGATTTCTCTCACAAAAGAAGCCTCCAAAAAGGTTTTGATTTTTTTTTTAAATTATTTTCATGTAGCAGTCATTCCATAACTTTTCATTAAGGAAAAACTTAAAGATCAAAATGTATGGCTATTGTAAAACATTACAGAAAGGTCAGCAGCTGTAGTTCTGCCCTAAATCTACAGCATTGGAAATTACTGACACAGATATTCATTTTTCACTCACAGCCTCTTCTCTAGAAAGAGCACTTTACTGTGGCATTTCTCAAATACTTCCTTACATTCTCCTCTCCCATGAAATCATCCGTGGATTTCATCATGAGAAAAGATTTGCATTTGCAATCTCCAGAGGGGTGGGCCTGCTGTCACATGGCGTTCAGTTCTTTGTCTGAGGAAACAGGCATCGCTCCATGGACATGCCATGTGTATGTTCCCGCAGTCTAGGATGCCAGCAGGCGATCTGAGCTGTATGAAGACAAACAAATATGAGTCACCACAGCCAGAACTCAATGCCACTCCATTTCACACTCCAAAGGCAATGGCTCTAGCAGCAGCATGTTCTTAATGTGCAAGGGTGTCAGTTCAGGGGAAACACAGCAACCTGCTGAATAGCTGGGGATGGAAAAGAGTCGTCTGAGGGTTTGGAGGATTTTTTTGTGTTAGATTGCCTTAGTATTTTTTGCTGCAGGCAGTTATCACCCTGGATACCTCTGATCAGTGTTAAACCTGCTTAACTTGTAAGCACAGACAGAGGGATAAAGTTAGAAGGCTAGGCACTCAACTTTCGATGAATTGAAAACTTGTTCCCCCACATAGTTCATGAAATGGTGCTGTCCCTGCAGCGTTTCATAATACACATGGTTACCACCAAGCAGGACTAACAGTTTACCTTGAGAGAGCAGTCTAAACAGAAGCTTTTTGCTGAGGTCCATAAGATTTCAAAGGCAGCAAACATTTCTGTCTATATAATTTGGAGACTGAGACCAGAATCAGGCCCTGGAAGTATTTTTTAGGATCTGTACAAGTTATTAGGAGTTGGTAGTTCTGTGCTGCTTCAGGTCCATTAGGAAGATCTTTTTAAATGAGTACCTGTCACACCTACATCAAAGATTCTGGAACCTCAGTTCAGGTTCTTTCTCTTAACATTCCTGCCAAGTCTGCTTCACATATAGTCATAACTCCAGGTGTGGGAAAGTCTCTTTGTTGCCGATCCTTCAACTAAAAAGCTGCATTCAACGGAGTTCTGTATCTCAAACTATTTTTCTGCCTCTTTGCTGGGATGTTCCCCTCACAACCACACCCTGCATGTTCTGCTCCTGGGTAGCTCCTCTCCAAATTATCATGACTCCAGACAATTTTATCTTCTGTTATTCTTTTCTATTAGTTGTTTTGCCTTATTCTGCTGTTTATTTGTCTTTTTCTTTTAATTGATTTCTTTTTCTTCCCCACGCAGTCACTACCTGAAATGTGAAGATCCACTTGTCAATGTCTGAATCACAGATGATGTTCTCTACCATGATTGCTGATGGCAGTCTCTACTCTTAAACTTTGTGAGGGAAGATACCACAGGTTGCTTGCACTGCCACTTTGGGCTACAGTGTGCATCCTCCCATAACGACATAAATTTTGTTCATATTCATTTTTGGAAGCAAAAAAATGAACCATGAATTCTCTTTAGAGAAACAGGAATTCAGGCGGGATTTCCAAGAATGGTAGACTTGGCAAGTATCATATGTAAATCCAGACAATTTCTGTGTCCAACACATTCTTGTAAGATGCTAGAGCTGGCCACATTTTATTTTTACTGCTAAATTACCAAGAGAAGTCTTATTTTATTGTACAATCACTCAATCTGTATGGTTTTCACATTTTCCTCCCTTTCAAAATCCCTTTCATTTCCAGAAATAGCCACATCAATGATTAATTCAACCTTCAAGTTTTCTTAAATCAGCTGATGTCATGCTGGGGTTTTTTCTACCTGTACAGCTGTTGAGTCATACAGAATTTATACACTATTATTCTGAAGTGTTTCTTAATGCTATGTCTCCATTCTTCTTCACCACATTTCAGTTTATGGGTTTTTTTCAGTAACCCTTAGCGCAGATTTTCAGATATCTGACAATGTTCCTTGTCAGGAAGCTTGCAAAGACTGACCACTTTGTTATAGTATATTGCTTTATTTTTTTATGTCCCATTATGTAAAAAGACCGATGGCAGGATTTGCTTAGGAAGAATGTCTTGGGCAAGAGTGAATTATGCATTGCCAGTTAAACTTCAGATTTTGCTTTGCTAACATCATAGTCTTTCCAAAACATAGCATGCTAGGGTAAGATTGTTATGTTCTGCAAATGATTTTTTTTTATTTTATTTTGTAATTTTCCTATTTACACATTACATTATGTCAGGACAGACACGTTCAGTTACCTACTACAGTCATAACTAAAACAGAGTCACAACAAAAAAGTTAACCTGGAAATTCAATAAGAATGCAGCTCTAAATGTAAAATTTTATAATCAAAACTAGATTTTGTTACCCAAAACACTATACATGATTGTGGCTGAGAAGACAAAGTACAAGTTGCATTCTAATAAACAAGGGCACCACAAAAGGAATGATCTAATATGTCTGCTATTCCAGAAGTGCAGGCCAAACATTTGATACTCAAAATCATTATCTTTAAAGTGACATATTAGCTTTGGGCTGAATTTTCCCTTATCAGTGTTCAGCACGAAGAAGAAGGAAAAGTGAAAAACATGATTAGGCTAGGATGAAAGGATGGTCAGGGAGGACATGTCTTATATGTTTCTTCTTAGACCTTCCTTGTTTGTCCATGCTAGTCTGTTTGTAGTATTTTCAATGTACAAAAAAGATGGTCATGTCACCTTGACTTCCTCCTGGGAAGGCAGTCTTGAAAAATGCAGTATTTGCTACTTTCTTAATATGCAAAATGAAATCAGGAAGTTCAGCATCTGATGTTTTCTTGCTTACTTTGTATTTCTAGTAAGTACACAGAGCATCTTGTTGCCACCATGAAGGCCAGGCTCCAAAACTGAGTTCCAGCAATACCTTACTTGTCTCAAAAGAAAAAGAGGGATTGAATGTGTGTCAAAAAGAGAGATGGTGGCAAAATTTAGTAGAAGGTAGGATACACTGTTCACAACTTTTTCAGTTCCTTGACTATCTCATACTCTTAATGAGTGGTCTGAAATTATTTAAGTAATAGTGTTACTTTTTTGTTTCCTTTTAGAACTCAATTTGAATTTATGTAATTGTTAATGATGCTTAAGAAACCATTAAATTGGGGTTTTTAAATAATTACTTAAATATCCAATCTCAAGAACACAATCTATTGAGCTAATGTATGCTCACTGGAGTGAAATTCATTATCTTAAATCTGTGCACCTCATCTTCTTTCTTGAGAAACATTAAAAAGGAAACTGGGCTTGTTTAAAGTGAAGCCTGTGCCTCTGAAGGGTTGCCTTTCTTAAAAATAAATTTTAAAAACTGTATAAATACATAAATAAATATTATCACTTCCTGTGCCCTGGCCAAAGAAATTCAACCCCGGACAAGGGTCACTTTATAAAGTAGAAAAGGAGATACAAATAGCCACATTACTTATCTTTCAGGAGTATGTGGGTTCACATGTAGGTACAGCTTTGCAAATAGCTGGCAGAATTTCAGATTTCTGAAAAATCACATCGTTTTCAATTGTTCTAAAAGATTTTTTTTTAATTTATGTTTTCTTGATTTAGTCAAAAGCAAAAGAGGTAGGCTTTTCTTCTCTCTGAAATTTTCACTGAAGGCTTAGCCCTCCTAACAGCATTTATTATAATTAAAAATGTAACATCTCAATTAGTGCAACAGAGTAATTTCAAAATGCCTGCACTTTTTACTCATGAGTTTAGTTTTCTGGAGCATGTTTTAAAAACAAGTTAAAAAGTTTAGCCTTAAAATTCCTGGGGTTTATTATCAGTCAGATACAAGATCTTTTGGTAAATTTGATCTCTTTGTTTGCTGGCACTCCAGATGAAACAAACAAACAAAAAAATTCTGATCCCTTTAATTAATCTCTTCAGCAGACAGTGATTAAAAGTGCTTATATAAGAGTTATCCAATATTACTACACCTATAAACCTAGGAAGATGTCAAGTGCTCAGAATGGAAAGCTTTTTCAATGCACATGCCTATTGGAAATTGTCTATGAAAATATGAACTTTGTGAAAAATAGGAATTTGTAATAATTGAGGCCCTCCCAAGAAATATCCCTAATTTATGATATTCAGGTTTGCTTTCTAGTTTGCCTTGGTTGAGTTTTGTTTCATTTCAGATAAGAGGCAAACTGCAGTTTCTTTTTCATGAAAACTGGCCATTGTATTTGTGCAAGAAGGTTTCCCAAAAATAATTCTTTCCCAAAAGAAAGAAAAACTTAAATTAAAAGTGTTTTCGGCAGTAGATCCCCATTCATGTTTTCTCTCTCCTTTCCTCACTAGGACGTTTTTTATCAGAAGAAAATATTATTTCCTGAATCATTCCACTTGTTGTTGGTGACCTGATGTAGGAAAACATTCTTTTCCAGCATTGTGCACTTGCTTAATTCATTATCACATGTTTGAACTATGTGGTTTCAGTAATCAGCCCTATCCTCATGACCTTTAGAGCACTATTAGGCCTGTATTAGTTTTAGTGCAAACCAAAAAAATAACTTCATAACTATGATAGTGCTTGTAACTGAAGACATAATTAAAGAGAAACCACAAAAATCCAGCCACATACCCAGCAGGTAGTAATAGCTTTCAGTCACAGGCACTATTCTAATAGATTGTTATTTTGACTGTTGCCTTCTGGAAGCTGCTGTTTCCTTCATTCTTACTTTCATAAGTCAACATGCAATTGCTATTGTTATTCAGAACAATTGTTTTTGATAAAATATCATCAAAATTACTAATTCAAACAAGGCATAATCACATCGCACTTAGAGATGCAGTGACTGCTTCAAGCAGTAATAAAGTCACCACTAGAGGGAGACTGGACATATTAAAAAATAATTAAATATTCAGTTCTGTTTATTACAATGGCCTAAAGATCAAGGTCAGGTCAGATATATTTCATTATTTTGTTTTAGCTGGATTAATTTATTCTTTCATAACCTTTAAATTAGACAAATATTCTTAATTTAATATTTCTGGAAATGGAGAAACAGAAGAAGAGCAAATCCCAAAGGAAACTGAGCCCCAAACAGCCAGACAAAATTTAGAGTATAAAGTGAATTACTGTGCACCCAACAAATTGGGAGACTCTATAAATTCCATTTAATAAATAACTATTCTTTTCAGCCGGCCTAGCACTTGAGGTAGAGCATCTTTTCTCTTTGAATCACCCCCTCAGCTGAGTCACGGTGAAATTCTGTATCCTTTTCTGCAAATTAGACTGTTTTGGCTGGAACTAACTGGACACATATGTTGCCACCTGCTGTGTATTCTTGAGTCTGAAATTTTATAACAGCTTGGTTTGTATCTTTGAACATTTTGTTCATAGAGACGGTAGCAGCCGGGAAAGGGCAGTGCCTCCTTTGGTTTGGTTTATTCCGCAGACTGGCAGTTTTCTACCAGGTTTGCACCTGTTGTTGAAAGAGTACAGAGGTTTATGGGTCAGACACGTATTTTCACTTCTGAGCACATTTGTTGATCTGGAAGATGGTTCCTCCACATGGTGATGTTTCATTCAGGTTTGTAAAGGAGACTCTAAATGTATACATGCAGGTTTTTTTTCATATTAATTTAAATACTCTTCTATGTGTACAAATGGGTTTGTAATTGCATGTAATTGTGCTTACATGAAATGAAAATTTAGAAAGAGTGGATGAACATTTAGCTTCTTCCATTTGCTGGAGAGGTCACATCCAGTACCTTGCACAAAATAGCAGTAGACTCTTTTTCTATCCTTAGCATTTTGAGACTTGCCATCCTTCCTATTATCTTCTCACACACACACATGCCCCACCCCAGATCTCATCCATTCAAGCCAAGCATGAAAAATGAGAGTCAGATTAAGAAGATTATAAATGTTGTGAAATGTTGTTCTGCTTAATAGAACAATTTCTCCTACATGACTTCAGACAGCACCAGGCACCCAGTCAGGGAAGGGTGATCCACAGTGTCTCTGTGAACAGAGACTACCCGTGTGGTTTGCTGTGGTTGTGTACTCGCATTATTCACTGCCCGCAAAAATTCCTCTCAAGTATGTAATATACTTCGCAAGCCAAAAAGCTTTAGGGTTTTTAGCACCCATGATTTTTTTGTTGTTTTTTAACCTCCATGATTATTTATAAGGAAAGTTTTTATCATAGCCTCATGCTCCATTATTAGCTCTGCCGTCAAAATGATTCAGTCATCCACTCACAGTGTTATCTCTCACAAAAAAAAGAAATGTGGAAAGCCAAGCAGAAAGTTCACAAATAAACCATGCTCTTAAAATGGTTAATCAATCCATAGTTTTCATTTGTTATTTATGAATAATAGATGCATATGTAGAAAGTAATCAGTCTGCAGTTGTATGGAATAGGAATAAGTGATGGCCTACTTATAAAAATATATACCCTTAATGCTACATGAAGGAAAGTACATTGCAGATCTTTGGTTTTCATCTCTGATAATTGAATTATACATGAGCTTATCTAGACAGTTTTAAACCAAATTTTTAATTGTAAATATTCATTAAGCTTGTTGACATATGTCAGCTTAAAACCCCAACTTTTCATGACTGTTGTTCTGAAACAGTTTGACCAGTTTGTTTTGCAGCCAGTCCCATCAGCACACTAGAGTGGCAACACTTACCAATTTCTGTGCCTAACTAAGCTAAACCTGGGCATCCACCAAACATTCATCGGCTCAGGGAGTATTCAGACTCTAAATGAGGCTTTGGGCCATTGCAAGGCATGTTGTGACAAGTAAAATCCAAGTATAAGGGACTACATATGAATTTTGTCCTTATGTTTCTTTAAGCAGCCTTTGGGAAGGGTTGACAGAGGGGGAAAACTAATTTTACAATCTGGAGCATGCTTGAGTGGAAGAAGAAGGTCAGGGAGAGGCAAGGGAAAGGAGGGTTGGTGACCGACCAAAGCCAAGTAGGGGCAATCACATAGGTGACAGGGAGCCCCAACAGTGTTTCTTGTCTTGCCAGGCAGGGTATTTCCAGAAATCTAACTAAACAAAGCTTGTGTAAGAAGGGAGAAAAGAGACTGTAAAGAAAGTAAAAGAAGCCTAAAGACATTTGGCATACTTTTTAGCCTGGCAGTACTGAGTAATTTAGCCAGTACCTTCTCCTTACTAACTACCATGTAAAATGCAAGTAAATAAATAATAATCAGTTTCCAGCCAAAGATAACCATTTCCTGACTGTGCTTTTTTAAACTCAGTTGAACACTACTAAATATTTAAATAAAATTTTAAAGAACTAATTATATATTGTAATTTATACTAGCAGCTCTTCCCCTCTTGTGAGAGATGTCTATTACCCATTCTTCAAAAGTAAAAATAATTGAATCTAATAATTTTAAGATGCTATGTTTTGACAGCTGAGATTGAAGTTCTGTAGAAATAAATGGACTTAGATCCATTTATGCTTACTATGTTTATTATGCCCACAGGGGCTTGCCCTTCAAGATTTTATCCTACTTTCATTCATTAATCTAGTTTCATCACTGTAAGACATAACATTAAAAAAAATTATATTAAACCAATTTTTAAAATCCATATGCTTTATTACATTATCAGGAAAATAAACTTCTTTTCAAATATTATCGGGGGCTGCCAGAATAATTTCCCCCCATGAACCTGATGGTCAGATTACATCAATTTTCAGACAAAAATCTTGTAAAATCTTCACAAAAAGAAAGCATTCACCTTGCACTCACCCTGAAGCTTAATATTAAACAGTAATACCTGACTGTGAAATACTCCCTGGTCTTCCCTTTTTAAGTGAGAAAGTAAGGTACATTTGGAATTACTGGTGTCAGACACCATCTGAAACAAAGTTAAAAGAAGTAACTTCTTTTAATTATCCTTCTACCTAATCTGAGGATATCTCAGCCCACTGCAGGGCTGTGCTGCCAAGGGTTTAACAACTGTAAATGCTGGATTTGCTTTAGGACTAGGCAAACATGACACCACTATTCCCTCCTCGCCGGCCACCCCACCCCACACACACACAAAGAAAAATTTACAAAGAATATCAATTAAAAAAAAAAATGGAGGCAGTTCTGGGAAACTTAAATTACAAATCCCTAGAGCTCTGAAATGAAGAATAAGGAAATTGCTTTCTCCCTTTGGGCATGACCTTTTCTTTTGAATGGATTCCACAGAATAGAAAGAGGAATCATCTTTTATTTAAACAGGAAGCAACTGGAGGCAGTTTGGAGCTCTTGGGAATATTTAAACACATGCTGAGAAAGAAATTGAAAGCCATGACTATTTCAAGGACAGAACTTCAGCGATCTGTGCCATTAATGTGATACCCAGCCTTCCTGACACCAAGAGCAAGAATAGCATTTATCCTTTTATCAATACACAGCATTAGCAATGCAATTGCCTGTGATAATGCCTGAAATTATGGACTGAGCTGTTTTGGGAGCCTTCTGGAAGGAGTGGACAGTGCTGGTAGGTCCATTAGAAGCTACATTAGGGTAATTTAATTCCTCCAGCCCAGCTCCATTCACAACTCCTCCTTTCTTCCAAGTTACAGTCTGTTGAATCAATAGCCATTAGAGCAAATCAACCTCAGTGGGAAAACGCCCTTGTCAAACCCTAGCCTGACTCATTGTCATCATTGCAGATCTCAGTTTAAGCAAGAACAGTCACATTTGAATTCTCAGACAAGATATACTCTCTTTCAAAGCAACATCAGAGCCTACAAGCAATGCCATGGAACTACAATATCTGTAGAGAAAACTCCAGCAAAACAAAGTGTCAAATAGTTGAGACTTCAGTGTCTCTGTAAGAGCAGCTGCAGTATCCAAAATGTAAACCCAGGTTCTTGTCTTGTACTTGCAGCTAAATGTGTTTTGGTGCCATTTTTCCTTTGTTTTAATGACACGATACCAGCCTGTGGCTTTTTGCAGCCTTCCAGGAGAGTCGAGTTCCTTTATGCCATGTTACTCGCTTTGTCAGCATTATCATACAGCAGGACAGTAGGGTCTGAGTCCACTTTCATTTTCTCAGTGTGCTCAACTGGTCAGAAAAGGATGTCCAGAGCCCTGCCAGAACCATGCACACGTGTAAGGGGTGCAGAGATCTCTCAGGATCAAGAGTGGATTATCTTCCCTTGGCAGGCAACATAAAGTGAGCCTTCTGAAGCAATCTAGGGACCACAGTACCCAATGCACAGGACGAGTCTTTGTGTGAAATATGAATGCACTCAAAGCTACAATTTAATTAATTAAAGGCTTTGCCTAAAAATTAGTTTAGAAAAATAACATATTGAGCTGTATTATTCCCAAACAAATTTTAGATAGCAAAAAACTCACAAAATTCTATCACAGTCAAGCTAATAGTGCATACTATATGAATACATATATATTTGTGCTTGCACATAATGTATGGAACTCAATGAATACATTATTCATAACTGAAAATGAGTTTTCTTTATTTTTTGTCCTTCCTTGCTTCTTCTTTTTTTTTTTACCATCTCTAATGTACCATGATTTTTTTTCTCTTCTCACTAATTAACTCAGATAAGAGCCAAAGTCCTGTGGCTTAATGTACACTAATGAGTATGACATGATTTTCAAGCTGTAATATGGAACACTGAAAATGTGTTTTTCATGTAGGGAAAAACATTATGTGCCTATTTATAAACCTCCTGAAATGATAAATCTTTCAGTGATGCTACCTATTTATAAACAGCTCAGGGGCATAAAGTACACTGACAATTTGATGACCTAATATAACATTATATTATGATTTTATTTAATACACACATGTGTTCTGTAATTCGTAGCAGCTCACACTGTGTTACTTTCTCGCATGTCCTGAATATAATAAATTTACAAAGTTTTGGAGATAAACCACAATACTCACAAACCATTTCCTCTTACTTACTTTTCATTAGAAATGATTTGTTTACCTCTAATTCTTTTATTTTAGTTTCTAAGTAACAGAATAAAGGATAAAATCCTAATTACACTTTGATCACACATTGCAGACTTTTTCCTTGCTAAGAGCTCTTTAAACACAAGTAAAAGCTGAGCATGAGACAGATGACAACGGATGGAAAGTATGAAAGCTTTGGTTTAATATGGCTCTAGGCTAAGAGGAATAATAGATGACAGGGAAATAAAAATTGATGGAGAGTCTGCTATTTTAAACAAGGATATGAATGACAATAAGAAACAGAGGAGAAGAGTTGGAACAACTTCAGATTAAGAAATGCTGGGCTGGTATGCTTTTTTAAGCACTATGATAGAACTTAAAATATAGAGAGCTGTTTCTCCTTGCTACAGTGTATAGTAGTATCTTATTAAACCTGGGCTGATTATTGGAAGTTTTCTAGTTCTGAAGGAAATGCACCAGGATGATGACATCAGATGCATAGAGAACAACTCTGAGGTTGTAAAGATCCATCTCATGAGACTCATTTTTGCTGCCTCTACAAACAGAAGCCCTGATCCTGCAGGGACAGAGAATTTTCTTCCAGATTGTAAACATAAGAGTGAGCTTTCTTCCTTCTGGATTACTTAATTCTGGATGCTTGAAGCTGGTCAAAGGAAATCTTAGTAAATTCCAGCTAAATGTGCATTAAATCATATAAACCCAAGATTTTTTAGGGTTTGGAGTATGTTTTCCTTTTAAAGTTTTGAAAGCAAGGCTCACTTCTCTTGCTCTCCAAAAACATACTCTGATATGAGAAAGCCTTGACAATTAATTAATTGCAGCAGTGGATGACCTCTCATTTATTTAAATTAACTTCAAACCAGGGACATAGTGTTCTTTCAGGTGAACTGTTAATAATTTTTCTGATTTCAGGAGAAGGGACAAAAATTTCCTTCATGACAACCTGTATGTTTTCTGAAAAGTTGCATATAATAGTTTTGCAAATTCAGGTAACTGTTTTAGATGCTTCAGGTTTCAGAGACCAGATCACAGCAACTATTTTCTCACTGTAATAGTTTGATATTAAAGTCTCTCTCTTGATTTCAACTGAGTTTCTATTCTTTAAAACATTCTACAGTAGTCTAAAAAAGAGAAAATCTTTATCCATACATGAAACCTTCATTTTATAGCAATGAATTAATTAAAACTGGAATATAAACATGAACAGCACTAAAGGAATAAGAGCTGTTATTAAAAATTCTTATTATACCAATTTCTTCCACCTCTCATTCCAGCACTGGAATGTGGTTAAATCAAGGTGACCCAGTTATTCCCTGAAGTGTTGGCAGAGCAGTGTGAGATATGGGTAAGGTGCTCAGGCTGAGATTCTCAGCTGAGGTAAATCCAGAGATTCAACATATCCCTGCTGATTTACTCCAGACAAAGAGCCAGCCTTTTATTTTTAGCTCTTATGTTTTACTGCAATTTCTCGGCATTTGAGCTCCTCTCGGGTGGAACATCAGTACTCCCATCCACAGGCAGAGCATGTATAGGACCACCAGCTCCTCTCCCACACAGCCTCAAACTACTTCTGCGACTCTTCCAGCCTCCCATCCTTACAGCTCGCTGACAAACCTCTCTAAATTACAATAAGGTGGCTGCCCACACATATGTGCTGGCTGGTTTGCTTCCCGCAGACCCAACATACCACCTCCGCAGTCACAGCAGACTGTTTCAGCGATCAGAAGTGTGAAAGAACAGCAGCGAGTTGAGCTCACACACCAAAGATCTCATTTTCAGCGGTAGAGGAAGAGTGGGCTTTATACTGAGATTCTTGTTCTCTTCCTCATGATACGTCACTCCTTCAGGGACTTCCTTAGCAGAAAGTTAATAAACCACAGTTACAATGGAAGTTGCGGCTCCTCCTACACAGCGTATGGTGTTCTACCACCAGAGAGGCAACTTCAGGTGTCTGTTATACATTCAATTAATGAAGTTTCGTAAACATCTGTGTTGGGTTTGCATGGAGGGCTGCACCCTGTGCAAAGGACTCATGTTGGAGAAGTTCATGGAGGACTGCCTCCCGTGGGAGGGACCCCACACTGGAGGAGTGAAAGAGTGTGAGGAGTCCTCCTCCTGAGGAGGAAGGAGTGTCAGGTGCAATGCACTGACCACAGTCCCCATTCTGCTGTGCTGCCGGCAGGGAGGCAGTAGAGAATTTGGGAGTGAAGTTGAGCCCAGGAGAAAGGGAGCAGTAGGGGGAAAGTGTTTTTAAAAGTTTGGGTTTATTTCTCATTATCTTGCTATGATTTGGTTGGTAATTAATTAAATTAGTGGAGTCTATTTTGCCCATGACAATCACTTGTGAGTGATCTCTCTCCCTCTCTTTATGTCAACCCATGAGCCTCTAGTTACATTTTCTTTTCTCTGCCCAGCTGAGAAGGGCAGTGTTTGAGCAGTTTTTGTGGGCTTCACATGTCTGACCAGGATCAGCCCACCACAAGATCCACACATCCTGCTTCTGACCAGGTTACCATAGTTTTCCACCCACATGAGTACAGTAGCCAGCTTTCTAGATGTCTGTCAACATGGAATACCTTTGGCTCAATGTTAGGGCTCTTTGCTCCTGGGAAAGTGCTAGATTTATTTCTGCAGTAGTGGGGTGGGATGGTCAGTAGCCTTTCAGAAGAACCCCATTGAATATATCTCTTTACAAGGGAACAGATTTCTTTCATTAATAACTATAACTCTTTTGAGACCCCCTGTTTGATTGACAGAAAGTACAGGCACCATAAAAGATAAAGTCCATATACAGAGTGGAAATATCCCAACCTAAACTACATGGATGTATTAACCTAGAGACCTAGGGTAGGCTAAGCAACTGCTGCAAAGCTGCTATAAGCCTAAGTTATCCATCCAGGTGTTTCTTAAAACACTTATATCCTTATTTTGCTTTTTCTGCAACAACAGGTAGTTTCCAACATCTTCAAAGTTCTATAATTAAGTACCTAAAATTGTTATCTAGTATGTTGACCTTTGTGTATAGTTTGTTTCAGTTTCAGATTTACACTTGCATCTGGATTTAATTGTTTTTCATGCTCAGGGAAACACTGATTTACAAAATGGTATATTTTTAATATTCTTTTCGTTGAGAACTTCACAAACAATGCTGTGGATCCCTGCCTTGGAGCAATGAGTCATCAGAAGTGGCTTGAGAAGTGAAATGATTACTTTGAAAAGTGTATTTTTAACTACGGGAGGAAATAGCTTTCATTATCATCAGACTGGCAAAGTACTTGAAGGTAATAGCTCCATCAGGCAATTTTTTTCCCCCTAGTCTTTATGTCAGAAAATAAAAAAGAAACACCTTTTCCAAAACACTCTTCACAGCAGTGGAAAGTTAGATATAAGGGTAGGATGCTGACATTGTCAAAATAAATTGTGTTGAAGAAAATAATGGGTGGATAAAAAGAGTAGAAAAGAAAAAAAAAATCCCTCAAGATACCTTCATTTCTAATAGTGTTTTTTTGAAGATCTGTTTGGACTAGAAACCCAAAGAAATCCAATTAAATTATTTTAATTCATGCAAAAAAAAATCCTCCATAGTTTGAAAAAATTTCAGATATAAAGCTTGTACAGCTATGATTCTAGATAATAAACTATGCTTTAGTCATGCCTATAATCAGGCATCTTTCCCATCAAGAAAGGAATAATTTTTACTGTTGCATTTGCTATAAGGCCTAGAAATGCATAAATAAGGGCTAGTCTGAGTTTCCTTTTGCAGTCTCCCATTTCAGTCATCAGTGGCTGTGGCCGTCTCTGTCCGTGAACTCCACTGAAATCTGGATGAATTTCTGTATGCAGACAGTCCAGCAAACAGCAAAAGAGATCAATGTTATTGTATCTCTGGCTGTGTAATAACAACAGGACCTGTCTATCCGACAGGTTAAATCCAACACATTCTGTTTACAGATGTCTTTATACAAGGATTATGTGCAAGGTGCATTTCAAGCTTGTCAGTAGGAAACCAGAAAATTCACATATTTGATACACACAAATCAGACTCCAGTGCCTCATTTTTCATACACATCTTTGCAATATTTGAGCCTAGATTGAGTGGCAGGAGATCTTTTGAGTCAGGTAGCTTACGTGTGTACCTATGTTTCAATTTAACTCAGTTTAAATTATAGGGTTTTGTTAGTCTGTCAGCATAAATACTAGACAGCATGAAGTCTCCTTACTTGATGCAATTCAGCAGCCTTGCATTAGACAATAGTTCATCTCCTAATTTTCGTGCTTAATTTTTATGACAGTCAGCCCCAAGCCCCTACTTGTAGGCAGCCTTCTCAGAAAAGTTGGAACAAGAGCTGTCTCCAGAATAGGAAAAATCCTTTATATTAATTACAGCTTCATCGCTCCGCTTAGTAGCCACCATCTGCCAAGATCTGGCCAGAACTGGGGTGGTCCTCAAGCAGAGTTTGCCAAAGTAGTGACAAAATGCTGAAACAGGCTTGCATCAGCTTCTGGATGGAAAAATCCCTGCTTAGTATGAACTTTGAAACACTTGAATTCCTCTTACCCTTTCTATGTGGACAGGGATGTAGCCATGGGGAAGTTTCACAAAGCGTTGGGTTTTGGTCTCACTGGCTGATGAAAACAGGACAGTGCAGTGCCTCGTGTAATCTCATTCAGACTGTTTGATGTAAAAAAACCCCTTACATTTCCAGAACTATTTCATCTATGTTTTCCTTACAAAGTAACCTAAAATGAAAATGTGCTTAGGCTGCCCGTATATACTGACAATTGCAAGGAACAGTGCCATACCCTTTCTGTACTCTCCTGAATGCCCAAGTACCTGATGGACCAGCACAGCTCCATAGAAAGAAAAGTCCCCTAGAAGATCACATCCCTCCAGCAGGCAGATACCATGCCAGGGTGCAGTGGCTACCTTGGGGATTCCCACCTTCCTCAGTGTGGGCTCATCCCTGTGCATTGCATATAACTCAGTTCCTGTTACAGTATGAATACATGACATAATGTAAATATAGTCTGGAGACTACAGAAGGCCATAAACCTAAATTGTCCTTGGTTTCTTTGTGTTCCTTTCAGGCATATCTACTTCCTTGTTCCTGATACATACCTGTACACTTTAACAAGTGCAACTTAGGTTTGAAGGGGATGCTCATTTGATGCAGCCACCCTTTAATCTTGAAAAAATTTCCCTGATTTTGATTTCTGTTAAAAAAATAAAAATTAATAGGGATTAATATTTAGAACTTGTTATTCTCTATGGAAATCTGTTTTCAATATGTTGTTCATGCTATGTAAGGAAATATTTGTAGATTTTCCAGAATATTTCACTTTCATGACATTTTAACTTAGTTATACTCATATAATGAATCAGGCCCATTTACAGCCACTGCATAGACCAGTATGTATCAAACTTCCCACCCAAGCAGAAGGTTTTAAAACCTCTGATTTGCTGTATGGTTACTAGTGAAATGAATCAATACCTACTAATAACATTAACAGCAGGGGAAATAATATGACTCAAGTGTGTTTCAACTTCAGCAGACCTAATTGTTTTCTCTGTCTCTCAGTACTCCTGCTCAGTATCTCAGGGGTGATGAGGTTTAGTTTTCCTGTGACTATAGAACCCAGCAGTCATAGCTCTGTATGTGTTACTTATTGAGCACAGTGACTGCAGCTGCCTATGTCCTGCAAATTCCATGGAAAAAAACTGCAAGTGGACTGGATTCTCTTCTCTGTCACTTTTAAGCTCATCAACTGAAAACCAGAAAATATGTTTTCTAAATATGTGTTTAACTATGCAAAGGGAAAATAACAAGGCTACAAAATACTAGTATGAAATAGTTGTTCTATGACTTTTCACAACCAGCACAGATTGGCTCCTGATCATGGCATTTCAACCTATTTCCCTGCCTTGTTTTTAAAACAGAAAAAGAGCTTGAACTTTGCCAAACAAGCATCCTGTTGATCACTGGGTTTTCACTCAGTTGCTCTTTCTTATTCTTCTCACAAAATTAAAGATTATTTTTGCTTTTTACCTTAGGGGACTTATATCAGCCCTTTCACACCTTACCAAAGGCAGCAACCTGAGTGTGATGTAATTTCCTGCGTTGACCTTCTGGGCACCCTTGGCCTGTTCTAGGACTTTCCACGCTGCTTCATCCATGCTTTTTGTTTGCCAGGCTGCCTGTTCCTAGGACCATGCTGGGCAGCTATAGGTGATCTTTTCTCTCTACTGGGCAATTCGTCTGCCAGTTTGGTCCTTCTCAGGACAGCTGCTTTTCTTCCCTACAACTGTTACTGTGTTGATCAAGTTTTAGTATATTAGATAAGAGAAATCAGCATCTAGCAGAACCAAGAGAGTCTTGCTGACTGTTTTTAATCTAGAGCCTTCAAATATTTCCATTGTTTAAAATGTCCTATAAAATAAAGTAGTCTGGCAGGAATGTATAGGCAAGTCAATTTTACCTTTAAAAACTATTGTTTATTTTATGTAAATCAATATGTTTGGTCTATACATAGGTTGGAGTCTTTTTGTCTATGTTGATATTGTTGTTGTTGTTCTTGAAGGAAAGAAAAAGTCCATTCTTTTCACTCTGTCTCTATTCTTTTTTCTCTAATCATGTAATGATTAATTTACCTGTTCACTCAGACTGTCTCTTGGCTTCCCCTTCTATTCTTTATGAATAAATGTATGGCAGAAGAAATAGCTCTTGTGCTGGACTAGAGTTCAGCTCTGGTGAGAAAAATGCCCCTATGGGACAAAGCATTGTTATGTTTCACTTTTCCCCTTCTACATTTTGCCTACAGAAATAAGCTGTAAGGATAGGTGTCACATCACTTAACACCAAACATGGAATGCTTTCCCTTTCCTCAAGCTTATTCCCAAGAGGTGGGAAAAGAGAGATAACTGAAGTGGGGGAAGTGTGTGTTAATGCATGAAAGCTCATGCATGGTTGGGTTTTCTGCAGAACACGTACTCTGAGATGTGAGATATTTTTTTGAATCTGAAGAATTAATAACACTACCGTCTACCTTTGTCTTCCAGAAAAATGGAATAACAGCTGCAATAAAATATTCCTGACAGAAGCTGCTGTTGCTAATTTCTTTTGGATTTGTTATTTTTTTTTGTTTAATTTATACCACCACATACTGGCTGATCCCTGAAGGCTTCTCTTCATGAATTTATAGTCCATGAGTCTTTGGAGGTAGAAGCTATGTTTTGACTTCCATGACTTTGCCAGAAAATGGCAAATTGAAGTCTTGCTTACATCTGGATGTGTATTTTCTAGTTTCATTTCATCTGCTCAATGATCTGCCAATATTTCACAGCTTTTTCTGTACTGTATATACATTATAGTACTGCACAACATTCACAGTTCAACATGTCTGTTTTTGTAATTAAATTATTATAACTTCAGTACTTATAAACTGCTTTCTTACTTACTTATGTCTTTGGACAATCCACCTAAAAGGCTAATTTCCTCTGTGCCAATTTCTAGGAAATTATAATTGTTAAAGCTTGGGAAAATAAAGCAACTAAATTTTGTCATCTTTATTTCAGGACCACTTTTAAATTGAATAGAACAGACCTGAAATTGAAGCTGGTGAGAATAGTGTGCAGTTGTGTGGGGTTTTTCCGAGAACATAAGATTGGCTTTGACTTTATGTTATAAAATTTTGAGAATTTGTAAGAGTGATTATGAAATGATTTGTTCTTCCTTCAAGTATGTCCATTGAATTCACTGGAATTTGTCCACTGGTTTCAAGACTCTTTGTGTTATAAGCATATTCATTCAGGTGAGATTAATTGTGTACTGGGTCTAGGAGTTCAAAGTGGGTGATTTTAAAACCATATTAAAAAGTAATACTGAAATGGCATATTTCCAATGAAACCATGACATTAAAAATAAAATACTTGAATTACTTATTCCCTTCACATTGAACAAATTGCTTTTGTATATTTTTAAGTGTCGGGGGGGGAAAAAAAAAACAAAAACAAAAACCAACAAACCAACAAACAAACAAAACCACAAAAACAAACAAAAAAAAAATAAAACTTAAATTAGGTCCAGATACAATGAACATAAGGAGCTTCCAAACTTGAATGAGTATGGTATTTTGCTCATGCTGAAAGCTGTACTATAATCTTCTCTGTCTAATAATAAGTTAGGGTCTATTCAATAAAGTTTCCTGTAGTCCCAGTGGAGCTACATGGGTGAAAGAAAGGTCAGATATCAACCTTAATTTTTTCCATGAAACTTTAACCTGGAATAGCCTGTGCTTCTCCACCAAAGAGAGATCATTGTCAAAAGTATTCCCCTCACTTATTTGTGTTGAAAAATCGACCTGTAGCACCATTCTTTAGACAAAATGCATACAGTGAAGATATCTGCATGTGAGCTAAGTGCACAGACCTTCCCTATGGCCAGTGGTAACTTCAGAGTGCACCTCATCTCACTTACCCTAAAAATATATTACAGATGAGATCAGATACATGCCAGAAAAATTCTTTTTCTGCCCACTGTCTGCAGGGGAGATCTGACCCACAGCTCAGGTGTTTGTGCTGCAGAAGTTGAGTGAGTTTGAATATTAATATTTCACTGTCACGTCAATCAAAAAATTAATATTAAGACCCATTTAGATCAATGTGCCTTTAAGCTTTAACATTTGTTACAGAACTCTTTATTTGGCATGTTTCCCTTGTGGCTTAGCCTTTGCCTCAAAAAGACCTTTTATAGTTTCCTTCTATTCTTGCTGAAGTTTAGCTGCATTAGTAACACAAATTCTTAGAAATAACATTGGAGAACAGTTAGCAGAAAATACATTAAAAATACATTTTGTTTTATTAGTAAGAATTTACTTTTTAAAGTATTTACACAAAACCCACCAAATTGCAAAACAATAAAACAGAGGAATATCTTAAGTAACAGAAAACTATTGCATATTCTCTGTATGAATGGATTAAACCACATAAAAATATGGGAAAAAATCCCAGAATGCATTTTCATAACAATTTGCTGAATGATCTGTCCCCCTTCTTAATATTGCTGGAAACAGATATCTCCAGTTCTACAATTTCAGCAGCACAATGGTATTATTTTCAGGATCTTCTAAAGCTTGACTGGTTTTTCAAGTTATGTACACTCATTGATCCCACCTCTGAAACATGCCAGAAGATACAAATTACTGGTCAGAACATTTGTCTCAATGAGTCACTTATTCATTTCAAGGGATATATTATTTTTAAATGCTATGTTCCAAAAAAATGTACCCTGAACATGAGAAGACTTCAGAACCAGAGTGTAATTTTACTACCTGAAAGTTTCAATAAGTTGTGAGTTGTTATACCAACAGTGTAAGTTTGTTCCAAAGTTCCACCTACCTAATCATGTTCTGAAAATCACTTTCTGAACTGCTTTGAGGATGAACTAAGACAACCTGTCCAGTGCTGTTATTGGTGGCAAATTTGTGCCTATATTTTTTGCTTGGAGAGGAATGAGTGATAGCAGAGATATACCATTACAAGGTATTGTAAGGATAGGTCCATCCATTAATAGGCAAGCATTCCTAACTGAAATCTTGGGTCGTAGAGGTCCAGTGTTCAACAGGTTTCAGATCCAGCCTGATAAAAATAAAAGTCGGTGCTGATTCTGGATGCCCCTATGTATATGAATTCTATACAGCCTTTTAACAGGTACTTCTAGCAACATGGTCAAAGTCTTTAGCATGCTAAATTCCTGACATAGCTTGAGAATAGCTTGCATGCCAAACCTTTTTTCCCCTAAATGAGACAGAGGAATTTTTCATCAACATGCTTGTTTGACACTGACTTCAAAGAACAAATAATGAAATGCTGTGGAGAAATCTAATCAATAGAGTAATTGAGATGATTTTGCTGAGTGCTTTTGGAGCTCACTTCCAGAGGAGAGATTTTTACAACTTTGGAGACTTCCTTGTATTGATATTGCTATGTTAGCACAATAAACAACCCATTTTCAAACAGCAGCATGTTCACTCCACCGGACTTCTATGCTATATGAGCCATGTAACTTTGATAAAAGATACTGTAATTTCTCTGCTGTAGTTTATTGTGGTAACATATTTGAATATGCAAATGTCACCATTTAACATGCATTTTCAAGCCATCAGGAAATAAAGTTCAGGACATGATGTGTTTTTCAAAGTGCTTATTATAAACAACAGGCACTCAAGAGAAGATCAAGCGTCAGTTCCTGAGGTATTACTGATATGAGTGGGAGGCTTCCTGTTCTCACTAAAGCCACAGCAGCACTTGCTTCTGTGAGTCAAAAGATATTCTGTGTCCTAACCAGGAACATCAACTGCACTGAAAATGTCTCATTGAAACAAGAAGAAAATACTAAATTTTATTCCATACTTAACTATATTTTCTTTTGATTCTATCTTCTCATCAGCTTTACCTTGTCTTGTTTCTTCTTTTTGTCAATATGACCACTTACTATACTTATTAAACATATGTTTTTATACTTGTTTTATACTTTATAACTATATATGTTTGTAATTCTACACTTACACCTTATTGCACTTTTTAATGTCTATTAAGAGGTATAAAAAAGCTGGGCATGTATTTCTCGCTCTTTTCTTTACTTTCTAAGTATCATGGCTGATCAGTTCCTGTTTCTATTCCACAGATTCCTAGTTCCTTGTGTGCTTGTGATGATTATTCATCCTGAGGAGCATCAAAGTCAATTTATTTATTATGTTGTACAGGTCTCATAAATTTAATAATAATAAACAGTAGTTGAAGCTACTATTCTTATTTGAAATACAGATAGGTCTGTTATCTAATGTTTAGTAGATGTTCCAAAGGAGTCTTTTCTTAAGGTCCTGGTGCTCTCTCCCTACTAAAGGAATTCTTGCTTAACTTAATGTCTTATCTGCCTTTTTCAGGTTTTGGACCAAGCCCAAACCACTTGCCACATACTGACTCAGTGTCAGTATCCCTCTGAGGTTTTCTCTGCTACCCTAAAACTGGAAGCTTTATTGCCTAATAATTTCAAGATCAAACACAAAGCTGCTGTACTTATTGAAGAATCAGAAGTGTTCAGTCTAAAGCATTTAAAGGGATCATCCTGGTGGCATATACAGACATTTGGGAACTTCACAAAACAGGGAAATCAGTGCATGGCAGTTGAGCGATATAAATGCAGGGCAACACATGAAATTCTACCTGTAGGTATTAGTTACACAATTCTTTTGACTGCAATAATGTTGCACAAGTAGAATGCAAGGCAGAATATAACCTTCTGCAATAAGTATCCAAGAACCAAGAACACTTTCTGCTCCATGTATAATGATGTTATTTTGCTGTCCTCCAAGATATCAAAGGCACTGTGAAAAGAGCCTCATAAGTGTTTTATTATATTGCTTTTAAGGGTGGGATTCACTGCAATTGTTTTGGGGAACTGTTTCTGACAGAAGTATCTAAAGAGATCTTTACTGCAATATTTCTGATTATGAAATTATTCCAGGAATTCAGGAAGTAAATCATGACATCCTTCTCCACTGTATAGGAGAAACCAGATAAGGTCAGTTCAACTCCCTAGAAATCAGTGTTAGAGCAGCCAAAAAAATAGTCTCAGTATGTTATAAAGCCTGGAAAGGACACACAAATTTTCCACTTTTTCACATTAAGGATGATTCATTTGTCTCTGTTTTAGCAGCAGTGCTAAAACAAAGAATAAAGAAGGTGTATGCCAGAGGCAAGGGGGAGGCAGACTTGAATAATTTTGAATTGCTCAAGAGTTCAGTTTAATATGAAAAAAAAATTTACTTCAACAATCTGCAAATGAATGAGCTATAGAGGAGGAAAAACCATACTTTTTGTATTAAATCAGTCCATTCATTTAACAGTTGGATGTGTTGATAGCTGAATTACCATCTGCCATATAAGCAGATGTTTTCCATTCGTGTTTTAATGAATTTTATTTTTCTAATCAACTTTGTACAGAGTAAAAATCTGCTTTTAAGAAGCACTGGACTACTTTGGCCTGTCAAAATTACAGACTATCTTATCAAATTAAAGTGTTTATGAGACTGTACTTCCTTTTATGGTGTGAAATCACCCTTTCTTAAGCAAGGAGTCTCTCCCATCCATTTCAAAATGAAGTAGTGACACTTCAGGCTTTCCTAGAGCAATGCTGTGGCAATCCGCCTGCAATTTGAGTAAGAGCATGCAGATATTGAAATAATTACCTCCCACTATTACCCATGGGCTCTCAAGTAATTACCTGCTTCCATTAGCATTTTATTTGATCCACTAATTACCTTCAGAAATGCTGGTTGCTTGTCCACTACCTGAAAGGATTACATTCAAATTAAGCAACAAGGATTTTGCTAAAGCTGTCAGCATGAAAATACAAGGCAAGGTGATATATAAGAACAGTCAAGTGGTAAGATCCACCATGCATGTCCTTTTTCAGCTGTTCAAAGTCACAAAATGTTGCATGCAAGGTGTGCTTGCAGCCCAAAAAGCTGACCATATCCTGGGCTGCACCAAAAGCAACATGGGCAGGACATTGAGGAAGATGATCGTCCCCATGTACCCTGCACTCCTGAGACACCCATCTGGAGTGCTGCATCCAGCTCTGTGGGCCCCACAACAGGAAAGGCTTTGACCTGTTGGAGCGAGCTCAAAGAGCCACAAATATGATCAGAGAGGTGGAGCACCTCTTCTATGAAGACAGGCTGAGAGAGTTGGGGTTGTTCTATCTGGAGAGAGGAAGGCTCCAGGGAGACGTTAGAGCAACCTTAGAATACCTAAAGGGGCTACAAGAGACCTGGAGAGGGACTTTCTACAAGGGCATAGATTAGTAGCACAACAGGGAATGGCTTTAAATTGAAAGAGGGTAGATTTACCTTAGCCATCAGGAAGAAATTCTTTACTGTGGGGACATTGAGGGCACTGGCACAGGTTTCCCAGAGAAATGGTGGATCCTCATTTAAGAGCGTTCCCCATCCCTCTTAAATTCAGTATTAATCAGAATAGAAAAAGAGTTTACAGGTCAATGGTTATGTCATCATTTGGAGAAGGAGACAAAAACACATCCCTAAGATTTGGTTATGAAGAAGTATTTCTGCAAAACAGTAAATATTAAATAGAAGACTGAGAGTCTGAGTTTTAAACAGTCACTAGGACAGTGAATTAGGGAGCTTACTGCCAGAGCCTGACATTCAGTGAAAGCTCACTGAATGAATTAGGGGTAGAATAAAGAAGACTCCTGAATTGGGGTCTTTTTCTTGGGTAAATACCATACATTTACAGTGTAAGGCGGGCGTTGGCCGAGTGGTGTAAGTTGCCACCTCTGGAGCCGGCTCCTCCTCTGAGGGCATCGGTTCAAATCCATAGGAACTCGCTGTCGCCGTGCGAGCGTGCTCGGCAGTGGCAAGATGAACCTCAGGAGTAAAGGGGGTGGGGCCAGTTCCGCACACACTGTGCCTCACCTAAAAAATCCATTGCGCAGGCTTATCCCAAAATCTTCGTTCGTGAATTCTAGCCAACAACAACAACAACAGTGTCAGGGAAATATAATTTACTTCTTGTGAGAACCCTATCCTTGTAATTCTTGCTATTTCAAAATAGTTTAAACCTTGGAAGTAGAGCAAAATTTACCAAGAGATCTCATGCAGGCTACAAAAAACAGATGTTTCTTTTGCCATCTGTGGGAAATGGGCATTCACATTATTTCAGTTCTCCTGTGCCTGGCCTGCAGTGTGGTCTGTAGAGCATCTGTGAACCTGTTCTGAGCGACCAATCAACATGTTACTACCCTTACCACCATTCTATGTAGACTGCCTGATTTCAATACAACCTTTCTTCTAAAATTTCTCCTTCTCACCTATACTTTAGATTGAAAACTGACAGAAAAGCATTACCCCTTAGACAGCATGTACTTATAGATCACAGAATAAGAGAGTTTGCCATTCTGTACTGCATAGTACCAGAGGGACTTCTGAAGCTGAAAAACTGAGAAATCAAATCAGAAAATGAAACTGAGTTTCCCTTGTATGGATGCAAAGGAATTAACACAAAATTTTGGAGCATTCCAAATAGCTTGGCCAAAATTTGGTTCCCATTTTCAAACATCTGCTGTCATTTAAGTATAACCCCTCACCAAACATAAATGAGAAAAAGCAAGGACAGAAAAGAGTCCCTTTATGCAGTTCCATGGGGTTTTATAGTATTCCTTATTTACATAAATCTCATTAATATGTATCAGTCAAGCAAAAATCTAGAATCTCATTTTCTACTTTCTGATAGAGATCTTGGATCTTTTCACATAAATAAATGCTGTTAACTCATTTCCTATGTATCAAGTCTTCCTAGGTTTCTGTGTTTGACAGTCCAAAGTGAAGTGAATGATTACTTGCAAATGATACTGTATCACTGATAATATATATCTTAATAATACTGGAAACAGCTTTCTGCAAAAGCAAGTGAATTTTAACTGTAGATGGCACTGGCCAGATTGTTTGCTGTGGTCTTCTGACTTGGGTGTAAACTTATAACTATTCAGGGCACTAAGATCCAAGCTGATGGAAGGGTTTTTTTAACAAATTAAAGCAAAGCTTTAATGGAACTGTAGGGGTATAAGTCTCCATACATGGCTCTGATAACACACATTTGTACAGTTGGTCATGTGAAAAGCACTAACTACTCATTTCTTACCAGATAGATTTCTTGTTTCTGATTCTTTCCAGAACAGTGACTATCCCAGGAAAGCTGACCATGTCTGTCACAGTTTCATATTTAAGTCCACTTGCACATTAAGTGCAACACAAAACTCCTTGGAGATGACTGACTCAAAAACACGACTGGTGTTTGTCCCTTGTTAACAAAAGGAAGAAATAATAGAAACCCATCATGAGGACCAGAATCCACCACAGCTCACTGTAACCATGAAGTAGAAGAGGAGTAGGTAGTTCTTAGGCATGGGGCCCACGGGAAAAAATTAATTATGGTAATTTTTATGAACTGTGATATCATTTCCATGCACAGAAGTTGGAGGGCCAGGATTACAAATAAAATGTTGTGAAAGACGTGATTTTATTTCCAGTTAGGTGCTTTATTTTTATTTATACTTAGAATAGTGTGAAAATTAAATTTTGCATGAGATAGACTGTGAAATTTAAATTTCAACCTTGTTTCAAACACGCTGAACATCATAACCATTGGAGATGTTTATAAAAATCACTTGATGAAGACACATTCAAGTGGTGTGAATGCAACACAACTGTTTTGTGTAATGCTGACTACTGGCACTGATGACCACTGGGATCCAGTGAGGATGACTCTGTCTTTCATGGAGGTAACTGATAGCCTCAAAAGTAAATAAACTAACACTAATGACTTAAAGCCTCTGAGTCTCCTAGTTCTCAATGTGGTAGGTTGTACTGGTAGCTATTTTCTAATTATGGGAGATGTCTGGATGATTAAGAGCAGATCTAGAAAAGTAGCACTTAATCGGTGTTAAATACTTAGACAACTCCGTAAGTCTAGATTCAATCAAAGGGCAGTGACATCCATTGTGCTGACAGCCCCCAGTAAAATGTAGGTCAATTCTATCCCCTTTTTATGGTTTCTCTGACTTCATGGTCAATTTAAATTATAATGTTTAGAAGAAGAAACTAGACTTGGTATTTATCTACAAGCTTTGCAGGCGCCACACGAGATACAGTGGTACTGATCAGGTTGACAGTGACAGACTGTGCCTTGGGACAGGCATAAAGTTCATTAAATTGTTTCAGGCAATCTCCATAGGGCACGTTGTTTTGTAATTCAGCTAATGCTATTTCTGTTATTTCCCAAAGCCTGCAATAAATGTAAAATATATGTTTATTACTTTGCACTACTGACCTAGCATTGCCTGAAAGAAGCCTGACAATTCATGTTAATTTATTATAATTGTTTCATAACATGAAGAAACCTCTTTTCCACTAAACATTAAAACCAAAGAATTTTTTTTCTCAATGCCCTTAAACAATAGGTGAGGGATTTTTGCATCAATTTACTGAGATATCCAAAATTATTAAAAAAGAGCAAGTAATTCTGACATGTAGTAATCTGATTTTTAAAAAGAAAAGCAAATACATTCATTGTGCCATAATTTTAAAAGTATCTTTTATTTATTTATTTATCTAGTATTCCATTGAATGCAACCTGCTCGATCTTCAGAAAACTGGTAAAAGTGCATTTTGTTGGGCTTATCTTCCACAGTGTCATCCTTAAACCCCAGTTGAAAACAGAATGGCACAGCCACCTGCTCACTCCCACACCGGGATGGCAAAGAGAATCCAAAGGGTTAAAAAGAGAAAATTTGTGGTTAGAGAGAAAGACAGTTTAATAGGCAAAGCAAAAGATGCACACAAGCAAAGCAAATCAAGGAATTCATTCACAACTTCCCACAGGCAGGCTGGTGTTCAGCCATCCCCAGGAATGCAGGGCTCCATCACCCATAATGGTCACTTGGGAGGGCAAACACTATCTCTTCAAATTATCCCTTTCTTCCCTCTTCCCCCACTTCTATATGCTGAGCATGCTGCCACATGGTCTGGGATATCCCTCAGGTCTGTCAGGGTCAGCTGTCCTGGCTGTGTCCCCTCCCAAGTCCTTGCGCACCCACAGCCCTCTCGCTGGCAGAAAAGGCCATGATGCTGTGTGAGCACTGCTCAACAGCAATAACAAATACATCTCTATATTATCAACACCATTTTTGGCACAAACCCAAAATACAGTCCCATACAAACTACTGTGAAGAAAATTAACTCTACCCTAGACAAAATCAGCTCACGCAGCACCTTATTCTTAGCTATGTCATAGAAAATATCAATCACTAATGCAATGGAAACAGCATGTGAAAGAAGAAGCACCACTATTACTAATGTTGTTTGGTAAGGAAAAAAACTTTGGTGGTCTTTTTGTGTTCAATATTGGTGCCTAAAATGAATGAAAAGAACTTTCCAGACAACATTAGTATAGATAGAATAGAAAGCAGCTCTTTAATTAAAGGTCTTTAAGGTACACTGAATGCAGAAGTGCACAATGTGGTATAAGGCTAATATAAATTTATAACACTAATTAATTATCATACCTAATGGATGCAACCACCCTGAGAACTCTTGATGCAGAACTTCCCTCATGTCTGCCCCTGGGCATGTCTTCCTGGAACTGATTAGGAGGTCTCAAGATCTCTTACTTCTTCACCATCATCATCTTCACATCACATGCCTTTTATGAAGCTTCTTCAAGGTTTCTGGACCTCCTGCTCTGACTGCAATGATCTTATTTTGTCCTTCTAAGTATGTGTCCCAAACAAGATGCCCTTGCTAAAATCTTTTTCCTTGAAAAGAACTTTTAACAAAATTTCAAGAATTTGGAGAATTTTATATAAAGCATGAGAAAGGGATTTAGTAATTGTTAATTGCTATTTAAAAGTGTAAGAAAGTACACAGCTTTATTAAAAATCTATATGCTACAAATCTTAGAAATCTTAAGGCATCAGTATAGTATCACTTAATGGGCAGTATCAATTGGCTCATGCTTAGTTTAGAACATCTAGTTCTTTATATTCTATTTGGCAAAGTATAAAAAGTTAATCTCTCAAAGAGACATTTCTAACACTGAATTATAAATTAATTCTGTTTAAATATAATTTTTAGTTCAAGAGGCATTATTATAATTGCTCATTTTAATTCACATCATCCTTAAGCTTCATCTCAATTTCTATGTTAAAGTAGTAGAAAGAAACACATGTATTCTACTTGCATAAAAATCAGGGAAAGTTACCTCTGTATCTACTAATATAAAACAAATGTTATAGGCCTTCAAGGCAATCAATCAACAAAATTATTTTTTATCCAAATGGAATAAAATTGTCCTACTGGAATCCCATTTTTCTATCATTATAGCAAGAGTTCTTCCTGCTTGAATTGAGACATCCAATGAATGTGACTAAGGCAGAAGCAAGCTGACTAAAGTTTACAGGGACTATGACCAATGGAACCTTGGGGGTATCATATGTCTTAGGGGCATTTCTGTGTTGCTGTCAAAGGGAAACAAGAATGACTGAATAATACCTGAAAAATTATGAACATTGAATCAAATGTTGAAACTGACTTCATTACCAACAATACATAGAAAAACGAGCTAGAAACTATTCAAGTGATCAGTGAGAGCATCATGTATTTTAGTCCAGTCACATTTCATTTCTAATAGAAAAATGCTTTCTAGAGGAAAGAGATGTTTAAAATAGATTATTTTGTACTTTGAGACAGACAAAGCACCAGAGGATGTACAATAAGGAAAACATGCCTGGTTTATGGCAGAAGACACAGTGATTCAAACAGACGTGAAAGACAGTGCCATGGGAATTCATTCTTCCATATTTGTTTTGTCTTTTCTCCCCAAGAAAAAGACCCTTGCCAACTCAGAGATTAGTTAGTCCAGACAATTTTATTTCTTTAACTGAAGGTGATGTTTCCTTTTTTTAAAATAAATTACAACTATAGTAAGAAATTTTTTATTGAATATTATGAACGGAAAATGACAGATAAGGATAAGGAAAGGCAGCAGCAGTTTCATGAGTCCCAAAATCAAGCCTGAATGAGTCAGTAAGTTCAAACTCCTTCACAGATCATTGAGTTTGATGACAAAAGCTCTGTATAAAGCTTTATGATCTGCAAAATAAGTAGCCCAGACACTGCAGAAACTGTCCTGTGTGTCAAGGATAGGGGATGTGCAGAATAGAGTTTAAATAGCAAAAGGGTTTTTGTGTTCTACCCAGTCTTAGTGCCCAGTGTGACTCAAGCAATACTGACAACATTGTGCAGAGGCAATGATTTCTTTAGGATTCCCCCTCCCCACCTCCACCTATCCAGGATGGAACCACAAAGAGGGGAATCTATCCTTTACATTTTTATTCCCATCTTTTTCTGCCTAATTAGTTAGAAAATAAGAAGTAATAATCATGTGTCTACATGCAACAAAAAACAATACAGTTGCTACAATATATTTACAATAGAAACATCTTGCCAGTGAAATGGGAATAGATTCTTCTATTTCAGAAAGCAACCATGAGCACTAAACAAAACATTTCAATTACTCAGGCTAAGACAATAACTTCTGCAATGACCTCAATGGAAGAATTCCTGCCTAATTACTGGAAAAAGTGTTCTAATCCTTTCTATATCTTACAATAGCACTCAGTGCATTCTGGACTCCCACTGGAGTCTGTCTCAAATGACAGCACACAGAGGATATAGCG
The DNA here is from genome assembly GCA_013399695.1 of Formicarius rufipectus. Lineage (NCBI taxonomy): Eukaryota > Metazoa > Chordata > Aves > Passeriformes > Formicariidae > Formicarius > Formicarius rufipectus. The sequence goes on from VXAU01003369.1 coordinate 317,932, forward strand.
AGGAATATGCAAAATGTGGAAAATAGCCAAGTAAAGCTCTGTAGCTTCCCTCAAAAGGAGTAGCATTTTTTTGAGATTTGCCCTTCCCCTGCAGTACTAACAATTTGACTCAAAAAACCCCACCACATATACTGCCTTTTGTGACAGTGTTGCATAGGTGTTAAGTAATTGAGAAATATGTACTTCTACAAAAAATAAGTATGAACAAAGATTTTGTGTTTTCCCAGATCTTGTTTTTAAATATCCTCTGAAGCAACTGATACCTTGAAACAGTATTTTGTATATAAATCTGGTCCTTCATAGAATAATAAAAAGAAAAGAGATAACTTATTTGGGATTATAATTATTATTTTGGAAATTCAGAGTATTTTTCTCATAGACATTAACCATGGAAAGAAATACTAGCAGAAATGCTTCTTTTCCAGCTTATGTAGTTATTAATATGACCTACAGTACATTGCTACAGATGTAAAAACTATCAAAAAGTCTGGGAAAGTTTTTCTTTAAATGTGACTTCGCAGATGCTGAATCACTTGGCATTTGCAAGCAGAATAAATATGGTACCTATAGCATATATTCCCATTGGCCTTCTGTGACCTAGGTTAGCTTTCCCTTAAAGAAAACATAAAACATTGAGGCATTATTCCTTTCCTTTGTTATGAAATTTAATAAAATAATGGTAAAACCATTTGCTACTGCGTAAGAAATAGTAACATTTTAGGTCTCAAGAGTGTAAGGTCACAGCTAGTTACTGATAGTTTGTCTATTTTCTTTCTCCAAGTTACAGTTTCAAAAGCTCCAGGAAACCACATATTCATTAGGGAAGAAAACTATAAAATGTGTTGGGTTTTTTTTAATTAACACTCAGAAACATCTGTAGGCATATGTAATTTTGATTTGTTGTCTATTGTACATTCCAAAAGAAGAGAATTCTATTTTACAGTAATTACTGTACTAGAAGAAAAATCGGAGGTCAATAGCAGCATGGTTCGAGGATTGTCCCTGACCACCGTCTTCAAATATCTAGTCCCTGTCAAAAACACAATTTCAGGGGAGTGTTTGTATGTGTGGTCATATTTGCAGCATGGAAGAAGCATGATTCATATGAAGGTTTTTAGCGGTAGCTGGCAATAAATGACAAGAGCTTATCTATCTTGTCATGCAAGGATAGTTATTCTATAACATCTGTTTTTAATAGCTCTACAGCTTTGTACATAGTGGAAGAGACTCTTATTCTGTTTAATTTCATTTGTGTTTCACTGTGAAAGTAGAGAGCAATGATACTTTTAAGATCATATGAATTTATATGAATTAACTTCTTTTGTAGATAACTACCATTATTGCAAGGCAACTTACACAGCTAGGGCCTAGTTTAGAAGCTCAGCTTTTAATTTTAGATAAACTTGTTCGCTATCCCATCAGAATCCTATGGAACCAGTAAGAAATCAGATTTTTTAGAAAGATAAATATATTTAATTGTTTCTTCTTTACTGCAAAGTAGACATGATTGAGTTTAAAGATCAGAAGCATATCAAGCTGAATAACTGAGAGTAACCTGAAAAACCAAGAGAGAAGGGAAATGTTGCTCTATGGATTAAATTACTCCCATCCTTTTCTTTGGAAATATAGGTGATTATTTCTGATCATTCAAATGTGCATATGAGTTTTCCTGCTCATGTATTTCTGATGTTTATTGTAGAGTTGCAGGTAAACCACATAGTGCATTGTAGGAAATACGTTTTAGGACACGAAGGGATATCAGGTGTGTAGTTTTATCTCACTTCCCACCCCCTCACCCCCCCGCTGCCATTACAAATTAATTAAAACAAACAAACAAAAACCCAAACAAACAAAAAACAAACAAAAACCACCAAACAAACAAACAAATGGGGGGGAAAAAAAACAAAANGGAGACAAGAGACAAGTGGTGATCATCAGGGACTAAATTGGGACAGATACTGCTAAATATCTTTCTTGGTGACATAGAGAGTGGAATCAAGTGCACCCACAGCAAGTTTGCCAACCCAACTTGTATGGTGCAGTTGATATGCTGGAGGGAAGGGATGCCATCCAGAGGGACTCAGACAGGTCTGAGGGATGGGCCTGTGAAAACATCCTGAAGTTCAATAAGGCCAAAAACAAGGTCCTGCACTTGGGCTGGGGCAATTCCATGCACAAATATAGGCAGGAAAAAAGTATATTGAAAGCAGCCCTGAGAAGAAGGACATGGTCTCAGCAATGTGCACTTGCAGCCCAGAANGGTCTGAGGGATGGGCCTGTGAAAACATCCTGAAGTTCAATAAGGCCAAAAACAAGGTCCTGCACTTGGGCTGGGGCAATTCCATGCACAAATATAGGCAGGAAAAAAGTATATTGAAAGCAGCCCTGAGAAGAAGGACATGGTCTCAGCAATGTGCACTTGCAGCCCAGAAAGATGCTGTATCCTGGGCTGCATCCAAAGCAGCATGGCCAGCAGGTCAACAGAGGGGATGCTGCTCCTCTGGTGTGCTCTGGTGATACCCCATCTGGAGTTCTGCATCCAGTTCTGGGGACTCTAGCACAAGAAAGACATGTACTTTCTTTAGGTCATTATTAATACCATTCTTGCACAGTGAGACTTCTGTTCAAGTTCTTAAAAACAAAAACAAAACAAACAAATAAACCAACCAAAAAAAGGTAATAATTAATAGAATGCTAGCATGAGAAACAATGGTTTTTAAAATTCTGTCCTGCATTGCTTTCTGAAAAGTGGTAAAAGCACCATATTTTTATGACCTTTTTAAAATTCCATCACTCTCCAGACTCTGTAAAAAGCAACTTACACTCTCTGCTTCCCACGACTGACATACCTAGTGGCTTTCCAAAGCAGAACTCAACAACAGTTTCTCAGTGTAATGGCTTTTTTTTTTTTTGTTCAGTAACATTGAAACACCTCCACAAAACCGTATCAGTTTCAGTGAAAGTTGTGTTGCTCATAGTTAGTGAGGAATTTTAGTTGTAGCACTCTAAAGTCAAGGGAATAGTATGAAAGACAAAGGCACAAGTCCTGTTCATCTCGGTTTAAGGCAGGATTTTGAAACATGATGTCTCACACCCTGGGCTATTGCCCTAAATTACAGTCTCTGGGCTAGTCTGGAGTGAAGTTCAGGCTGAGTGAAGGTGATGGGGAGGGAATTGTTTGTTGGGGTTTTTTTCCACAGCATTGAAAGGTATCAGATATTGCAATGTCATAAGGAAACACCATCATCACTTCTCTGAATCCTAACATTATTAGTGTTAGTTATGTGTGAAGTTATGTGAAATCAGTCTTGAAGATAAAACATAATTTGCAGGAGGTATCTGGTCAGTTCCTTAATTTGACACATGGAATGAATAGAGCAGAAGCCCTAGAGGGGAAAAAAATTCACATAGGATGATCAGGCATCTGTTCTTTTTAGTGCCTCAGTCTCCATAGGGTAAGTAACCCTCCATTTCCTGTATTTATAGCAGACACTTGTTAGACAATAAAAGAATATGAAGTACCATCCTGGGCTATGGAAGACATTTATTCCAGTCATGATAGGCTTGCTTGCTCTTCTTCCCTCTGCTTTCCATCCATTCTCTTTATAATATCCCTCCCCCCAGATCTGTCACTCTTGTAACACTCATCTCTTTCTTCCCTAATCTCTCTTCTGAGTCCTTCTTACTGTCCCTTCCTTTGTTAGCAGCGATAGCCTCAAGAAAATAAGCTAGTAAGTTTTAGACTTTCACTCTGAAAGCATGTGAACTAAAATTTTTAAAATTCTGACCAGTTGGTCGTATTTAAGCAATTTCCAAAACACAGAAGAATTCAAACTTCTAAAATTAAATTTGTCATGTCCTTCCTCTCTCCCAGATATATCCCAAGTCCCTGTGTAATCACACATCAAGGTGGTAGAGCTTCACAAATAAGCAGCTGTAAGGTTATCTTTATATTGGTATTTTTAGAAAAAACAGAGCTAATTTAATTCAGAATGATAAAAACATTTGATCTGAATACAACATTTTTACTGAATATTGAGTATTTTGCACAGTTTTAAGAATCATAAAACCACTTTTCATATTGAAAAGTTTTGTGTGTTACCTACCAACACATTTAATAGGTATTGATAGGTCCTAAATCAAAACCAAACGTGACCACAATGCATTCTTCAGTGAGATAAGTTCAACTGCAAAATTTAGCAGAACCATTCACATATGTAAGATTAAATCAAGACATGTGCAGCATCTTCATAAAATAATCACAGTAGAACAATCTAAGAACACTGTGACCCATCTGACTGTGACATTAGATGTGGGAGAATACCTTCAGAAAAACAAGTCAAAGAGACTAAATTCAAAAGAAGGCAGAACATCACATCACAATAATGAATGCTGTGCGTGACAGTGTCCAGACAAAGGTGACTTGTACTATTAATCTTGTGAAGAACATAATGCATGAGATACAAAATGTGGGATAAAGGAGGGTATAAAATATGGTACAAAATTGGTTTATAGCCACTAGAAATTAGTACCAAGCATTTCCCCCTGAAAAAATATATTACATTATAATATGACTGAAAGTTTTGAAAGCGCTTTTGCTTAATTATTCATTTTGATTAAAGAACTGCAGCTATCTGCACAGTGCATCTGACAGGTCATGGGTTATTACCAAGGGGTTGCTTTTTACCCACTCAAATTCACAACAATACAGTATGTAACCATATGATTCATCTTGTCATAGAGTAAAACAAAGGCACACACTCTTCTTAACTGTAGAAACCAATATAGTAATGAAGCTGTCAGGACCACATTAGAGAAAAACATATGCTAAAACAATGTTATTCTAACCTTGAGACCATACCCTTAGCTGCTACAAACATCTTTTATTCAGATAAACAGGCCTGTACTCATTTACACACAATGAAGATTTCACAGGTGACATATATTAATACTCAGAAATTTAAAATCAAATATCACAACTAGAGAAAACCAAAAGTATTTCTGTTAAGTTTTCTTTTACTTACATTTTCTGAACCCCTTGAAGAAAAATGCAAGCTAGAATCTGAATAGAATTATACACAATATATCTTGGCATAAGGAAAATGAATGTTAGATAGACAAGCAGGTAAATACTGAAGGCAAAAGTTTATGGAAAATGTATACTTTCCCAGCAGTACAGGAGTCATAAGGCAATCATAACTACAAGTGACATGAATGAGAATGGTGTCTATTTACATCTAATCTGCAATGTCTGGGGAAAAGGAGAGAGAAGGAGCTAGAATTTTAAGAAGTACCAGAAAAAAGCAAGTCTCAAAAAATGTTGAACCCGCACTGAACCTATTTGTCAATTTGAAAAACTCCATGAGCCAGAAATGTTAGATAGGAAGTTAGTGACCCTATTTGCTTTTAGCAGCATTGGGTATGAAATAGCTATATCATGTAACCATGCAAGAAGTGTACTATAAGACTGAAACACACAGCTGTGTTTCAGCATTCTTGTAAAAATAGCTGGACAATATCACACATGCCAAACAAAATTATTATGCTTCATCTCATATGTGAATTCCAGCTGAAAAAAAGAGAGCAAGTTTGAATTGCATTTAAAAGAGAGCACAGCTCAGCACTTTGTCTCTAAGTTCATCCTACAGGTAATAATACTGGAGAGAAGGAAAAAAAATTACTCTTACCTTTATGTAACTACAAAATGTGTGGCTTTTGCAGTGCCTTTCATCTGAAGGTCTCAAAGTTTTTATTAACACTAAGCCAGATTCCTCATCATTTTGTTATTGGATGGTAATTGATATTAGTATTAAAATGTATAAAACATACTACTATAATTCTTTGGGCAATGGTTTATATTGCTTTTCTGGAGCTGTAAATAACTTCATAACTCCAAAACAAGTCACCAGTGCTACATTCTTTGATACCTTTATCACCTCTACCACTCCTAAGTGAGAAGTGACCTAATTGCAGCCTTCCAGTATATGAAGGGACCCTACAAAAGAGATGGAGGGAAACTATTTACAAGGGCATTTAGTGACAGGACAAGGAAGAATGAAAGAGAGTACATTTAGATTAGATATTAGGAAAGAAATCATTACTGTGAGGTTGATGAGGCACTGGAACAGGTTGCCCTGACAAATTGTGGATGCCTCATTCCAGGAAGTGTTCAAAGTCAGGTTGGATGGAGCTCTGAGCAACCTGGTGCAGTGAAAGGTGTCCCTGCCCATGGCAGGGGGTTGGAACCAGATGTCTTTAAGATCATTCCCAACTCAAATCATTCTATGAATCTGTGATTAAATTCAGCATGTGCAGGTCTTCTCAGCATGTTAGCTTTTACAGTGTGCAGTCACTGTTCCAACAATAACATCAGTTTCCCTGGATTTAGGAGCCTTTTCCCTTACACACAGAATGTCTTCATAATACTTTTTCACCAAAATAATAACATCACTTTTCCTGCACTTTCCCTACAAGATTATCTTAAGATTCAAGTATGGTCATTGTTATTTTTTCTTTACAAGTTACCTCTCGACATCTGAGTAGCCCCTTCAGGATTTGTGATTTTCTCAGTAAATGGGGGTAACATAGCATTTCCATTTGTCTGTGTTTAGGTTGAATGAATTTGTATTTGATAAGCACACACAGCCAGATACTGCAACTCAAGTGATCTGAAAATTCATGATGTGGCAATTTACTCAGAGGGGCAAATGGCCCATTCGGGAGTTAAATGTTGTATCAAATAAAATTTCCTTTGCTGCTCTGGTAGAGTTAGGAAACCTATGTCCAGGGGAGAATCAGACTGTCCTTAATAATTTGTGCAGAGGCATCATGCAGCAGTTAACATTTGCTAACTATGTGACCTTGAAAGCACGATTGTTCTTTCTTTGCCCACCATGTTTGACGAGCCTTGTTTACTTTTACTCATTGCACAGTGCCTGCAATTAGTCTTTAAGCTCTTTACACCAAGGAGTCTCTTATGCAGTTTCATTTGCTGTTTAATACCAATTAAGATGGATTTGTTCTTCCTTTGCCAAAGTTATCCAAGTCACTTTATAAATATTTGAAAACAAATTTGCCATTCTCTGGGATACATTTTTTGTCTGGAACTGTTGTAATTGTTATCTAGGATGCTGTTTTAGCTAAGGTTAAAAAAAAAAAATAAAAAAGTTTATAGGCTTTATGGAATGCTTACATGATACCCAAATCATCTTGCCACTTAATCTACTTGGAATGAAGGATTTTTTTTTTCTGACTGACTCTTCTCAGCTGATTGATTTTGCCTCAATTTTCTTTGGTTTTTTTTTGTATTGTTTTGTTTTTGTTTTTGGGTTTTTTTTCCCAAGGCTTTCCTACATGAGCAATAAGCCTCTGTTATCTAAACCACAGAGGAGATATTTTGTTTATGCATATTCATAGGTGATTAAAGGAAATTACACTTGTTTATTTTGCCCATCTGAATTGTAATATTATCCATGTTGATTCCTGCCTTAGAAAAAACTGCTTAAAACTCGTGTGAAAAAAGGGCAGGAATTCCCTATAGACCTGTTCATGGTTAATTCTATTTTGAAATAAATCTTATGTACAAAAGGCCAGTTTTATTTGATGCCATAAGAATAAAGATTCATACTTGTTATTATTGTACTGAAATGATTTTGTAATGCAAATTGAACAACTTTAGTATTCAATTACTTTTGTGCTGATATAAATCGTGGCATTAACATAACCATACTATAGCTTCAGCAGTTGGTATCATAAAAATTCAGCCAATTTCAACAGCTGCAGTTAAACTGCATCCTGTGGTCCAAATACTGAAATTGACGTACTGCTAATAGAAATGCTTCTTTTGGACACAATTGTGATAATTAGAATACTATGTAATGTCTGAGTCACCGTCATGAATAAACAATTAAAGAAAAAATAAACATACAGCAGATAAAAGCCTTTGTAATGCTGCATTCACACTGCAGCAGTGGGTCAGGTAAGAGACCACAGGCAAAGAGATTCCTCTGCATCATCATGATGCCCATTGAGCTGCAGGTACTTGAGCTATTCTGGCATTACCTTGTGATGAGGAAATGTATGGTGAAATAGAAATCATCAAGAGCTCAATCCCATCTGCGACTGGTCCTATGGGTGCTGTCCTTACATACTGCCTAAGTAGCAAATAGGTAACCTGGATCATCTACAAGCTGTATTATTTTTATTTTACTTTATTCTATTTATTTAATTTTTAACATCAGAGAGGAGGAAAAAAAAGAGAAGGAGACATGGATTTGTATTTGAACACAGTGACTCTAAATAAACATAGACCGGAGAACACCTCCGCTAGAAACTTCGAGAAGCATCCAGAATTAATGTGGCTGTTACTGACTGCTTCTTATCTTTTTCTGAACCTATCTGGGAAAACATCATGGTAGAAAAAAATGTATCATATTCTCCAATCAGCAAGAATTAGGGGAAAACAGAAGGAGTTAATTAAAAANTATGAAAATACAACTCCATATAGTTAGTAACTAGTCAAGGTAAGCCCCATGAAGGGCTGGATCACAATCCTTTCCCCACTACTGATGTAGATGGACAATTTTTAAGGAAATAGTGGATTATCACATGCTATTTTATGGAAGTATGTATTGAAGTTGAGAGAAAAGCAATAGTTGCCTTTATAGTGTTGACAGTCCTACAACATTTGGATTTAGCTGTTAGCTCTTATGTTAACCTGAGATAATGCCTTAATTAAAGAGGCAGCAGAGTCAGGTCAGAATGATATTGGCTAAAGCCCACACTATGATTCCTCCTCCATCACCACCCCAGCATGGGGCACTGGAGTTTCTCTTTCCTTGGGTCTGTTCTGAGGACCCTCAATCCACACAGAAAAATGGAGGATTACAATTTCTCTGTATGTTTCTACTTCATGTTTTTCGCCTGTCTCTCCACTCACAAACAAATATACACACAACTCAAGAGAGGTTTCTGTAGTTCAAAGCAAAAAAAAATCTCTATCATGTAATTTGAGGGTTGCCTGTACAGTACATGAAATTAAATTGATTTTCAAAACATAAGTAGGTGCAAATCATAATTTTTAACTATGTTGTTATTCTTTCTGTTTTAATGAGCTACTGGACATGATGCAATCAAATTTCAAAAAACATAAACTCCTTTTTTTTTATTTTTATGCAAAAATTTGACCATGTTAAAGGAGAAAGAATAATATTATCTTTTCAATGATACCTTTTACATGATTCCTGTAACATGGAAACTATTAAGTCTAAAATTTCATTACAAATTAAATTAATTCCATATCATTACAATTGAATTATTTTTTCAACATAATTAATTAGGCAGCTTTATGGTTGTTTTTTGCGGGTTCTTTGGGGTTTTTTCTTCATTTGCTTTGTAAAATCCTTGGTAAAACATGGTTGCTATACTTGTCACTTTCCATGGTATTGGCCCATCTCAGTTTGTCCATGAGGACTGGGAAGTATTTATACAGACATGATATATGCTGCCAAGTAATGTAAATTTAATCAAAGTTCTGGTGAGGTTATTGGAATGACATAAGTAGCTGAGGCATTGATGGATGAGGCAATAACAGCAACAGAAACTGATAAAGGAGTTATCTCAACATCCCTGGTGCCAATGATGGAAAATATTCTACATATGCACCATCCTGGACTTTCTTCATTTCCCTAGAGAAGCCAGTGAGCTGAGATTTTTAATGCTTTGCATTATTGAAAAGAATTTCATATGTCATCTTATTTTGCTGCAAAGTTGAAAGAACTCTGTCCAGGACCATAAAATTTTGCCCTTGTTGATCACAAAACCACATTTCTATTTTGTACTTTTTAGGTAGGTCGTAAAGGGTGTGGCCCATCATTATCTCTGCTCCATATCTTCAGAGATGGGTAGGCAGACAGGTTGATTCAGCTGCCAATCCCACTGTAGGGTTCAATACCAATCTGCTTTCATACTTTGAATAAAAAACTGAGTTGCCTCAATAGCTCAGTCTGATGGACTATTTTAGCTGGTGACCCTTGTCATTACATAGGAAAGAGTATATACTTGTCAAATTCTTAGTCTGGATCAAGTCAGGGTCTCCATCACAACTATCCAATAGCCTCTAAATCTAAATTACAAACATCTTGACTTTTAATTTCATGGAAGAAAAATACCCAACATAGGCATACTTGCAGAGTCAGTGCTGGAGGATGCTCAGGAGAAGTGATTATTTGGACAGCAACTTTTGCCATCATGCTTCATGCCCTTTAGTCTGTCAGTGCTACGGCATGAAACTTTGAAAAAAGTTATGGATCTATCGGGTCACTGTAATATTTTTACTACATAGCCATGAAATTTGAACACTAAAGAAGGAACACAATTGAAGATTTCACATTTTTCACTTTGCCCTCAACAGCAACCCAGTTTTAAGAATCAAAATAAGGTCAGTGATCAAGATATTGGTGATTGCAAATATCCACTACTTCAATTTGGTTCATTTTAACAGCACTTTTGGTAGGAGCGTAGGGGTGGAAATAGCAGAATTATAAACCATGTTTACGAAGAAAAGCCACTGCCTAGTTAGTGTTTGTGTGCTTCAAAACATTAACTGGCATGGCAGTGTCACAATGACAACTTTTGTATAACAACAAGACAGCTATTTTAATAATTCAGCTAAGATCTGGTCTAGCTGACATTCAGTCTTCACTGAGCCTCCCTCACTTCTGGATTTGTATCATTAGCAGGAGGCAATTGTATAAAACCACTGACTCTACCCCACTGAGTCTTTGCCTGTGAGTTAACACCAGCTATGATCTGCTGTGAGATTTATTCATTGACCCTGACAAAAGGGTTATAACCAATTAAATTATTTGCCAACACTTCCTCTTAATAATTTCCTAAACTGTCAGCACTTTCAGTCATCTTATTTATTGCCTGCATTCATGAGACACAGCTCCAGTCTACTACTTTTAGTAAACTCCCATCTCAGACAGGAGGAATGCTCAGTTCAGGATAGGACCCTGATGCACAAGGGTGAGAGCAAAAGTCACTTTTACCACATCATGCCAAAATGGGAAAACTTAGTGAAGAAGCCTTTACCTGCCAAGAGAGAAGAGAAATCAGTTTCAGCACTGCTATGAAGACACATCTTCACCCAGTGTTGACGTTCCTTTCAGATATGGGAGTACTGAACTAAGGTCCACTGCCTTTCAAAGGATTCCATTTAATTTTCTATATGTCATTTCACGACATATTGCATTTTGCTGAAATGTTCACTGTACCTAGTGTGATTTAGAATTACAAAACTTGCGCAGAAGCTGAAACTTATTCTCAGGTAAGAGTCTGTGGTTAGGACTCCAGATCACTTAACAGTCCACCACACAGCTCAGAAATAACCTTGAACCCAGGATGTTCCCCTGTCACTACCCTCACAAGACTGTAGATTTTAGTACCATCACAAGTAGTAAATTTGGTCTTCTCCATTATGTGCAAAACAACACAATTATAAGATTCTAATGAAAAAATGACAACTCCTGTTCAGACTACAGATTAAGTTACAAGTGGAGATTGAAGATTGTATGCATGCAGCTGACTTTGGTTCACTTTATGATGAGGTTTAGAAGTCTTGGATTTTGATCATATGTATCCTATAGGATTTTACTCTGGTACACAATAATACTTAATTATTTCCTATTTTTAAAATTACCATTCAGAAAAATGGGATTAACAAGTGTCTCAGTTTAGAGAGCTTAGAAAAATTTATAGCTAAAACAGAGGGACAAATCTCCTTCAATTTCAAAACAAATTTTAATTAAGACATGATANTAGTCACAGTCCTCTGGTCCTCTTCTGGATCTAATGAGAGCTCCCGGGGCAAAAATTCTCTGTTTATATTCACTTAGGCTCCACCCAGTCCCTCCCCCAGGGCGGAGACTTAAACAATGGGTGATTTACTCTGTGAGATAAACAATGGCCTATTTTTTACATCCCTGATGGGCCATTAGCAGACATGACCCCTCAGGTGGGTGTGGAGGCAGAAGAATTTCCTTATCTCACAGAAGTTCCAAAACACCCAGCCTGCAGCCTGAGGGGTGTGCTGTGCCTTAGACAATAGCTGCTAATGTGCCATTGTGAGCAGTTCATGGGAAAAAATGGCATAGAGGCTTTAGAATACACACCCACACAGTGACAAACTGATCTTGGCTACTAAAACCAGGACAACAAGGTAAGTAAATAAGAAGATGTCAAACTGTTGAGAGTTGGTTTACATGCAAGATGTTTATATTGTTTTATAACCTGATGAAGCACTTGAGTCTGAATTTGTATCTGGATTTTTCCCTCATGCAGAGAAGATATAAGACAGTAAAATTCCTATAGAAACATTTTAAATTTCAGTCTAGCTATGAATTTTGTGCAAGCGGGCTGTCATATGAGAGTTTTTTGGCTGGGTGTTTTAATGTGATTTCTTTGTGAGGAGTGCATGTGGTTGCTTAGATAGGAGTCATATAGGTCTCACTGGGGTCAGTCCAGAGAGATGGATTTAAGCCAGTTCTCTGTTGTGCATCACGGTGAATGAAGACCTTATCACTAGCCAGCAGCATTGAAGGGAAGCCACTTAACAACTCAACTCTAACAGCGAAGCACAAACCTCTCAAAATCTCCTTCATTGCATATACATCTGCCTCTTGTATCCACAGTTACATCATATACATCCAGGTTTTATAAATTTTTAGGACAAACATGTCAACAGAACAGAATGGGGGAATTACCATCCAAATAAATGATTCTTGTGGGGGAAAATGTTATGAATGCTGCTCAGCATATTGCACCTGCAAGCAAAGAGCATTCTACCTGCTGTCCAGTGCCAATACTAATTGCAGGTTTAGTAAGAGACTGAGGAATTCAATGGACAGCACTTGTGTAACTGAATAAAATTTTGAGCACATGAAGCTATAGAAATATGTGTGTTTATGCTCTAGTCTTGTAGTCTGTGTTATCCATTTGCTCATTTCAAGGCAAAATAGGAAAAATAATTATCCTTTCAGGAGAAAAATACTCGAGCTGTAAAAAATCCCATTGATTAATCCAGAAATTGCTCAAGAACTTGAAGCATTTGCTCACCATAACCTGTAATTTTGCTGATGGGCTTCAGCAAGCCTCTAGGAGCCAAAAGGGTTCAGCTAAGGTGATGCAGTAAATGCAGAAACATGCTACTCCAAAGCTACATCGAATTTCAACTCACATCGTTAACTTCAAGGATAATAACTGTGAACTCCAGGGCAAAATTTCCTTATAGAGAACTAATGAGTTTTTGCAATACCTCAGAACATGCTGTACTTGCTGTTGAGCTCTGAGTTAAACAAGCAGGAAGGAAAGTAACTGTCATCATTCCTGTCTTCTAGTCCTGTGGTTATAAGCTACTGTATGGTAAGTCATTTCACCTCCAGATAACTCTGTGCAGTTCTGGGTCAAATTGTTCCAATTCACAAATATAAAAATAAAAAACAATTGAGTTGAGGCATTGTGAATATTTGCATGCTTTCTATGCTTTATATTCCTACTGGTTCATTTCAGATGTGTGGTGTTTGTAGGGAAAAATTTTTGAGATGGATTTTCTATTAAACTACAGTTTTAGGAGAACCAGAAAAATAAATAAAAACATGCATCTCTTCATAGAATGAACTGAAACTTTATATATTTCATTTTAATTTATTTTTCTTTTTCATTGTGAATTGCATATTGTAGTTAATTTTCAAAGTCAGCTCTGTTATAATTGAAATAATATACAGCGTGCCCTATTCAATATATCAAAATGAGATTAATTGAAATTATGAAATACAACATAAAGAGCGAAAACTTCTGTAGTAGTGATTTAGCAAAAATAAATTCTTATTGTGTGGGAAATATCAAAACTTTGACATTTTTTGAAAAGGGAATCTGATGCCCTAGCTCTGTAATTACTTATCTCGAGCTTTTGTGGGACATCAGATGTGGTGTCAGGCTTTTGACAATAAGTCAAAACCTACACAACCTGATCTGTAGTTTTCCAGTTTCACTTGGGTGAAAATACACAAGCATATTGCAGTTGTCATAATTTCGAGTTGATATTTTTCACATAGAACTAAAATGCATTGACCGAGCTTCCTCATGACTGCAGTCCCTCTGCAAGCAAGGTCTTCTTGCTTGTATCAGTGTATTTAGTCAGGCTTTTACCTTCACAGAATGTGATTAGCACTTTCTATGGGATCTGGAAGAGGGTCCCTTTCTCCAGACTCACAACCATACAAGCCCTCCAGCTGTAGTTGTGCATCTCACCACTGCAGCAAGTCTCACAGCAGCCTCCCTTTCCAGCTGACTGTACACCTCACGTCCCCTCTGCAGGCAGCATCAACAACTCCCATGGGAACCTGCCTGGGTGTCATGGGTTTCTGTAGCTGAATTTTAGTAGAAGGTGGGGCTTCCAGGATGGTTTCTGTTAGAAGCTGCTAGAAGCTTCTCCTATCCTGTGGAGCCAATGACATCCAGATCCAGGAGGGACTTCCTGCTGGTGGCCAAAGTTGAGCCAATTAAGAATCATAGTCACGCCTCTGTGGAAACATGTTTAAGAATTTAGGAGTGTTGTGCAGTTGGAAATTCCAGCCATGAGATAACAACACAGAGGGAGAAAGACCAAGGTCGGAGCAGGAGGAGGCAAAGGAGGGACCCCATGCTGGAGCAGGCATGGGGGGGAAGGACTGAAAGCTATTCCCCCCCTCCCCTGCAGCCCATGGAGATCCATCAGGGTGCACAGACCCCCTTGCAGCCCATGGAGAAGCAGGAGGAACAGCCTGAAGGAGCTGTTGCCCTGTGGGAGACCCAGGATGGAGCAAGATCCTGGAAGAGACTTGGCAGCCGTGATTCCTGGAGAAGGAGACCCACACTGGAAGCAGGTTTTTTTCCCCTCAGTAGAAGTGTTGCCCGGGGGGTGGACTCACATTGGACAGTCTATTGAAGACTGTCTCCATTGGGAGGGACCCCATGGGAGCAGGGGAAGGATTAAGAGTTGCGCCCCGCCCTGCAGTCCGTGGTGAAGACCATGGTGGAGCAGGTTGTCCCCCTGCAGCCCATGGAGACCATCGGGGTGCAGAGACCCAACTGCCCCCCATGGAGTGACCCACAGAACAAGAGTAATGGCAGCAACAACAACCACCTGCAAAACTCCCATTCCCTGCTCCCTGGAACTGCTGCAAAGTGGGAGGAGAGGGGTGTTCTTAAGACTGATTTATTTCTTACTTTTTAGTTTTATTACATTTAGTTTTAGTACTTATCCTGTTAGTAATAAATTTAAGTACTTAGCTACTCTGAGTTTTTTTTGCCATTATCTCTCAGCTAGGCTTTTTTTGGTTCTCACCTTTTCTCCTTCTCCTTTCCCTCTGGGAAAGGGGGGGCCTGGAGGTTTGGGTGGACACTGAGTGAAAACCCCCACACTGGGACTTGCAAAGGGCAGACAGGATAAACAGAGGGTGCATGAACTGCGAAGCCAGACCTCAAAGAAAGTGTGCAAATCACCTAATTCACAATAAAGCATAGGACACATCCAAGATTTCTCCTTGAAAATTCCATCCACTGTTCTGACAATATGGCAAAGCACCCTGGACAGCTTAGGATACAGTTAAACTTCAAAAGCAATTTGGTTCACATAATGGTGTCTGACACCAAATACTGGTGACTCAGGGTGACTTGTGTCCACTTGTCCTCTCTGGATCAGACTGAACATTTAACCAGAGTCTTCTATGCATCTCACATTGTATCTCTAGATACAAGTGTATCTACCAATCTAAACTGTGACAAAGCCCAATCCCTGGCTCTGAGAACTGGCTACTTTCTTAATTTTCTAACCTTTTTGTAGACTACCAGAGAGCCAGGTTCTGCTACTTTAACACTCAAGATGATCGGGGAGCACAACCTGGACTCATCACCTTACTGTTGGTACAATACCTGGATGGACTCCTCCCTGCATTATTTAGTTTACTAACGAAGAGGTGAATCTATAGTTCTGAGACAAAATTACTAATTCTTTTTTCTTACATTTAATTTCAGAATGTCTGCAGTAAAGCAAGTGTTCTGCCATTATTAACTGTAGTGTGTTTTATTTATTTGGATAACATGTCTTGTGTTGGGGGCTAGAGAACTTGTGAGGGCAGCCACAGGTTTGTTACGGTCCTGCAGGAATACTGATGTGCTGGAGAACAGGGGACAACATGTGAGCAAGCAATAGGTGGTATGAACTTACCAACAGAAAGAGCCTCTGCACCAAACCATTACAGGGTCCATGTACTATTTTCAACACAGAATAAATACTATTTTCATTTCTCAAAGAGAACTAAAGTGAACTAACACAGACTCAGCAAGGGTGTCATCAGAGCCCCAGCATGCTTCCAGAAACAAATATGAGAGGTCATTTGTTTGCCAGTACACCTCAGTGAAATTCCAGGGTAAATTTAAAAAACAAGTTTGGAAGAACCTGTATCTTTTCCACAGTGGAGAGCAGAGATTTCTGTTTCCCCATTAGAATGATGATAGTGACGTTAAAATGATGTATTCATCCACAGTGGTGTGACCCTGTATGTACACTTTTGCCGTACTTCATAAAACATTCCTAGATTACACAAACCTAGAGAAATGCTGATTAAGCTGTATAGTAAATATGAGCCTGAAATATGAATAATTAACTGCTGCAGCAGCTGCCAATAACTGCAGGGCAAAAGCTTCTTTTAATTTTCCTTCATAAGTTGAAGGAAACAACGTTTGATTGTGAGACTTCAGGCAGCTACAGAAGAAACAGAGTATAGTATTTCTTTGTTTTTGAAATAACATGCTGAAGATTGCCAGTGCCTGCTTTGTGAGACAGAGAGCTCTAATTCAGGATTCAGAAGATAAAGAAGAAATGCATATACTATGCTTATGTGTCTTAGAACAAGAAACAATAGTTTGAAGACAAGAAAAAAGAAACTTGGGGATCAAGAGAAGACCAAACTGCTTCTAAGGAGGAATTCCCACTTTGATATAGACAAAAGACCACTATGGGACCTTGGGAAAGCCACGTCCCAGAGAAATGCCTCAGTTTCTCCATTATATATGACCATAAAAGCTAATGACAATAAAGTGATAAAAAAGAACTATGTAATGTGCAAATATACATTATTTTCACTATTTTTTAAGTGTATTGGCTATTAAATATGGAAACAGTGAGATTCTTCAGGACATTCTTTATTTAAGCCTGCAAGAGTCATACACTCAACAGGTAAGCATGCTTCTTTTTGTTTCCTTTCTTACCATGAGACCAAATAAAGCAGAAATTAAAAATGTTGGTCGTCTGCACTCTAGAAGTATCTTTCAGTCAGTGGACATGATGAGGTAGCAAAGAGGTACAGTCTTTTCAAAGACAAATATAGGCACTAGCCTGGCTGGCTTTTCCATATGTATATATTATTTTGATTTCCTTCTGTTGTTCACAAAATGGCAGTAGGTATTATTTAAGTTATTTGTAATGCAGTCTCCAGATTTCTGGAAAGCCTTTCAGGTTTATCCTAGCATCATTATATAGGAAATATACAGATAGAGACTGAAAGTGCTGAGAATATATTATCCTTCCTGTGCTGAATGAATTAATGTAATAAATTCCTGTACTGAGTAGTGTGTAAACTGAGATTTGATCTGTTGTCTGTTCTCATACTGAACAATGATTTTCAGTAGCCTTTTCAAATTTCAGTAGCCTATCCAATTGATTGTCTTAAAATCCCTGTCATAATGCTTTCTAATACTACCTGTGTATTGAGAGTAAGACTGGAATACTTCACTCAGCATCAGGCTCACAGCTGAGGCATGCTATAGAACACTAAATTGTTTCTTCTATTGCAAAACCCTCTGCTACAGTTTCATTAAATTTTGTTAAAACTACATATACAGGAAAGCTGAGTAGATCATGACTTGTTTGTGGTGAGACTAAGTTGTCACTTCATATTCTGTTCTGATGGTTAAGTGACTGAAAGATGCTAATTGTTCAATATCCCACATGAAATGAGATGTATGGTCTCAGACTGCTAAATATTTTACATACAAGAATACCAACTCACTTGGCACTTGATGGAAACTTTATTGTCAACCTCAGCTTATATGCAAATGAAGGGATGCAGCAGACTGACCAAGCAGTTATTAGGATGATGATAGCATGTACACAAAGAGACCCTAAAAAACAATAAGCAGATGGGAATTAAATTGCTACTGTTTATTTTATATCTAGTTCATGAATTCATAAAAGGTTTTTCAAGGCTGAAAATCCGCTAGCTTTGACTATATGATAATTTGTTTCAGAAAGAAAATCACATCTAGGAGAAAACAAAAGGTGACATCAAAATGTTTAGGGAGGGTGAGCTCTGGAATATATCATAGAACTAAGTGATAAAAATCCCCTTGTACTGACAAGAGATTTCACTTGGGAAATTGGGCCTTATGGGTCACATTTACCCTAACTTTAGTCATATAAAAGGTTGATAATAGTTGTAAGTTAGTTTTTGGCAACCCCACGACTGTCAATGGAGTAAAAAAGAGATTTGAACCAATCTTTCTATTCCTAACACTTCTGTCACTTTATTAAATACCGAAGCCTAAATGATAATTCTCTGTGGGTGGTCTGAGTGCTTGGATTAGTCACATAAGTGTCCATGGCTAATCTTAGGAGAAATTGCTCCCATTCTTTCTTTTCAAGAAATAACATTTTTTATCAAATGGTCTTTACTCCCATTTCTCTTCACAGGATGCTGGAATTGTCTGGCAGCTGTACCCACTGGAGGATACTGAGGTTTACTCTGCCTCTGCCTTCAGGCATCCCAAGCATCTTGACCACCAGACTGATGAGGGGAGCAAGCCTGCTCCCATGGCAATGCAAAGGGAAAATTATGATGCAGAACTAGTTAGAAGTAAAAGAAAATAAGTAAAAAATAAAGTAATTTAATTTAAAAGCTCTTTTTTATGTGTATATTATATTTTCTACAAATTCTGCAACCATTCATAGTTCAACTCAAAATAACACCAGATACAAGACAGTATCTTTCATTATTTCTGGTCATGACTCTTCTCCAGTTTATGGTGGGATGAATTTGAGAGTCTCTGACTACTAGTGAAAATACAGAGAAAAATGGAAAAAATAAGATGTGTATAGTGTCTGATTCTTGGTCTGTCCTCTCAGCTACAGCAACAATCAGTTTAGATATTTCCTGAGCCAGACATTGCATCTGGGTTACTTATGGATGTATTCCCATGATTTTCTCTGAACCTTCGTTAAGTCCATTTATATTTTTGGCATCCACATCATCTTGTGGAAATGACCTCACAGTACAGTTATGCAACAATACAGAAAAGTGTTTCCTTCTGTTTATTTTAAACTCACTACCTGATAACTTTATTGTGCGTGTGTCCTCCTGAGTTCCCATACTGCTAGAAATCCAACAGGTATTCCCTGTTCTCCACAATAAATTTATGCAACTGTCATATTTCTCGAAGTTGTATTTTTCAAGATAAAAGGTCCATTGGATTTAGTTTCCCTGCATATGGAAAACATTCTCCATATCTATCAAGCTCATTGCCCTTCAGTCCTGTTTTAACTACTACAATATGGTATTTTTGGTAGGTGGTTCTTTTCCCATGAAAACAGCTAATACTCACAAATTTTGTCCTATTTTTTTATAGTAGCACAGCCCAAAAGCTTCATATGAATATGTCTTTCTTCTTCCAAAGCATCTAACCACCTCCAAGACTGAATCTTCAGTAACTATGTATGACATACAGTAAAAGAAAATCAGTTTGTTCATATCTCATGTGGTTGGAGTTGTATTTTATTGAGGATTTTACTTATAACTCTCTTTTAAAGTTTCTTACACATTATGAAAATCATCTAATAATCTTAAATCTTGGAATAACCTCGCGTTCTGCTCATTCTAGTAGCATTTCAATACCTTTTGAGGGTGTGTTGATTCATCTAGATTTAGGTAAAAACATCAACAGATGTTTATGCTAATATCTAGTATTAGTGCATCCTCTCTACGTCTCTGTTCTGCCTAAGGCATAAGAACAGCCAATTTTGTCAGACCTGTACAAAGTCCCATCAGATTCTAACACTTCCTGTGGTGGCAGTGGTATTATTTATATACTTATATACTTATAAGTCAATCACTGAACTCCGAAAAGAAGAGGCAAGGAAAAAAAAAAAAGGAGAGAGAAAAGAGTAAAAGGAAAATAATATTTTCATATTATTTTAAAATGATCCTTCCTCCAGAAGATAGTGAGGAAATGCATGTGTACTGGAAAACGGACTAGATATGAGACTTGCATAATTTACTGGAAACCTTCTAGTAGAATAAACAAAAACTTCATCAAATTCACACTCCAGAGTCTTAAGGCTGACCTCACATGCTCTCTGTATCAATAGATGGGTCTATCTGAGACACACTTGTTCTGTGAGCTCAGGAAGCATTCTGCCTTAACAAGCCTGAGACCCTGAGGAACTGTATAAACCAGTCTGAGAGCTGGAATACGTGCTTCTTTTTGATGTTTGCTGCAGATGAAAGTAGAAAGTTCATTTGGTTTGGGGGAATGCTGCTGACAGCATTTCAGACAATGAAAAAGTGATAAGGAGTTCAGGAAACTTCTCTCTCAACATCTGATTTCTCAGACTTTGAGTTTACAGGATGTGTCTGGTGTACGCTTTAGTGTCAGTAAAAGGTTTTGCTATTGTTTTGGGGTTTTTTCCTCTATTTTGAAATCTTTTTATTTAACTTCAGTGAATAAATTGCCAAGCCAAAACAGGGAGATGAAATGCTTTAATATTGACCTTTTGGCAATTTTGGTACAATATAAATTCTTGTATCAGAGCTATGTGTTCTGGTATAATTTCTCATAACATGACCAACATCAAACAAAAAGAAGTAGAAAAAAATTAAAAACAATAAAATTCATATATCCTTGAGATTAAGACATTTTTCGTTTACAAGTCAAGTGCATTCCAATAACAGATACATTTTCTTCTATCACACTCAGTTGTGAAAGAGAGCTGACACACATGTTCAACCTGGATCACATAACTTCTCCCTAGCTGTCAGTCACGTGCTGCAGATCAGGAGTCTTTGTTGTTATCCTTGACTTCAGAATGAAATTGTGGTTTAGTACTTAGAGATTCACTATTAAAAGCATATTCAGTCTGAGAGGTCATTTGGATGATTTGTTAAGATTAAAAATTATTGCATGAGGTCCTAGGTTCTGTTCCCGTGGCAATCTATGACCTTCCTTTTAGCTTATTTATAAAATATGATAGCAGTTCATACTCAAATGTTCCCTCCCAGCCTAGAAGGCAAGCATGGATTTATTCAATGTAAGTGGTAAGTGCATGAAAATAAAAGCCAGTGTCAGTAGATCTGACTAATACAAATCCATACCCTCTACTTTTGGTAGCTCAAGGAGTTTTCTCATCAAGTAGGAGGGAGTAGCTAGAACTGTCTTTCCTCTTCCCTACTGCAATGAGCAAGGATTCCCTAAAAAAAAAACTGTATTGTTCTGGTGAAAGCCCAGCATTTCAACATGCCCTGATAAGGTAGTGAAACACTGCACAGAAAGTATGAAACAAATCCCCCAAGAGACAAAGCTCCCTGCCAGTATTGCAGTGCCTGCTGCCCTCAGCATGTCCCACTCACTGGAAAGTTTTGACTGCTGGCATGGCCCAGTCCTCCTGAGTCTCAAGAAAGTTCAAATGGGTAGGGATTCCCCACAAACTGCACAAAGAATCCTTCTGTCCCACATTGACTTACAAATTTATTTTCCTTCACATTGAAAACAAACAAACAAATAAACAAAAAATAAACTATAATACAAGCAAGCCTTAATCTAAAAGAGTAGTTTATGAGACTTGGTAAGCCTTGATGGGCAGGCAAAGAGCACACAGTCAAGGTTGAGATACTGAAACTTCTCTTTCTGGTTAGGTATCCAAAAATGAGACACAGATCAAGGTAAATTCTCTAAAGAAATTATAAAATTTAGACAGACCTTGTCTGGTCGAGCACTCTTAAACCTTATAATATCATCTCAAATTTTGCATGTTTAATGCAAAGGTATTCTTCAAATAGGAGCCTACATTTTCCTTATGTTTAATGAGGAAAAACAGATACCCCAGGAGACAGATCCATTTTGCCTAACTTTAAAACTTCTTCCTTACATTTATGAGCAACTACCTGATATCCCTTACAACCATCACTTTATTAGGCATTTAAAATAGTGCACAAGTTAGCTGACAAATTCAATGCAGAGTACACAATTACAACGTAGGGTGGTTGGGTATTATTTTCCAAACCAGGAGAAAAAGCAAATAATATTGAAACGTTTAGTTCCAGGGGCTGGGGACTGGGGTGTTTTTCTTTTATTTTTAAACAAAAAAAATACATGTGAAACATCTGTTAAGCTGAAATCTTCTGCCCTAACTTTACTTTCCTTCGCCATAATAAATGTGACTTTTACACTATGATAAATCTACACACAGTGGATAGATTTTCTCAATTACTAGAGCCAGAATCATTCCCATGAGGACACAGGGTGCCAGAGATTGTCTGCCTTAGGACAAGTTCATTTTGACTGCTTTTTTTTTTATCTGTTAACTAACACAAGCATCTTTTCATCATGTACTATTTTCCTTTGGTCTATTTTTGCTTCTTTAATTTAAGAGTTCTAGTAATGTGAAAAGTATAGTTCATATTTCAAAGCTCATTTGACCTCCCATAAACCAAGCGTAGATTGGACTTTATATTAAGTGGAATGAAGGCAAAACAGACTAAGATTTTAATGGGAATTACTGGATATGCTTATAATAATGAATATCTAATAGGCTACAGAATTTGCTTCTTTACATGAAACCCATGCTCATTGTCTCATCAAGTGAGTTCTATTGTTTGTTCAGTGTTAATTTTATATTCCATTAAATCCTACTAGGATTTGAACCTAGAGGTGCAAATGGTGGAGTGATTAAAAATGACTTAATGATCCTAATCACTTTAAGACAGAGGGGTTGGATACAAGAATATTGGCAGAAAGTAGACATGTTTGCAGTAGAGTCTTGAGATTTCTGCTGCTGAAGAGATGAACTGACACTGTGTGTGTCTGAATGTGTATGTGTGTGTGCATGAATGTTTTGGAGAAGCTGGATCTGAAGTCTTCTTCTTGCCTCTGTAATCTCTCAGGAAATAATTCTGAACCTTCTCTGACTTAGACATATTTGTAGATATTCATATTTGTTCTCACCACACCTGAGGAAGTTGTCATGCACAGCGCTATAATTTACATTTTCTTTGTTCCTTCACACCTCCAGCTCCTGCTAGTGACATATTTGTTACTTTTCCCAGCATGATAAATCTGAGCAGATCTTTATATGCTAGTGCCATATTTTAAAACTTCAGCTAGTTAATTAAAATGCTTTTTCAGGGCAGAAATAAGGTTGACTTTCTTAATCCTCTCTATAGCGGATGGAAAACTGGAGCCAATACTTGTCAGTCTGAATTTTCATCTGGAGTCTGAAAAAATCCATTATAATCAGTGGTAAAGTTCTCATTTACAAGTGTGTTTTGGATCAGGTATAAAATAAGAAATTATTTAATGGAAGTCAATAATTTCCTCTGGCATAGAGAAGTTCTACATCTATTTCAATCTCACATGGTTTGAATAAGTAGCTTTTAAACCTCAAAAAAATTTGTGCATAGGCTGGTTAAGACAAAATTTGTCCTCTGTTGTGTAAACTCAGCTTTTGCTTTAGCTTCCAGTTACCAAAAAGCTGATTTAAATCTCCCCTGAACATCACCCTTCGACTGTACTTGAATGACTGAGTGCAGCTCCTACCAAAGTACAGGAGGAGATTATATCTGTCATACAAACAACTTACTGCTCCCTGTTTTCAAGGGTGTGCTGTTTTTTCATAGTATAGTTCTTATCAGGTATTCATTCAGACCTTTGTTTCTTTCCAACATAACTTTGATGCAGTCAATACAATGTTCCAGTTCTGACCCTGTTAGGTGATGTTACTTACGTTTTCTGACAGCAAAGCTTTAGGCTGGGGAAAAACTTCTTGAGGGTATAAGAAGCAAGATAAGCTTGCCGTCCAAGGGTCCAGTATTTAAATTAATTACTTAACTTCATTTGCTGTACAATAAAGCAGGCACTCCTTAAAGCAGGGCAGAAGTTAAAGATGACCATATTTTAGAATGGGTGCTTTATTTTCTTGGGAGTGCTGCTCCTATTTTATAACTAAAAGCAGTACTGTGAAGGTGAAATTGCAGACATAAATATTCAGTCATAGCTAGTCTTTCTCAGTACTTTCTTCACAGTCCTATGATTGTTTCTTTTTTTTTTTTTTCTTTCCCTTTAAAATATAGGACTAGTATTGCCAGCATTACAATAGGTTTGTAAATATTTTTTAAAATCCCTCAAGTTTCATGAACTACTGTAAAGGTGTTCAGTAAGCTAAAGAGATCCTCAGAGAAAATAGTGTTCTCAAGTTCCCAACTATATGGACTTTGCTTTAATCTTGTAAATAATTGCAAGATGGAATCAAAATGAAGACAGAAATCATTGTTCCCAAATCAGTAAACTGTTCAGAAAATCTGAAAAATTGTGATTTGAGTGAAAAAATATAGAATTTCCACCACAACTGTAACACTGTAATGTCATAATTTTTTCCACATTGTACTAGTTAAAAGTCGTTTTTATTCCCATAATTCTGTGCAATGGGAATACATATATATATACATACATAAATATACACTGAAAATTATCGGTTTTGAATTTTCAAGAGTATTATAACACGTCTGATTATGGGAATTTTTTTAAACTTTCCTCAATTTTTTTGTTTTTTTTCTTTGTTTTGTTTTGTTTTGTTTTGTTTTTTTGTTTTGTTTTTTGTTTTTTGTTGAATAACTCCAAAATCTTTCTCAAGTAATTTAAACATTAAACTACATTTTGTTATAGCTCAGGAAGACAGTGACTACATTTTCATTATCTGAACTACTCCTCCCAGGTGCAAGCAATATCAATTTCCTGTTGACCATGTATCTCAGAGTGAAACATGTTGCAAAAACTTCTGCAAGACAGGACTTTGCTGGAAGAAGAGTAATCAGGACAAATGTGGATCTGAACATCTGCTTCTGCTAGGAATGTGTTACAACAGGAACATTTAACTTAGTGTTTTGCAGAACTAATTTAACAATTCAAGAATTCTGGTTTACCTTGAACAAAGAAAAGTGAATAGACTATTTAATGGGAATTTTCCCTCATTAAAAAAAAATAAGCAAAAAAATGAGATACATGCAACATGATCTAGTAATCACAGTGGTGTTGGATCAAGGGTTGGACTTGATTATCTAGAACATATCTTCCAACACAGCTGATTTTATGATTTTCTAGAGTATTTGGATTTTGTAGAAACTGCATTTTCTTAGAGAAAATACTTCATGGAATACTGAGAATAGCTGAAACCTGGATGCAGTGGCAAGTATCTTGCTGCAAGCACGCTACAGAAAGCACTACCCACTAAAAGAACAATTTATTTCAGCTCTGCTCCCACAACCCTTTGAAAACACAGTCACCTGCAACTCAGCAAAGAGAGCACCCAGGGTGACACTGCACCAGAAACCATCAAAGCAACAACCTGTCCACCAGCCATTGCTGCATCCCACTGCTGCAAATGTGCAGTAATCACGGACTTCAATCCTTTTTGTGTCCCCACCACCTTCCTTTAAAAATTAAAATTATGCTTTCTAACACCAGAATCTCTTTTTGAGGAGACTGGAGCTGGAGCCTAGAGAGAACATGCAGGAATTCCTTGTTTGGTGTAGATATTCATCTGTTAGAGAAACCAGGACTGCAGCAAAGTGGAGAGTTTTTCATCCTTAAAAAGCAAACTGACATAATTAAAGGCACGAGCCTCTGGATGTTAAATGAGGGTGGTATGGAAGAATGGTAAAATTTGCCTTCAAAGGAGTTTTTTGTTTCATTTCTGTTGTACTGGAATTGTTTTGGTTTTCATTCCACTAAATAAAAATAGAAAGGGATGCCATTTGCAGGCAACTCAATAGATAAACTGAAATGAATAAAAGTGTCATTCAATCATTGCTGAATATTCTTCTATCAAATAGCCTTTCCTTAACCTGTTTTATGACTCTGGGGTAGAAAAAGCTTTGTCCTAGAATTAGTTGTCCCAAAAAGTGCACTTCGCTTATCCCTTTGACAATTCCCTATAATCTCTCAAAGGAATAAATTCACATTCAATGTCATTGCAAAATGTCCTTTGCCTGGAGAAACTGTTCTAGCTACAGCATAGCAAAGCCCAGTAAATTTGATCTTTTCTTATCACGCTGATCAAAATGAAGTCTGCAGGTGACAAAATACACTTCAATTATGAATGTCTACAGGCTTCAGAAGATGTGAAGTTAGGATGTTGAAGAGCAAGAAAATAGAGAAGTTTTGTCAAAGTATTTAGTCTCCCGCTGTTGCTTTCATTTCTCACATAGCAAGTGCGGTTGTGATTCTGATGCTTATGTGAAACTGATACCATCTATGACTCAAAAGCTCTAATGAATGACTCACCAGTGCTGAGAATAGCTGCTGAAGGGTCACTCTGGGACTGTAAGGTTCCTTTCAGGAAACAGAGAATAGAAATGTGTATCAGTTCCTACTTGACAGCAAAATACTTTGAACTGTTAAAGGAAATTTCAGGCATAATTTTTACATAAAGTTACATTGTTATAAAACAATAACAATACACACATAGACACAAAAAGAGTTAAACTTTTAACCAGACTGGTGTTTGTGGTTTAACCCCAGCCAGCAACTCAGCTGCACAGGGCCACTTGCTCACCTCCCTCACAGTGGGATGAGGGAGAGAACTGGAAGGGTAAGAGTGAACTCAACTCAAGGGTTGGGATAAAGACAGTTTAAAAGGTAAAGCAAAAGCTGTGCACACGAGCAAAGCAAAACAAAACAAAGAATTAATTCACCACTGCCCATGGGCAGGCAGGTCTTCAGCCATCTCCAGGAAAGTGGGACCTCCTCACACATTGGCTTGGGAAGATAAATGCCATCACTCTGAACGTCCCCTCCCCCTGCCTTCCTTCTTCCCACAGCTCTACATGCTGAGCATGACGCCGTATGGTTTGGGATATCCCTTGAGTCAGCTGAGGTCATGTGTTCTGGCTGCGTCCCCTTCCAAATCCTTATGCACCCACAGTCCATTCACTGGTGGGGCAATATAAGAAGCAGAGAAGGCCCTGATGATGTTTGAGCACTGCTGAGCAGGAATGAAAGCATCTCTGTACTATCAACTCTTTTGGCAGGACAAAATCAAGACATGGCCCCATACCAACTTCTGTGAGAAGAAAATTAACTTTATTGCAGACGAAACCAGCATATTCTTACAAAACAATTAGGAAAAAGGAGAATTGAGATATTAGATTTCACTTCTATAGGTATTTTAATTTCTCAAAGGACAATTTTTATTTAATGTAGAAGTAGATCTATTGTGAAATTTATTTGCATCTCATTACTCAACAAAATACCACAAAATACAGCTAAACACCTTCAGCTTCTGCACAGTTATTTGTGCAATATTCTGATGCCAATGTAGTTTTCTGTACAGATGATCACATCAAAATGTAGAGAGAAATGGATGCCATAGGTTGTGGACCTGGAACTCTGTGACGAAGTTTAATCGCTTTGTTCGAGAGTCAAAGATGCAGAAGGAAAACAGACTAAATACATTTTCACTGGAGATAGAGAACCAGATAACAGAGGAAAAGAAGTGTGGCAAATCCAGGGGTAAACAAGAAAGAGTGACTGTTGCAAGAAATTCAGCAAAGAGCAGGAGAAGGGGAGAAAAGATGTGAGATGTTAACTATGGGAGTGGAAAAAAAAAAAAAAAAAAAAAGGAAAGGACTTAAAGGAAAACAGCACAATGAAGTTGTGTACTGCTTGGAAGCCATGGGAAAGACAAAGGGGCAGGCTATATCAGATGAAATTTTGTGCGATATATTAGGTCGTGCTTTGATTATCAAACAAAGGTCAGCACTGTATGTGGGTCTTTCTCAGTAAAGGCTTTCAGTACATAAGGAATCTCTCAGTGCTTGATGGGACTGAAGGTCAGATGAAACCATGAAAATGACTGAGTAGGAGTTGAAGAGATTAACAATCACCTGAATGAAAACTGACACCTCAAAAGATTAGGCAGAAAGATACATTATCTCACCACAGCATGGATACAGGTTCTCTGAAATAGGAGATCTTTTCCATCTCAAACATGCTCTGTAGAGACTGGTATTTCCCTATTACTCAGAGCTGATACCACATCTCTGATAGATTATTGCTGTTACAGCTGTGCACGTAAAGCACCTTGCTGTAGGATATAAAAAGCAAAGCCCTGGCTTTAGCTTCCAACAAATCCTAATGCATTCTTTCATTCATTGTGAGGCTGTGGCTGTAGCAGGCTGTGATCTCTGATCTCTGACAGTAAGCAAGCTCCTCTGACTAGAAGGTCTGAAAAGGCAATGACAGCCTAATAGAATTTTATGATTACTTTTTGAACATTTCCACAGTGAGCAGCAGGCTCCTGACTCAGATATATTTATTTTCTGCTTAAACAATAAAAAATAATGGAAGAAATCAACAAGTCATGGCAGAAATAACTCGATACCTCTGCTACATTTCCCTCTGCACTATTTTCGCTTGAAATTAACTTACAGAAATAAAATGGGAGTAATTTGGGAGCTCTGAAAAAGAGACCAATACTTCCAAACCTGAGTGGATGGTCAGCCTGCATTGCCAGAAAGGAAGTTTTCCTCCCAACATGTCAGTTCTAAGATGAATGAATGAGCCAAACAAGATAAATTGAATAAGAATTTTAAGGAATATTGAGAACTGAGAAAATTCTGTATGAGACAATTCTATGACAAAATATTTTCCCAGTCAAAGCACAGGAAATCTGAGCAAAGCTTGTGAACCTGTGCCCACACTGAAGCAGAACCACAGCACACATAGGAATGGTTGGGCTTCAGATCCCTTGGTTTGAGAGACTAGTGTTTCATCCATCTAACCTAGCAATGCCTTTTTATCACTAAAGCTAAAATGATCTTTAATTTACGTAATCACAGACTTTCTTCTGAAAATGCATTCATGAGTATTTGTAAAGCATTTTGAGGCTCTTGCTTGTCTGTATAAACACAATGTTATTAAATCATTCAGCATAAAAAGTCCTTTATCTCTTTTTATTTTATAGCAGTAACTCTTTGTTATCATCTGATGGCAGTAAAACATGACCCAGCTCATCTAGCATGCTGGGGCAAGGTCTTGACTGAAGTTGATTAAAGTTTTATCTGAGTGAGAAGGGAATAAAAATTGAGTTAAGGACTTCAAAATTTGATTTCTTAATTAGGAATTAGGAACACATATCTGAATTATACTCAATTATATAGGTTAGGTTCAATTGACTCATTCTAATAGGGATATTAACTCTCCTAAATTTCAAATAATTTTGTTATTTTTTTACCCACATTTATTGCTGTTTCTAACTGTCCTCTGAGCACAGTTCCTACATGCCTCCTTCACTCTGCCTTTTTTATGTCAGAACCACAATTATTTTTACTATATAGTGGAAGTCTTTTGCAAGAATAATGAGGGTGATGAATAACATTATTGGCCCGTTGAATGGAAAATACATGAACACGTGGTGAAAATAATTTAGTGAAGAGAACAGAACTTGTTTCATGAGGAAACCATTTGTGTTACTAAGTCTTAAGAACTAACTTGTCATTATCCTGTGAAACAATAACTTTGCAGAAATTAAACAAGACAAATATAGGAAGAGCAATGGGAAGAGACCTCTATGATACAGTTGTCAAATCTGGATGTCAGTGACCTGGCCATCTATCTCAGACCTCAGCACATAGCTATAAACATGACAAGCTGAAGAAGGTAAGAAAAATCACGGTCCCTCTCACTCCATGTTTCTTCTTTCACTTGCTGTTTTTCGTTATTTCCAGCCTTAACATGAGTAAATTTCGCATCTTTTGTTGCAATACCATATAATTTAAATAATTTCTCATCTTTTTGCTTTCACAACATTACTCTGAACAAGTGCCAAAGACTTCCTTGACTTCCTCCACATACCTGATTGTGTTTCCCCAATCCTGCTTAATGCCTTTTTTAGCATACATCACTGCTTCCTCTGGAATTATACATAATCTAAAAACTCAAATTAAAATAATTTCTTTATGCAATAAATTGCCTTTTGGCCTCACTTCTCACCAGCAATTCTTAATTTTATAAACAGCTCATAGAGATATTTTATTTTGAGGGTAAATAAATAAATAAATAAATAAATAAATAAATGAATAAATAAGGAGAAAATAACTAACAGCCAAAGCCAACATCACCACAGCAAATGGTTTCTACAGAAAACTCAAGTCATATAGAAATGTACTATATAGGATCAAAAAGAGCCACATGGACCACTGGGAGCAGAGAGATACCTCTCAAGACAGAAGTGGGGGGTATTGGAGCAGAACAAAACACAGAAAAAGATGATGAACAACTATATTGGAGAGCAGTCTGATGGGGGCTGTGGAGTGGTACCTGAAGAGAGGAGGTTCTTGGTCTTTGTCAAAGGTCACAGCTACATCAGTGTGACCAATCTGTGTGCTGCAGGGCTCATGCAAAAAGCCATACCCCAGGCCAGACATGTTGTTCTTTTAGCCAAGTGTCAGCCCAGTAGTTGGATGCTATGGTACATGAGGATAAAGAATCCATGTTGGCTGAATAGCAACATTAATCGTGGGGTCCACAAACTGTGCTATGACACAAGCTTGCCTTCTGTTTCAAAATTATATTCGTGACAACAAATCTGTTAAACTCCTCCGCTGGCATGTTTTACTTTCCCAGGACGGGAACACTGTGAAGGCTGCTTGTTGGCTGAGCTTCAATTTTCATGACAGATTTGAGGCAGTGACCTAGCCTAACTCTGGCTTTACAGGAAACAACATGGACATCCAAACTAGTGGATCTAGTGACAAAGTGACCAGTGATATATAAGAAAACAATGTATTTTCTGTTTATGAAAGGCTATTCTTCTCCAAGACAAGGTTGAAGTGCTGTGTGTCTTTAAAGAAAAGAAGTTTCTGAACTAGAAAACTGCTTCCAAGGAAGAAGACAGACTTGCTCTGGAAGCTATAGTCTTTTACTGCTTATATTTTCTCCCCGAACACCTTACAGCCAGAGCCAGCAAAAGATGATGAGCTAAGTCACTGATAACAGGCAGCAAATTCTTTCATCCTACAACTATTTTGAATACTTCTCATATCAGGAAGGAGAAAAATATGGTACTTTTGTCAGATTGTGGCTTACTGGTGAACGGTTCTAGACTTTACTCATTGAGCTACCTGGAAGAAAACGCTGTCACTGGTCACAACCAGGACAGCTTTGTGAGAGGTAAAGACCTGCTTATCAAAACTGATTTCCTTCTGTGACAAGGTATCCCACCTAGTTGATCAAAGGAAGCTGGATGATGTAATCTTTTTAGATTTCAGTAAAGCTTTCAATACTGTCTCTCACAGAATCCCTCTGGGCAAAATGTCCAGCACACAGCTGGATAAGCACATCATGTGCTGCGTGAGCAATCAAGCACAGAGGGTAACTAAAGTAAACTAAAAATAAAAAAAAATATATATAAATATAAAAGCTCACATGAGAGCTCGTCCCAGAGCCACTTCAGGGCAGCAGGGGCCCTAAAGGCTCACAAACTCACACACACCTTCATGCAGTGGATCAATCAAAAAGCCTAAAGCCTCAAAAGGATCTACTTTATTATTCAATAGGTTGTATTTAAACAATCTGTACCCTTCGATTACATCACCATATAGAATGATTGGACAGCTCAGAACTGTTCACACTCAGGTCACCTAGATTTTTGTCAACCATTGGTCTTAATGTTAATTAGTCCTCCTGAAAGCTCATCCCATGACGGCTCTCTAAAGGAATTTTGGGAGCACCAGCAGATGTTCTTCTTACAGATAAGTGCCACTCCAAAGCTGAGAACTGCTCTCCTGAAATATATAAACACAGGCCTATTTTTCCTGGGAACTGCATAATGAATTGTTCACAGAATATTCACGGAATATCCAATTTTCTGCATTCTGCCACAGGTAACAGTGAGTGCAGTGGCATCAGATGGTGACCTCTTACTAGTGGTGTTCCACAGGGGTCTGTCTTGGGCCCTGTACTCTTCAACATCTTCATAAATTACTTGGACTCAGCACTAGAAGGGATACTCAATATGTTTGCAGATGACACAAAACTGGGAGATGCTGTTGACTCCCTTGAAATCAGGGAGGTCCTGCAAACAAACTGGAGGACAGGGCAATCACCAAGCAGATGGAGTTCAACAAGGAGAAGTGCCAGATTCTGCACCTGGGATGGGGAAGCCCTGTATGTCCAGACAGACTGGGGAATGAGATGCTGGAAAGCAGTGTTGTGGAAAGGGCCCTGGGGATCCTGGTCAATGGTAAGCTGAATATGAGTCAGCAGTGTCCTGGAAGCCAAGAAGGCCAACCTTATCCTGGGGAACATCAGTCAAAGCATCACCAGCCAGTCCAGGGAGGAGATTGTCCTCGGTGCTCTGCACTGGAGCAGCCTCACCTCGGATATTTCATGCAGTATCGGATGTCACAATTTAAGAAAAATATAGAGCTGTTAAAGACTATCCAAAGGAGGGCAACAAGAATAGTGAAGGACCTTGAGAAGAAGCCATACAGGGAGTGGTTGAGATCACTTAGTCTGTTCAGCCTGGAGCAAAGGAGACTGAGGGGAGACCTCACTGCAGTTACAATTTCCTTGTGAGTGGAAGAGGAGAGATAGAAAGTTGTGTCATCTCTGTGATGACCAGTGACAAGACCTGAGGGAATGTCCTGAAGTTGTGTCAGGGGAGGTTTGGATTAGATATTAGAAAGAGGTTCTTGGTGATTGGTACAAGAAGAGACTCCACAGGGCAGTGGTCACAGCACCAAGCCTGCCAGAATTCAAGTGTTTTGATGATACTCTAAAGCACATGGTGTGACTCTTGAAGATGGTTCTGTGCAAGGTTAAGAGTTGAACTCAGTGATCCCTGTGGGTCCCTTCCAACTCTGCATCCTCTGTAATTGTGTAATGTTCCCAAGTCAATTCATCCCAAAATAAGTGCTCTTGGTGCTCACAGGCAGCTTTCTCAACTCACCAAGGAGAGAAGAGAGAAAATAGTCTTCCACAATTTGACATCAATGTCAAAGGAGGGGATTCTACAATATATGTGCCATGCCAATTCACTAGTTAAATGGAAAATCACATTTGTCAGGTCAGATGACAATGCACTTGTTATCAGCTGTAGATTTAACAACTTCTGTCCCCATCACACCAAAAGGCCTCCTGTCTGCTCTTGTGAAACTCTCTGGACCACAAGAATAATTTCTTCTCTGGCCTGACCAGATGAAGAATATGCAGCCTATGAGAGCAGAAGAGGGACACCACCTCCTGGAGACACAAACAGCAGAGCCATGAGAAGGTGGAGGAAAGGAGCAGAATTTATACAGAAAAATTCAAAACGTCTCTCAAACCTTGGTGTCTCCTCTTCTGCTACTCTACTCCAGGGCAACAATGAATTAGAGTAATTGAGGATGGCAAAAGCAGTCCAAGCTGCTGTTACTTCTTTTTCCTCTACTCAACAGTATGGCTACATATGAGCTACACACTCAATCCAGTGGAGTAAACGTGCATTGCACTCAGACTGTTTAGAGATTTGTTTCTATGAAGAGAAATCCATTGTGTTTGCATCACCTTAGATTTTTATGTTTTGCTCTTTTTTTTTTTTTAATATTAAGTTATAAGGACACCCAGGCTATCTTCCCTGAGATTATGTTTCCAGCATAAAATCATACTGTTATGCTTCAGTACATAATGACTCAAATTTCCCAGTATTAATCTGGTGACATGTGTCACTACCAATCTGTGCTTCTGTGCTATGGAACTCCCTGCTCAAGGGTACTTTGACTGACAACATGCACTTCAAGCTCATATCACAGCTATACAGGCATGGGATGGGTAGGACTAAAGAAGTTGCTGAGCAGTTTAGCAGTCTAACGTCTGTTAAACTTATCAGTTAAATAACATTAGTCCGTTTTGTACATCTGCTATGCTTTTCCCATGGGACTAAAGCAGGACAGACACCAGATTGCCAATTTAAATGAAACAGAATGATTTCTCCCCAGTTTCTTTTTCTTTTTTTTTTTTTTCATCAAAAGAAACAAAAGTAAAACCGAAGTGGGAAAAAAAAATAGAGAGGGAGAGATGGAAAATTAAGGAATAGGACATTTCAATCACTTCAACTGTTTTGATTGAAAAATTATGACATTTCACTTGAATTTCAGTCTTTTTAAATGTTAAGAACATTTTAGTAGAAAAAAAATATTTTATTTCTAAAGGTATTTTTAAATTAACATTGAAAAATGTAATTCCAAGTGTGTCCAAATGAGATAGTTTTTCTGTGGCCCCTAAAACACCTCTTTTAATGTGGAGCCTGAAAAATCCAGCTTAGATGAAATTTCAGAGAAAAATTATTTCTACTTTTACACTGACTGAGATTTATAGTAACACCCAACAGAGTAATAAAAAGCAACAAGCCCCACAAAGCTCTCGGTGAAGCATTAAAAATTACTTTATATATCCCTGACTTTTATGCAGGTTGCACTCAGAAGCTCCTTAGTGGACTAGGTCACTTTGTGTTAAAACATCTATGGAAAATCTATAGGAAAAATCCCATACCTGTATTGCATATATATTTTTCAAATGTAGCATAAAGGCAGTGATTATATTCTGCCCATGGCATCAACCTATTTTTATACTCCTTCAAATATGAAAATAGGATAATAAAATTCAAAATTATCCTTCAAATGCTAAAATAGGATAATAAAAATTACTCTTCATTACTTCTCTGGAGTCTATGATCTAGAAGATGAAAATGGTGTCAAGCATATGAACACTGAAATCAAACAAGTTAGTCAAACTCCATTGTAGGAAACAGCAGTAGCATCTTGATCTGGTAAATTTGCAGCCTACAGATTCTACTCTTTGGTTATCCTTTGGAAATCAAAGACTATTTTTTTTTCTCCCAGCTAACATTGACATCGAAACTTTTGGGGTTTTTTTGGGATAAAACAGTTAAGGATAAGACAGCGCATCAGGTGCGCACAAAGCACAGGCAACTCTGCCCCACAATGAAACTGCATATAGTCCTGAAGCAAATTAAGTCAACCAAAGCCTGATTGACTTACCCAACTAATTATCCTTCCTTTACTAAAGGAGAATTATGGGTTCCATCCATAATTAAGTCAAGTTATGGGAATTTGGCTGACATTACCTACAGTATATCTTTCTGTAAAGATCAAGCAGCCCAAAAAATGAGCAGCAAGAAATTTCTTTACAAACACCTCTATAAAGTAGAATGACCAGAATATATATTTTCAAACGGGGCAGCCAAATTTGTGATGCTTTTCTGCACAAGCCATCTTCCTAATAAAATATGTCTAGGTGTAACCACCTGTTGCTATGACGGCATATTACGTCTCTGATCCTAGAATGAGAGTGTCATGGCTATAAGTGCAGTGCTGGTACTCCAGAAACCATGTATCGTTCAGCTTTCCTGTTGTGTCCATATTGCAGAGAAAAGGTAAGACATTATACCTCTATTTTACAAGGAGGTGCACCAAGTCTGCCAGATCAAGTAATTCATAACATTCTATTGGATTATAAGGAAGAAAAATTATGATAAGCAGGAAATGACCTCCAAATCAAATGGCCAAACCTCACCAGATACACACATGATTGTTTATAACTGTTGACAGCATTATACTGCAGTATAACTACTGTCCACTTTGGTGTAAGGATAGGGAATAAGGATAGTTCCCTGTGGCAGCTGTTGTGTGATGGGAGACACAACAGTTCGTTTCTGGGATGCCATTTCAGCTTTTAGTTTCTTTCCTGCCTTGTCACAGGTTTTCTAGGGAACTCGAGCCATGCCACCATTTGTTCCTCTAATCCTGCTCTCATACTCATGGATGTGCATTACTCTTAAATGAAGGAAGGTACCGAACTATCTCATAGGAATTTTGAAAGGATAAAAATGTTAGACATAAATATAGCAACTGATAATGGTGGAGGGTAAATGTAGAAAATATGGGGGAAAGCTTAGAAAATAACTGAGGGGGGTTTTTTCTCTTTGATACAAATACTTATATAAAACAACAGTTAAAACAGAAACTAAAACAAAACTTAAGTGTAGTCTGCTGTTACATGAAACACTACTCCTGTAATATATACTCAGACTTCAGGTCTAGAATTCAGGATATGTAAGGCCAGATTCCTGGTAGGCATAATTTATTTAACACAGATGATTTCAATACTCCGAAATGGTTATTTTTTCACAAGTGAAAGATTTGACGACCCTCTTTTTATTCCACTTCTTTCCTTGTCTTAGTTCCATAACCCCAAGGAGATTATGCTTTCCACGTCCATAAATTTAGCATAATATTTGTCCTTTCTAAAATGAACCCCCAGACACAAGGTATTCTTTTTTACATCCTTTACCATTTAATTATTATTAATTTTCATGTGCTGATTTTAGCCCCCTAAAAAAACCCCAACATTTTATTTTGAGGGGCATAAAGACACCCCTCTAACTGGTGTGCTGCCTAATCTGGGTGCCAAAGCAAGGACTGTACTAGCAGACATCTGATGCCATCTATA
The DNA here is from genome assembly GCA_013399695.1 of Formicarius rufipectus. NCBI lineage: Eukaryota > Metazoa > Chordata > Aves > Passeriformes > Formicariidae > Formicarius > Formicarius rufipectus. The sequence continues at coordinate 354,805 of VXAU01003369.1, forward strand.
GCTGGCAGAGTGGCAGCTTTTTTCTGTTCACTGTGAGCACAGTCCCCACTGGGATCAATTTACTTTTTCATTCACACCACACAAAAGAATGTGTCGATAGTGCTGGAGATGACGTCAGTGCAGTCAGCTGCAGAGAGCCGTGGAGAGTGTGAGTGCTGCAAACAAGAACAACCATCGATAACACACTCTTCGGATGAAAACCCTTCTATTGGAAACCAGTGGTCACGTTTAGTAAAGCTTTGTTTTGAAATACAGCCAACAGCAAACCAAAACAGCCAAACATACCAGAGAAGAAAATTCATCATGATGATTTTATCCTGAAATAATTTATCCTGAAATAATAAATATCCTTAGAATATTTCTAAGGAATGATCCGTCTGTTTATGTATCCTAGTGATATAATGCACACTAACTTCAGTGAATAATTCACTATCCAGGGAACAAAATGCTGCAGCTAGGGGACATACTGACTTGCTGTCTAATCCACAGAACAATACAGCTACTGGCTGTAAAGTGAGAGCAAAATGTATTTTTTTACTTTAAAAATATTTTTTTTTTCCTGAGTATTCAGTATCATTTGTTAAATGATGTTCATAAGCTCTATTACTGTGCAATATTTTTGAAGTGCATTGACTATAGAAAAGGAGATGCCATGATGGCTATGAGAATCACATTCTTACAACCCACAATATTTTACCAAGTATTCAGACGTTAATTTGGAGTAGGTACTACTATATTGCCTCAGACAACAACCACATCTAAGTTTCATTCTAGTAATCAATATTTTATTTAAATTTAGAGATTGTTAAGGCAGTTTTGCCAAAGCAAATCTAAAAGAGTGCATAAGTAATTCCTTTCCATTTCACTCACGACACTCAGGTACTTTAGGGGAGGCAGGCATTTCATCAGGATGATGGGCTGTAAGCTAAGCATAGGAAGGTGTTTGCAGCAGTGAACCTCTCCACTGACTTCAATGCCCTGTACATCAATGCCTAAAAAGTGCAAATTCAGGGCTGGTACCAGCACTTAGCCTGAAGTGTGTTGCAACAGCACGCAGCAATGTATCACACTGGCTACAATTTGGCCAGCTCAGTATTAATGGCAGTGAAGTTATGGAGCCTCATAGACAAGTTCCTGTGACCAGTGACACCAGAGCTTCCCTGGCAGTGACACGTGCTGACTGCACTGAAGTGAGTGCCTACATTGTACTGCCGAAATGTGGTGCAGAAGTGACCTTAGGGACTGATGTCTTTTATGTAGCTATGAAAAAGAACAAGGTTTCTCTACGGTCTTCCCTCTCACATATCCAGAGAGGACCCGACCTCAGAGGATTAGCTGAATCTCTGTGTTTATTTGAGTCTTTGCCTCAGTCCTGACTTTTACTACAAGCAAGCTAATTTGAACCAACTGCGAGGGGCAGCAATGAAGAAAAAGAAGCCAAAACCACTTTAGTTGGAAGAAGACTAAGGAAATAAGTAATTTTTTTTTTTTAATAGGGAACTACTGGAATGACTACAAGCCTATTAAACTGCATAAAAGGCACTTTATTGACATTTTTAAGGTTTGGTTCAGAAACAAAATGAGTAAAATCTGATCCAGCATTTTCTGAAATGAATGGAAAAATCCTTGTCATTTTCAGCTAAAGCCAAATCAATCTGCAGGCTAAACCATTTGGGCTAATTTAGAGTTTTGGGAAAAATAATGAAGACTAGCCAACAGAGTCTGGTCGACCATTGACTACTCTGAAATTCTTTTAATTCTTGGTCCAGAGGCTTCTCTGCAGTATGTTTAAGGACCTTAAGAGAAACCAGATTTCTCAGTGAGGTCAGAGGGTAACCAGATCCTCAGGTTCTTTCAGAAAAAACCTGAAGCTGAGAAAGGGAGGAATTCAAATGCTCAGCACGAAGCTGCTACTTATAAAAGGTTTCTGACTTATGTATCATGGATGAAAGTTCCAAAATAAGGCCTTTCTTCTGTGCATACTTGCAGGCAATTCCACTTGGAATATACCTGTAGGGAATTTCATTTGGCTTTGGTCGGTGAAGCAAGGAAAGTCAACTGAGGCTTTGTCTAGAGTTGCAATACAATGTTTCTCTTAGCTCTCTAGGCACGGAAGAGGATGGTAGATTATAACTAGATTTTTTTGTTTCACATGGGCAGACAGGTTGCATGGCAAGGATATTCCCATTTTAAAGGCAGGTTGTTATTCCCTATTTGAGACAGAAACTTTGTACTTATTGTCTTACAGGTGCAAGGTATCTTGAATTATCACCACCCAAATTTTAACAATTCAGTTACATTTTATACAATTCTACTGGCTTATTCATACATGTGAAAATATCATGAATTTATATATAAAATACACACACACATTTATATAATAAGTGTACAGATGCACTAGGGAGGAAAATCTATATACATTTACTTTAAGAATGGTTACTGTTATAGCAATCATGGAGGTGATCATTCTGGTACTGCATGTTGCCTGAACATATATCTGTATTTGGTTTTGTAATTAAATATCTGAATAAATATATATGTAAATTTTATATATATGTTATTGACCTAAGCAATGTGTATATAACCATGCTATACATATTGTAGAAAGTATATAGATTATATTAGAGATAGACCATATGAAAGAAAAACCTGTCACAGCTTTTTGACAGGTTGCAACACATTTTGGTTAGGGTGTATATTCTAAATAGCAGTGTTTATCACAGTAATGACTGTTGGAGAATGTCAGACTGCCAGAGGCTAGTGGCAGCTGGACAGTATAAAAGTGTAGTGTCCTGTCAGTGAAAAGGTTTCTTGGCTGTAGCAGCCTCAGTACCCTGCTGCTGCTGCAGGTAAGTGCTGCTGGCGTATGAGAGGACCATACGCTGGGGCTGGGCAGCAGCTCTGGAGTTGGTGACTGTAACACTGATTTCCTGGAAAACAGATGGAGGAGAATGGGAGAGAATAGAGGTGGCAGTAAAATCAATGGGCTGCGTTAGTAGGGTAAGCGATACTGGAAGCAGAGCATCCTAATTCAACCACAGTGAATAAAAAAAATCCAGCCTTTGTGTAAGATAACTGTAGTGTGTTGGAGAAGCTCTCCTTTGAGCTTCAGTCAGCTCCCCCAGGCAATGCTCAATCCATTCGTATTAGTGAGTGATTTTGCAGTTCTGGCAGTAGTTCATTTGATTTGAATAACACCTGGATCTCTGCGTCTGAGAATCCCTGAACAGTAGCAACCATCTTGCTCTTTCTTCATTGCCCACCCTTCCTAACCCTCGTGGGAGAGAGTTGATTTTCACAGTTGATACACTTTGAAAGGAACTTTCTAGTTGATTTTTTTTCTTTCCCTGAGAAAAACCAGAGCTTCAGCCTTAGCAAGGATTTCCCCCTCTGTCTTGGATGCCCTTCTGCTACTGTAAATCCAGTTACTTGCTAGGACAACTTCTTGTCTCCTCTGAGCTTTAAAAGTATACAATTACTAAGTAATGCTGTGCCATAATAATGTCTACAAAGTCACAAAAATGGGCTCCACCACCCCTGTCCTATTGTGAAAAAATCTGTGGATAGGCATCTCCTTCTGCTTGTGGTGACACAGGAGTGGCCCACATTACTTTTTGGCCAGAGACTAAACCTGCAGAGAGAAGGTAAAAATCACTGTAATTCAGGCATGTGAGTATCTGTTTCCAGGAGCAATCAGGTACTTAAACACTTAAATAGCTACAGTTTCATCTGCAGCTAATTGCAGGCTTAAGAAAGAACATGGTAAGGAAGGGCTGAAGACTGAATTCTGATTTGCACTTGATCCCAGAAAGGCTTACTTGAATGCAAACGAAAGAGGACTTCAAAGTCACAGTGAATGAAACAGATTATTGTATCTATATAGGACACTGATTTTCAATATTCCGAAGCATTCATTATTTGATGGTAAGACTCAGGATCTCAGAGAGTTATCAGAATTAAAAAGAGTACCACGAGGCTTAGACTTTAAAAAGGATGAGCTGCTGTGAGTTAATATTCCACAATGGCAGCAAGAAGATAGAAGAATGACACAGAAGAAACTGAGAGTTACACAAGGCACCCAGATCTTTACCTAGTGAATCTCTCTTTAGGAGAAAAAACCTCTTAATCTTGTCCACAACTTCCTACTTGCTATTTGCAAAAGCAGATGCTTCTTGTGAGAAAGGAAACAAAGTTACATACCAGGTGTTAAGTTATGGTAACTACATTTCATCCTCTTTACAATACACAGGTTGAATCCAACATACATTTTTATTGCAAGTGACAGTTATCTTGGACAAAGTTGCTTGTCATTTGTCAAACATCAGCTCTAAAAATTGAGCCAGAGATTGTCCTGGTGCAACCTGAATGCTGGAACCATGACTTTCCCTTGGGCTTGTCCGTGGTGGTAAGCAGAGTATCCGTATGTCATTTTGTGGGAATGCTGCTTTTTGCACCAAACTTTGTTTAGATGGCTGCAGATTTTTCAACAAAAGCACACCAAACTGTTGAGAGAATATTTGAACAAGGAGAGGAATATTTTTGGTTTTTTTGGTTTTCCTCACAAAAATGGGGATATGATTAGAAATGTTGGTGCTGTGAAAGCATTCACTCTCTCTTTTGGGCATCAGTCTGGCATCCATTGAAACCAATGGGAATGATTTCATTGACACTTTTTGCTGCACCAGCCTCAGTGTGCTACTCAGTGCTTTTTGAAAATAGAGGAAACAGAGCAGTTGGAACTTTTTCATCTTCAATATAACAATCCTTTGCAGCAACCAACAGTACCTTTCCCCATGCCAAGCTTCTGCCTGTATCAGAGAATATTACTTTGATATTTTGCTTTAAAAGAGGCACAAAATGATGGTTATCCATATTACCATTTTAGATATCATTGATCTTACTAGTTGATGTCTTGTTGAATCCCTCTCCCAACCCCCTTACTATTTCCTCAGATTGTCAAAGGATGCCAGCAGCTACTGTGAGGTGGATTACATTCACTTCATATTTTGAACCTTTTATTCAACCACAAAATCATGAAGTTAGTATTTCTCAGATGAGATTCTGGAATGTGTTAACACAGAATTATAAATTGTTGCTGAACGAAGCAGAAACAACAGTTCACTTTGCAAATACTTCACTTTGTAGGATGAGCGTCTCCCAGGCTGCTGCCGGGGAAAGAAAGTCAGGAGCAGGAAGGAGATTTTACTCCTTTTCCTCCTTCTATTAATAACAGCAGGTTCAGCACATTTTTGCAGGTTTCTGGATATCTGACATATTCAGTCAAATGACCGCCGCTAATTTGGACAAAGCTCTGTGAGGTTTGTTCCGCATTAGACCTAAATGATGTGCCAGAGCTTGGAATGGTGCACCTGAAATCATGCCCTATGTACACAGCAGTACAGCATCCTTAAGCCAGGCATGAAGATTATAGTGGATTCACTGCATATCCATTTCCATATTTTTGTTTGAAATTTCGATTTTATTTAGGGATCCATAAACAAAGGTTGCAAAAACCAATTACACAGAGCTGGTTCAGAGCAAGGTAATATACTTAGAGATGCTGTCTGAGCAACAAGAAGGAGCTTTGTGCTGACTATACCCTATCCTAGAGACATTTGAAGTTGGCACTGGAAGCATAAGAAGCCTTTGGCAGCAAATGGCCTTTGCACTATCAGCAGAGACACAGTAGTTTGGATAACGCCTATGGCTTCATTCCCTAGGAAGGAGCAAAAGAAGATTCACAATTGCTTAGAACAGGAAAAAAGTTAAACTCAAAGAGACCAACTATAAATGGGATTATGTACACAGTCTTTGAAATTTTTCTTCATCAGTACATTAACACAGGCTGACACTAGGCAGTGGATCCAGACTGGAGTGTTCACATGGGAGAAAAGAAAGAAAACTGATAGAGATGTTGAGCACTCTACCTATGGCACAATGAAAATTACCAGCCTAGGGCGAATGTCTTCCAGCAATGTATTATTAACAATGATAATAATGATAATTCAGGTACATATAGTATAGTTTTATATTGAAACTACAATTTACTGTAACTACATCATATTTTATGCAAGTAAATACCACTAATTAATAATGACTGTACATTAACTTCCTGTGTAATTACTTAATCTCAATCTTGTCTCTAGAAGGTGTATTTTTAGAATCTAGATGCACTATCTGTATCATAATTATATATCATAATGATTTTAAAATTATATACTTAGTAACAACGTGTGCCTATAACAAATTCCATAGTTAAGATATTCTAAGTATAGGATTGAATTCCTCACTTAAGAGCTCTAGACTTCAATACCTGATACAGATACCTTGAAAAAATCAAAAACAGTAAATATGGAATTTCTAATTTTCTAAACTGGGTTATCATATTTGGATTATTATATAACTCTGATTTTATTTATTCACTTAATAACTAACTTAATCTTTAAATTTTTTTTTTTTTTAGAAAAAACACTATTGTTTCTCACTTTATCTAGCAATCCAGCCTATACAATATAGAGGAATTTTTTGTACAAAAGTAATAAACTACATTATATATTTACTGTCAGTGTATTGTAAATGTTAAGTAAAGCATAAAATTGAGATCCCTAAGTCAACATGGTTGATATCCTTTATGTTATAAATCTATCAAAATATATTTGAAAGTTTGTATCCTTATTTCTCCAGGCTTGCTTGAAGTAGTTATCTTGGCTTTTACTGTTCTATTCTATAAATGCTATGAGTGATTTTTGTCTTATTTCATAAGAAAAAAAATACTCAGTAGCAAAAATATCAACATCCCATAGAGGTTATAGCAAAGTGACCATCATTTCTATTCACACATTCTTCTTTTTAACTTTCAGAAAAGCTGTCAGAAATTAGTATATGCAAGGACACAATTGACAGATTGCCTTATGATGTGCTTGGAACTGAGGGAAGAATAATGTATGTTTTAAGCCTTTCAGAACCTGGAAGCAGAAGAGTAGTTGATAAGAAACAAGGCCTTCATTAAAGCAAGCTTCTCTCTTTCATCTTCACTGTCTCTTTCATAGTAAATACCAGGACTAAAACTGACTTGTGTTTAAATGTGTCCATTAACAACTACCTGGCCTCAACTTTGGATTAAGGTCATCTGTGTGCAAAATCTTACAAGGCTATTTACCTTAAAGATCCAAGTTCAGAAACAGTAGTGTGCAATCTCTTACAAAAAAGCTCATCTCACTTGCACACATCCTGCCAGATGTGTACACTTATACACCTGATGTGCATTTGCACAATGGGAACCCCTATACAAATACTTCAAAAGACAAACAGTTAAAATTTAGCAATTCCTTATACAAAACACTTGTTTTGTTGTTTGTTCTACATATTATATCTTTGGATGGCAATTTGTAAAACATGTGCACAGCTCTGTGGCTGTACTTTTAAAATACAGTATCAGCTTTTCAATGAGGCAGACAATTTCACCTGACCTGTTTTAGGATGAGCTGAACACTCCATTGACCCCCACTAATTTTTCTCCCTTCCCCATGAGTGACTCATTCAAACATAGTTATCTAAATTTTAGATGTCCCACAAAGGACAGATAAATTCCACAGTTCATCTATTTAATGCAAACCAATGTAATCAAATGGCTGGCCAAATTAGCCCATTATGGAGCAACATGAAGTCTATGCAATTTAGCAGCTTCAAGTATTTTAACAGAGAAAAACCTCTGAGCTTTGACAAGTTAATACTGTGAGTGAAAAAAAACCATGTGTGTTACTTTTACACATCAAGTACCAATACACATAAAAATGTGGAGCTTTAACAGACAGTATTATATAAATCAGTTATTTGAAACTGCCAGTGTTGCAGAATCTGGGAAGGTGCCGTAACTTACTCCTGAAGTATATCCACATGTGTCTGTTCCACTGAGTATACCATTTGGATGGTTCTGGGGTTTGTGGGGGTTTCGGAGACTTTCTTTTTATTTATTTATTTTAATTAGAAAGATAAATAAAAGAGTTTTTGTGGATCAAGAACTATAACTTAAATGCAGATTGTTTTGGGTACAATCCAGACAGGCTTTGAATTACATCCATCATTATCTTTGTGTATCCGAACAGCCACATTTAACATTTCTACTCCAGTAGATCGAGCTTCTTGTGTAAGTAATTGCAGAATTAGGACCTTTTACATTTTGCTTCTTGATCTAGAAACTGTCTATTCAATTCACATAGAACTGAGTCAGCAGTCAATGAAATCATTGTTCAAATTCTGCTGTCACTGAAAGCTTGGCAGCCCAAGGGATGTTGATAACAGAGTTTCAGTCCAAGCACTCCAGCCAAATCTACTGAAATTTTTAAGCCTGTGCTCTCTATCTTTTCCAGCTCCGTACTTAATGCCATTGCATTTGACTGGGTAACAATCCTTATTGAATTTACCCTCACAGTATGCCTCAGAGCTTGGTAAATGCTTGTATTATCTGTTACAGAGAAGGACAAAGGCAGATGGACTAAATAATGAAGGCATCTAACTTTGCTTCTTCAAATTATCACAGGGAAAAATATACAAAATCAACTATGAACAGATCCCAGAAGTTAACTAACCTATGCTGCTATCCTGGGCCAGCATCAGTTGTACCTCAGCCATTCTTCCCTGGTAGTTCTTTAACCTGTTTCTGAAAACTCTCCTTTAACTGAAATTCCACTGGCTGCCATGACAATTTCCATGCATCACTGTCTCCTGTATAGAAAGGTTTCCTAGTATCTGAATGGAAACTTTCCACAATTTTAAGCCTTGTATTTTATCCTCTGTAGAAGTGGAGAATAGTTTATTGTCTTATTTTTTGTATCAGTCTCTTATGTCTTTAAAGGCAACCCTCTGGCCTCTGTTTTCAGAGCAAATACTTCTCCATCTCTTTGGGCATCACATTTTTTACTTTTCTTCTGATCTTATGATTCTATGACCATCTCTCAAGAGTGGCAGAACTCAGATTTGGACATCCCAAGCTGATTAATTAGATTTTCCTTTCAGCTTAAACAGGTAAGTATCCACTTTATTTTAATTATATCCTTACATATCTAAGGTAGGTGACTATTTGCATGCTTAGCTGTCTCAGATCAGGACAATCAGATTCTTGAAGAATTAAGTCTTGCAAGAGAAGTTGAAACCAGGAGTTGCCACAGCAATAGCATGAAAATTTAGAAAACCTATATAATCAGGTACAAAGATATGTTAACTACTAATGGGATATTAATACTAGTTCAGTATATTCTGTATATTCAGAATCTTCTCTTGAAGAAGAAGAGATTCAAGAGAATAAAATTCTAGACTTATATTCTCATGCAGTTACCATAAAACATAAATGCAGTTATCCATCAAAGAGATTCCCCGGAAAACATGAACTCAACAGTCAGAGACAGACTTGAATGGCACATGAGAAATGTGTTGCCTCTTAGTTTTAAACAGAACTGCACTCAACTATATAATGGGTGTATTGACTAGAAACTGCTAGAGAAGTATGTCTTTATTGCCAAGAAGGAATTGTATTACAATACTTCACATAACATCTACTCTGGAAGGTATGATATAAAGCTTAACAGTTAAAATAAAAATCCTTATGTGACTAGTATTTTCAGAGGGCAAAGGTTCTACCAGCAGTGCTTTTCAAAACCTATATCAAATGCATTATTCAGGACTCGTCCTTGATAATGTCTATTCCCAGCACAAGAAAACTGTTGAAGGACCTGTTGTACTGTAACTTTCAGCAGAGTGATGGCAGCTTTGGAACTGCAACTGCTGTGGAGGCTAACTTAGTGGTTCCAGGTACTTCTCTGGAAGGACTAGATGTATTGTTTATACATATGATTGACTGCCTTACTTTGAGTAGTCTCAGCAGCCATTCATGCAAACTGAGATCAGACAAAAGCTACAAAGAATACATAAAAAGAAAGGAAAAGAAAGGTCAGTTTTAACAAATCTGTTGATGGAAAACAAGTCAGTACAGTCCTGAATTGCTTCCAGGGGCAAGGATGTAGAAAAATAGAATGATAGAATATTCTGAGTTGGAAGGGACCCACAAGCATCATCAAAACCTAACTCTTGGCCCCTCACAGGACAGCCCCAAGAATCACACCATGAGGCTGAGAACACTCTGCAAATGCTTCTTGAACTCTGGCAGACTTAATGCTGTAACCACTGCCCTGAGGAGCCATATTCCAGTGTCCAGTCACTCTGGGTGAAGAATCTTTCCTGATGTCTGACCTAGACCTCCCCTGACATGGCTTCATACCATTCCCTTGAGTCCTGTCACAGATCACCAGAGAGATTGGTGCCTGTTCCTCCTCTTTCCTTCACTTGGAAGTTGTAACTGCAATGAGGTCTCCCCTCAGTCTCCTCTTCTCCAGCTGAACAAACCAGGAGACCTCAACCACTCCTTATACAGCTTCTTCTCAAGGCCCTTCCACATCTTCATAGCTCTCCTTTGGATACTCTAACAACTTTATATCCTTCTTACATTGCAGTGCCCAAAACTGCATACAATATTCAAGGTGAAGCCACTCCAGTGCAGAGCAGGGCAGGACAATCCTCTCTCCCTTGCCCGGTTGGCGATGCTTTGACTGATGCCCCCCCAGGACATGGTTGGCCCTTCTGGCTGCCAGGGCACTGCTGACTCATATTTAGCTGGCTATCAGCCAGGACCCCCAGGTCCCTTTCCACAGCACTGCTTTGCAGCATCTTATTCCTCAGTCTGTCCATACATCTGGCATTGCCCCATCCCAGGTGCAGAACTCAGAACTTGTCTTTGTTAAAATTCTTAGGATTTGTGATTGCTCAGTCCTCTAAATAGTCGAGATCTCTCTGCAGGACCTCTCTATTTTCAAAGCAGTCAACAGCCCTACCCAATTTAGTATCATCTACAACTTAGTATACTTTTGGGTAAAAAGGGCATTATGGAAGAAATCTGTTCTAACTGTAGAAAGGTGGAGCCCAATCAAGATTTTTTTTTTTTTTTTAATAGAGATATGTTTTCCTAAGTGATAATAATTGAGACCTTGTGACTAGGTGGTAAAAGTTAGATGTTTTTGCCATTGTCCTTGGCTTTTGTCTTTTTTTTTCCCCTTGAAAGTTCCACCTGCCTTGTTCCTTACTAAAAAGGAGACTAGACTATAGGCAGATGACAATTTTAAGTAACTTTCCTTCATTAATTTGATAAATAAAAGATTCACACTCAAAATGATTTGCAGAGGATAATAAAAAGTATAGTAAAGAGTTTTATAAGCAAAAAGAACAAGTCTGATAGGGTTTGTGGATTTTTATCAGTGTGCACTTTAAAAGACCCATACAAAAGCAAGATATGTGGAGATGTTTACAAAGCATGGAATATTATGATCAGATTCCCAGCTGGTATAAATTATCACAGCTTCGCTAGAATCCATGTAGCTACTCCACTCTGTATACATCAGCTGAAACTCCAACACATTGGTCATACCTAACCACAGATTCATCAATGTGCTTAGCAGCCACTGAAGGGAAATAGTGTATCTCTCACCTAACTATGTTCCTAATGACAGATGTGACGACAGTTTAGAAAAAACTGCTCAGAACTGTTATCTACTGCTTATTGCCAGGACTTACCTCAAACACAAGCTTTCTGTTGGGTTCAGAAGGCAACTGAAGCAATTGAAATCCTGCTGTGGTTGAAAAGAAGATATGACCTTTGGCTTTTGAAATGAGACTCTGTGGTGGTTTTCACCCAGTGCCCACCCAAAACCTCCAGGCTCCCCCGCCCCACCCCTTCCCAGAGGGAAAGGGGAATAAGGAAGGAAAAAAAAAAAACAGCTGAGAGATAATGGCAAAACAAACTCAGAGTAGCTAAATACTTAAATTTATTACTAACAAGATAAGAACTAAAACTAGAAGCACTAAAAATAAAAGGTAAGAAATAAATCAGTCTTAAGAACACTCTTCCCACTCCTCCCTCCCTCCAACAGTTTGAGTGAGCAGGGAATGGAAGGTTCGCAGGTGGTGGTCGTGCTGCTGGCATTGGTCTCGTCCTGAGGGTCACTCCATGGGGTTTCCGTGGGCTGCAGTTGGGACAACGTACTCCACCACGGTTTGCAGGGGGGCCACAAAGCTCTTAATCTTTCCCCTGCTCCTGTGGGATCCCTCCCATGGGAGACAGTCCTCAAACTTCTCCAT
>VXAU01003369.1:367120-411589 GCA_013399695.1 Formicarius rufipectus
CCCCTCCCCCTGCTCCAGCAAGGTTCTTCCTTCGCCTCCCCCTGCTCTTCTTCTGACCTTGGTCTCTGTCTGTCTGCGTTGTTATCTCAAAGCTGAAATTTTCAACTGCACAAACACTCTAATTCTTGCATATGCATCGCAGAGGCATAACTATAATTTTAATTAGCTCAACAGGACAGGAGAAACTTCTAGCAGCTTCTACTAAAGTACTTCTACATTTCTACTAAAATTCAGCTATAGAAACCCATGACAGAATCTGAAAAGACTAAACTGAGATTTGATAAATTAAAGAGAAATTACTATCTCCATCTCTTGAACCCAGTCTTTTCTGTCTGCACCACATGTTCTGTCTCATTGATTTTACTTGGCATATTTCAGAGTTGCTAAGGGGTGATGAAGAATGGCTGGTTCTTTTGAGCTGTCTTTTTATCATTTTTTCCCCTTTTTCTTTTTAATTACAATAATCTACTGGTTGTCCTTTTGTTAACTCTCAGGTTTTTCAGTTTTGAAATACACTGAGTGTGAAATAGGATGCAGGACAGCAGCTCAAAATTCATCATCTCCTATGTCATTAACTGACCAAATTGCATTATAACTTCTGTGTTAGTAGACAGGTCTGCATAAGCATGCCTTCAAGTGATGGATCTTGAAATTTGTCCTGGCATGGGGTTAAGTACAAAACATTATGATCCACACTTCACATTTCACTGTACATTAAGCCTGTCTAGAAGGCAGTCAGTACTTTAATGTTAAGAGTTCAATTATGTCCTCTGCCACCACAATGGACTGCCAGCATGTCTTCCTGATGGTCTTAACAGTAGAGGAGACTAATTATACACAGGATAGTAAGCACTTTGGGAAAAAAAAATGAAAAAATAAAATAAAAAAAAATTGTTGCTTAGAAATTGCTTAGTAAAAATCTTTGTGTAAATTTTATTTTATGCATAGGTAATCCTTACTTTCTGGCACTCTAACCTCTTGCCCTGTACTGGACTCAAGATGAGGCAGTATGGAAGAGAAGAAAACGTTGTTCTCTTACACACCAACTCTTAACTCTTGTGGAAAAATGGAACAATAGTAGCTGATTCCTGATCTACTTTGTTTCTTACAGAGTTGTACTTGGGTAATTTAAACACCCTGACCAAGTGTTCCAGCTACTAACTTTGGCTTCTCTAGATAAGGAGAAGATGTGCTGTCTGCAACAGTAAACTGATGGTGAGAGAGTACCAGGGTATCAGTGTCTCCAGTGGGCTGGAGTGCATGCTCCCATGTGTCCTCTACTCTCACTTTGGTGGTTTTGACCCTTAGTCCCCCTTTTTACCACACTGGAAGTGATACTGGGAGTTTAGGTAATGAGTAAGTAAGCCCAGCCAGATGGAAGAGGATATTTCCTTGAAGATATTTGCCTTCCAGGTCTGATTTTTATTCACGGGCTTGACATAATTTTGCATATCTGCATCATTATGTGGAGAGCCATGAGTTTGGTCCTGAACTGTGGCCCACTGTTGTAATCTGAGTTCTAGGCAAGCAGTGGGTGTATATTGGTTATTTAAACACATTTCTGGAGGCTTGAGAGCAGTTTAAGCAATCCACATATGCAGAGCTTAATCTGAATCCTTTTGAAAATCCTAACATGCTGATAGAAAGCATATGATCTAGACAGTCTCAGCCCTAAAGGCATACTAGCAGAGTGAAAATCCTAGAATTTGCCTGTAAAAGTTGCAATCCAGGGGGAATGTTCTTAAGGACAAATTTGGAGTGCAGTGTCTACGTCACTGTGGTGTGCAAGTCAAGAGAAGGGCATAAATTAGGTGTTGATACACTAGTGTGAAGGGGAAAGGTGAATGAGGAGTTTTCAAAATCATGTTTGAAATATATAACAATGTTGGGGTGTTTGAGAAACACTGGAGGTATTTTACTGGGCATGGAGTGAAGAGACAGATAGTCTCACTTTCTGTGAAAGTCCCGATTATTTTGGAAGAGACTGAAAAAAAAACCAGTTATGGGGTTTCAGAAATTCAGCTCTTATTGAAAACAAATTTTAATGGAAAATTTTCGCACTAATTCAAGGTCTTTGCAATGATCACAATGGAATTTTAGTTTTTTAATCCCAAGCAGTAGGACCGCCAAGGCTGCAATGAAAGATAAATGTGCCTTGACAGCAGAGCTATCAGGTTGCTTGATTTTCTCTTTTGATAGGTTTATGTCTCATGCCAATCAATCCAGCACTACTGTGCAGCATAGTCACATTGCTTTTATAACATAAGCTACTAGCAGACTAAAAACAGTGAAGAAATACAGTGCCCTCCAACTACAACAGGAAAAAAAAAAAAAAGGTGTGAGGCTGAGAAAAGATTTTTAAGAACATTTTTTTCTTGTATAAATGATTTTATCTAATGGTTCAGATATTCAGATCTCAGCAATTCTGATGATCACACATTTCCCTGGGGGAAACATATGCTCAGTGCACTCACCTTGGGATTTCCCACTTAGTCACTGTAAGAATAAAGAAAAATCTCCCTGAGAAGATGTCTCTAAGGAGTCTGTGAGGTCTCATAGTGAGTGATTCACAACAGAGTATATTCTTCTGCAGAAAAAAACCCCCAATAATAATTTAAAAAAAAAAAAATAAAAATGCCAGAGACAACAGCAAATATTAGATCAAATATTGAAGTAAATTCATAATTACTAAGCCAGATTCTCATCTCAATTAATAGAAATGTAAATTCAGACTGTGTGTTGAAACGGTTTTGGATTTGCTCTGTTTTAATTAAGATTAGAATCTTACTCTCTTTGTTGGTTTACATTTTTTTAATAGCTAAATTATGTCTACATGCAACAAAATGATGAATTAATTTCCTGCACTGTTCCTTTAATAAAAGCTTTACCAGCCCTTTGTACCTTAATCTTCCTTCTGGAATCAGGACACGGTTTGGGGATTGTATATCTGGCATATGCTGCAAATCAAGTTATCTCACTCAAATGTAATATTGTAACAGCTCTGACTTCTAATAATCAGTGAACTGTAAAGTCTCAGTGCAGGTTATCTCAAATGAAAATTCCAGAGGCAAAAACAGTTTGGAGGTTAATGGAATTATCTGAAGTCTTAGGACGAGGGACTACAATATAAACTTTATGCTGGATCTGAAATATTGTATGTAATAGCCAGTTTGATTTCTTTTTACACCACTCTCACTCTTGCTCTTTCCCTAGGTTCTATGAAATAAGGGGAGGTTTTTGACAGTACTCTCAAAATGAATCCTGACAGGCTATATGCAATATTATCTAGCTTCTTCTTTCATTTTTAAAACTATTTACCTTCTGTGAACACTCACAAACATGTTTAGTCCCATTGCTTTGTTCCAGCTGTGCTCAACTATCTGAGTTAAATGGAACTCATCATGTATCATAAATCTGAGTCACTACATAGTCTGATGGTCCTGAGGTTTTTTTTAGGAGTGGATGATAATAGATGAGAAAAGCAAGCAAAAAGTTCAAAAGGGAGGCCATTCAGAGGTATTACCCTACCCTGCTTCCAAGTCAGCCCCTGAAAGACCACATGGCTTTAGGAAAAGGAGTCAAGTGAATATTTTTTTCAGACCTGGCAGTGGAGTGTCCAGATTGGGATATCTGAGCCTATTATTAATTGAAGGATACATGAGGATGAGCACAGGTTGGCAGTATATGGGCAGGCTAAATCCTGTGCCTAGAAATGGGCTAGAAGGAAAAGTGAGGCTAAACAACTTCTTTTGAAAAGGTAAAAGTTGAAATAAGGCTGCTAATTTATGCTAGTAAACACATCTAGTAATCATTTCTAGTGCAAAGGAAAAAAGAGTAAAAGATTGCTATAATTAGAATAGCAGCTGCCTTGGCAAGAAATATCCTGTGAAGGTGGGAATAAGTGAAGAAGTAGAAAATCTAACGCGGACCTACTGCCAACAAAGGAAGTTTCTACATTATCAACATCTGATGCCTTCCTTCTTCTACCTCTCCTTCTCCTACATCCCTTTTCAATCCCCTTACTTGTGACAAATGTCCAAACCTTTGGTTTGTGTCTGAATTCTAGCTAAAAGGGGGCAGACACAAACTCTCAGGTTCTACAGACACATTTTAAGGTGCAATGAAAATGAGAAATTACCGAAGTCACCATCTTAAATGACTAAATTCAATTGATTAAATCTCTGTCAAATGACAGCCACTGAAAAGGTCTAAGGCCTAGACAGAAAGCCAAGGGTTCAGTACTGCAAAGAAGGGTCCCACAGTCCAGCCAGGAGCCAGGACTGGACTTGAGCACAACTGCAGCACACCTGTAGACTAAGCATTTAAAAAGCAACTGACAACTTCAGAAGCAACATTGGTTTCATCTGCTGCTGGGACAGATAGGCTGGTCCTTACCTCCTGGTGAGTGTTTGCAGGGAGTCAAATTTCAGCCAGAGTTCTCAGTATATTCAACTAGAATTATAATACATATATTTCAGTGTACCTTAAGACACTACTGAGACACACTTAAGACACTACTTAAGGCACAACTTCTTTGGAAATACAGACCCAAACCTACATTTCCTTGTGATCTCTAATATAGTTTGGAAGGTGAACACTGACAACCATCAGTGTGAGAAACTTTGGCAGATAAAGCAAATAGACAAGTAATGGTAGATAAAAACTAATTGTTTTGGAATTAATTTTAGTGATTTAGGAAAGCTGAACTGTATGCAACAGCCATGTCTGACTCTCCCTTTGTACTCTGAAGCAGAAGCAGTGTGTGTGCAAATGTAAAGCTGGGATATGTATAACTTTATTTTCCATGCTGTGCACATTTGCATTTTTTTAGTAGCAGCCTGTTTGTCCTTATGTCTATGCAAGGCAACAATATCTCAGATGTCTCCAAATGTCCTCGTTGTGGAACAGGAAGCAGCATAGCTGCATCAACATGGCAGAACTAATCAGTCTGGGCACCGTGCCCTGCTGACGCAGCTCCCCTCTTTCCAGGACCCCAGCTAACATCTCTGCAAGGCACTAAGCACATGCTGCTGAAATTCAAATACTGTAGTCATGGGGACAGACAGAGAGCAGCAAGAGACAGCTTGACCTTCCAAACTAGTGGGTCAGGCACATAAAGGGGGAGGGGGAAATGTATCAAATATTATGCAACTACTATTTTTTTTAAATCTGAAGGAAACTGTGCATGCACTTCCCCTGGAACCTTCCCAAGCAGTTGTCCGAGCTATTAGGTTAGGATTGGTGTGCCAAGCGCTTTTTCTGCTCTTGGTCACACACACTACATCCATACTGCTAAATTTAACAGTGTCAGAACTCTTTCTTTGGATCTGAGACCAGCAGCTTGGCCCAGATTTGCCCTTGCTCATGCTTCCAAGGACTGTAGCTGCCTTCAGGCAGCCTGCTGGAAATAGACTGCAGCCTGTGCTTACTCCTGGGAATTGTTCAGAGGACATTGGTTGACTCAAGTCAAAGTCATGCTGGGACACATGCTACAAGTATACAGATAGTGTCTGAGCCCTGGAATTGGTTAGGTTGCTAGCACAGATGATGCATTGAAAAATGATAGAAAATATCCAGAGTATTTAAAGAGCAATTGCCTAGGCTCCTACACAGTAAGAACAAAAAAGAATATCTTCACATAAATTGTCACAAAAAATAGTGAAATCCAGGGGAGGAATTAAAAAAAAAAAAAAAAAAAAAAAGGCAAGTGAAAAGCCACAAGTTCCAACCCTGAGATGGACTCAACATTTTCTGAAATGCACTGACTGCATTCGACGTTCTTTTGAACTCAGGAGACATTACTTTTCAGGCTTGAAATACTCAGACTATATGAGCCAAGGATGATTCACACTATCAAAGACCTAGAAAAAAAGGAGAACACATGAAAATATAGCAACAAGCTGAATTTGGAACACTATCACTTTTGGTCCCAGTGGAAAAAATAAAAGAGGTTGCTTACACCATAAAAATTCTGTAGCATAAAAAACAAACTGGACTTTGCCTCCCAAGTGGATGTCTTCCCTCTTATTTAATAAAGCATTATTCTTTAAAGTAAATATAAACACAATCATTAGCACAAGAGCAATCCCATTTTTTTTCAGACTGTTTTTGAAATTCACTATCAGAATTGTGAACTAGAGTTAAATTCTTTACAAACCTTCTTAGTATAGCATAACTAATTTTGTATACCTTTTTTGTTTTTTTTCAGTGGCCTAAGAAATCCTAAATTAAACAATACCATACTCAGTCTCCAGTTTTAACTCCATGATCCAGAGGACCATGGTTGTTATAGGATAAACATATTTAATATAAATATTTTAAGAATAATCAATATTCAATATTCTGGTTAATACATCCATTAGGTTGAGTGTAAAACCTTTTTTGATCAGCCCTGGGCTTGGTGTTTTGTATGAGAGCAGCAAAAAAAAACCAACACAAAAACAAAAACAAACAAACAAAACAAAAACAAAAACACAAACAAAAACCAAAAAAAAACAAAAACAAACAAACAAACAAAAAAACCAAACAAAAAAAAACAATAAGAGGATGCTCACAGGAGCGGTTTAGGAATACTGAGGTGGCATTATTCCCCATAGGGAAAGGAGGAGGAGAACTGCTGGGAACTGCACGCTCCCATACCTCAAAAAGCAGCAAGGATTATGTGCTCCCAAACAACAAACAAAACCTCCTACCAATGTAAATGGTACAAAAACAACAGCTTTGACCTGTGCTGGAGGCAGTTTTGCTCCTTCCTCAGTTCAGGCTGTGGGTTACAACTTTAAGATAATGTAAAATGATCAAAATTCACCACACCCTAGGTGGGCATATTTTGCGCATTCCTGAACTCTTTGAAGGTGGTTTCTACATTTTTTGACATACATTTTCTCAAAATCTGGGCACAAATTCAACTGGATGGTAGAAATTGCTCTCTAAATTACTTGCTTGCAGTGAAACCATAATGAAGAAGCCAGGTCATGAACAAAAAGCAGCAATGTTTTCACAGTGTGTGTAAGATGGCAAAAAAACCCTCTCTCTTTTTCCCTACCTCTCTGTCTCACACAGACAGTCACATCACAGTGACAATAAGTTGTTGCACAAACTGGAATATCAATAAATCCTTCATCAACCTAGGCTGAAATATAGCCAGCTAAAACCTATTTTTAGTCTACCTTGGACACCAGCCAGAATGAAACTAGCAAGAATTTCACTGTAATAAATATTGGTAATGTAAAGCCATAGATAGGAAAAGGGGACATTAATTCATATGCTATGAAGGTACCTCTTAGTGAATCCTCTCTGAGAAGATTTAAATAAGTGGATTCATCCTCATTCTTATTACTGGTATTATCTGGTTTGTCTTAGCCTTAGTTGATGGTTTTCAGCACATTTTATATTGCTTTGCATGTGCCTGACAGAAGATACGTTTATGGAGCAATGGAAATATAAAATGGCAATGGAATATAAACTGCTTTTTGAGAGAATTATTATAAGAAAATTGTTTCCCAAGTTTGTATCCAGTTGCAAAGTACCAGTGCCACTGATACCCCACCACACGCACACATAAAGAAACACTGATAGAGACACACACACAGACACTCATGCTTGAAAACAGAAGGTCCCTTAAAAGAGAATAGAAATGAAAAGAGACCCACCTGGCCCCTTTCCTACTTGTATGGTCCAGCCTGCTGTAAGTTTCCTTGGTTGTATCTGCTTTTCCTGACAGCAGGACTACCTTCATACCTCCAGAGAGGTCCACTCCTGGGGAGGACAAGGCAGAGGGATTTATGTTGAAAGAGATGCCTTGAGGCAGCCCAGAGCATCCACATGCTGTTAAGAAACTGGGTATTGGATTTGCTATTATTTTTCAAATATGAAGGTCCAACTAGTCCAAAATTCCGCCTCTGATAATAAGCAGTTCCAGATGTTTAGAGGTACTAGACCAACACAAGATAATTGAAGTATCCTTCCACTTCTCCTCTTGAGCATGACAGTTAAAATTTGGATTAAACCCTAACGCATAAATTCCTTTTTCAAAGCCTTGTAGTACCAATTTTTACAACTCTAAAAATTCTTGTGATACTTGGTTCCTCTTCACTGCTTGTGAAATTTTTGGTCTTAAAAACATCCTAAGATGAGTTCCAAGGAGCACGGTTACTTTATGTCCTAATTACATCCCTTCTAGTTCTAATTGCTTTTCAGAATTTGCTAAATCCATTTTTTGTCTCTCCATAATCTAATGGGGAAACAGAAATTCCTGTTCTGATCGCTTTTAAGAATTATCATTTTATTTAATTTGATATACCTTATTTTATTTTATTGTTCTACTTTTCAAATAACTACACGATTTTTAATCTCTGTTCGTGTAAATCATTGTGATGCAATTTCTCAATGCCATTCCATAATTCATATTCAGCATCAGAATTCCCAATTGTGGGGTGATGCTTCACAGATACAGACCCTTGTGAGACTAAACTACTGATCTGAATTGTATATGTTTGCCCTAATATTTTGCAGTGTTTCAAATTCATATGCACAAATAAGATTTACCTAAAGATACTTTTATTTTTTTCTAAAAATAAAATTATGAACCCTCAATTTGAAAATACTCTGATTTTACTAACAAAGTAGTATTACAAGCATAGTACACTACCACCTCTATGTAAAGAATAATTTAATATAGTAAAACTTTTCAAGGGCTGATACAAGCCATTAGCAGTGGAACACAGAAATAAGACAGGAAATGTCATGTCATTATTTGAATCAGGTAATGGTCACTAAAACCAGTTCATTCCAAAATACACCTATTTTAAGCAGCAATACAAGGAAAGAGGACAAAGATAATGGGCAGTGAGGATGATAGCATGGATCGAGCTGAATGATTTTCATCTGGAATGCACTGATCTCAGAAAGCATTAGAGGACTCAAAAGTCCATCCTCTTTACTCATCTATGTGAGTCATCCTCATTAAATTCAAAGGATCTCAGAACATCTGTGTGTCTGTAAATTGAATTTTAACACTCAAATGAGCAGTGACTCAATACAGCCTTCTATGCCTGATACCAAACCTAGCAAGTGAAGAATTGCCTGAAAGCTAAAAAGTAGTACAGAAATTTGAGTTAGAAATATCAGAAATATGGCAGGTTAAAAAATTAATTTCCTGTAGATTATTAAAATGCAGCTTTAAATATATTTCGACTACTACAATTATTCAAGCATTAGTACAGTTAATTTTGAACAGAAAGTATTAAACTTTTTCTTTTCTCAAAGATAAAGATAAATAAACACAATACTAAATGTTCTACAGAATTAGACAGAATATAAAAATCTGAAGTGAAATTTAGTCCTAGTGAAAGATGACCAATATTTTCAACCGACCATGACATTAAATGAACCGAGGTTTTATTTTAATAGTTACCACATTTCAGGGTTGATTTCTTGCTGAAAAAATTATGTCAGGTAAGATTTGAATGTAAAAGGTATTTGCAATTTTGAGTGTTAATATGCCATAATCAAAACATTTGAAAGTGCCAAGGGTTTGGATTTGTAAAAGTATTTGATCTAAACATCAAAATAAAACTTCATTAGATCTTCTTCAACTCTGATATAAAATAAAGCTAGATATCAAGAATCTTCTGAAGAGCTCATGTGGGGGGTTGTTGTTGTTTTGTTTGTTTGTTTTTTCTTTTTTTATCACATGAGACCTTTAATATGTGGCCTATTCAAAACAGAGCCTCACTGTTCTTTAGTGGTATAAATGCTTTTACTCCTTTTACGAAAGCTGAGATCCTCATTACTCATTACTTTGACCTTGGCTGTTTGCTTCATCAGTGGATGAAGCATGCATTTTTGCAGCTAGCAAAGTCATCTCCCTGGCTATATGTATACAAATGGTGGAGGGGACCTCTCTGCGTGCTGGAATTTGGTCACTTGCACTGCTCAGTTGTTAGGCCAGTCCCAGGGACCCTATGGCTTTGCTTTCCCACAGAAACTAAACTTGATTTGAGTTCAGACCATGGACTATTTACTTTAGGCATTTTTGACACAGACGTGTCATTGTATAAAATAAATACCATGGACAGGAACTTTACATAGAGGATGCCAGAGAAATGTTCTGGGCACTGTAAGGTGCTAGGCACAGTGTATGAGCTATAGGATTATCACAGTGAGAATAGAACCTGGTGGTTTGTTCAGGTTTTTTTCTCTTCCTAACATGTGAAATTTATTTTTAAACCTATACAAACCTTACTAGTAGTTCAGAAAAAAGGGACTGGCATCCAATTCTCTCTTCTTTCAGAACTGTGCTACAACCGATAGAGAATCATGTGTCTTCTGCTTTGTCCCCTCTGCTATTTTCCCTGACTTCACTCCAAGGTGATCAAGCCCTGACTCAGCAAGCTAGGCTTGGGATCACTGGATTGAGGAGAAAAGCAGATCTACATTTGAATCACCCCTGTTATAATTTTCTTTTAGAAGCACGGGAATTTTGCCCTACCAACACACGAGGGGCTAATGGCCCTCATTTTCCCCACTGCAGCTATCAAAGGGTGGATCATGGCTGAAAGGGGGTTGCTTAGCAATGGTAAATCACTGGGGTAGGGTAGGGGAAGGGGACACTTTTGGGTTTTAAGCTTGCGGGGAGAAAGCGAGTGAGATGGTTCTTGGGGAAACCTTTGTCCTACGGATTTTGGTCTCCTTTTTTTCCTCCCGTTTTCCAATACCTGGATTTTCAGAGTTCCCAGTGTTCAAGAGAGAGAGAGACATCGCTAGCTGGTCCTTTTGCCTCGGATTTCCAGCTGCCGGCTCGGGCACGAGGAGTCCCTGCAGCATTGGTGGCTGCCTCCAGCTCAGAGTGGCATTCATCCTCCAGCCACAGACCAAGGAAAAGGATCCCAGTTCTTTCCCTCCCTGCACGGCTTCTCCCAACCGACTCCATACCATCTCTCTATCCACCCCTGGCAGGGGTCAGCTCAGCACCGGCCAAGGAGCAGCATCACCATCTGCTGTCCATAAATATTACTGTGCCCAATGGGAGCAGAGACTGGGGGAAGTTCAAGGGAGCATTATCCCACAAACAGGTCATTTAGTTCTGGTTGTTTTGTTTCTCTTGAATAGATATATAGATACATATTCCAGTTAAGAACTGTTATCCTTTTTTATTTATCATACCTTAATTAAATTATGTTTTGAAATTAAAGGAGGTTTGTCTCCTTCTTTGGTTTCTAGTCCAACAAAGTTCCTAAGTTCCTCTAAACTTAGACAACCCCCAACTGGGGAAAACTCTAAGGCTCAAATATCCACCTCTCACTTCTTCCTGTGAGCTACTGCAAGGTGCTCCCCTTGCTTTTTGCACTGTACTCATCCCTGTCCTCTGTGCTCAGAGCATTTCTGGTTGCAGGAGATCTTCGAGGACTGAGGGTTTAGGTATCATTCTGAGTGCTCACTGAACTGCAGCAGAGCAAAACCAGCACTTTGGTACTTAGTTCCTTATACTGGAACTTTTCTATACGTACCTACTATATATTTAAGTTTAGTCGTGGATGAACCTTTTCGGTGCTGAATGAATTTGCTCATCTCTGAGAAGGGAAGTTGCTGGAGCATGGACAGCTGAAACCCCTCTTTATATTCAGACACCTACTTTTTAGGAAATTCCACTTTCAACACTAGAGTTTCAGGTCTGGCTATAATGCACCAAGCTTTTATATTTGTCGTGACAGTCAGAAATCTCTCAATTTTTTGCTTCAATTCCTATGGTTGTTTGTTCTCCAGCATTATCCTGTGTTCTATTATATTAGGACCAAGCAGTTCAGAAGGGCAATAGTGATCTTGCTGTAAGGTTTAGGCTGAGAAGGATTTCTATACTTTCAATTATTCAAGTCCCGCTCCTACACAGACTAAAGAAGACATTGCCATAATGGCCACTTGTCTTTTATAGTGTTCTTGGTAGATTATCATATGTAAACTGGCATACAAACAGAATAGTACATAAAAATCATTCTAGTATGGCTTTGAAAAATAAAACCCTTTATTTCTTTTGTTGCTAAAATGTGAAAATAGCGTGACAAGCTGATTGTGATGTCCTAGCAAAACTTTACCCTAATACAACAGATAGTCATATTAATCATTTGATTCTGACAGGAAATGGAACATGTTTTTCAGGACTCATCCGTGCCTGAAATATTCCAGTTTTGTAGAAGAAAAGCTCTGTTTATTGCAAACAAGATATTTCCTCCTTTTTTAACTGAGAAAATATGTTGATTGTTTTTAAAAGGGCCTTTTTCTTTGTCATTGCACATGCCTTAAACCATGGAATGAACATTTTTCTGATTGTTTTCTTCTTGGTACTACAAAGTCATAAAATGACATAGCCATTTCCTGCAGAGTAAAATCAATTAGGACTATTACAATATCTGCTGCAATTAAATAGAATTTTAACAGTGTATCATCATTTGCAGCTGCTAATGATAACACTGGAAAACACAATTCTGCCCACAGACTAATTGAAAATCGGAATATTTTTTTTCCAGCCACCATATGGGGTCAAATATTCCTTTCTAGGGGAAAGTACTTTATACATAATCATTAACTCTCACTTTGCATAATAGATTTTCAGATATTTTCTCACTTGTAAGACAGTTTTGTAATTATGAGGGATTTTTTTAATTAACATTGTATTCATGGGACTTGAGGTCTCTCTACACAGAAATAGTTTGCCTTCAAATACCTTCAGGTACCTGACTTCATATTTTACTTGCTTTGTATTTCAGTTAATACAATTACTTTGGCCTGATTCAGCTATTTTCTCTGCAAAATGTTGACATTTTAGAAACCTAAGCATCACTGAAGGGGTGAAAGTTTTTAAAAGGCTGGATAAAGTTTATCTACAAAAAGATACTGCAAACCAAAAGATGCAATGGGTGCAGTGGAAAAAATTATACTTGAGAAAATCATAGTCTTCTCTCCCCAAGTCATAGTTTTCTCAAGCCCTTAAAACCAAAGAGATTTTATATCATTCTATATTGAAACACAGGAATGAAAGAATAAATTCTATAATAAAAAATAAATTTAGAAGAAAAGCATGAATTTAAATAATATAGATCCTTATAAAAATTATTTTCAAAATAATTGCAATTGAATGGCACCCAGCTTTATGGCTGGGTTTTTCTTTAACATGTTCTTGACTTGAAATGTAATGAAAACTATGATTGATAGGTAATATTTACACAGAATAGTGAAACTTACAATAGCAAATTTACACACTGAAATCACCCAAAAATATATAATAAAATGAAATATCTGCATTTGCAAATTATGACCATCAAGATAAAATATTGACTATGTTTTGTCCTGTGTGTGCATATCTATTCATTATTTCTACCTGTGAAAGTTGACAAACCTAGGAAACCTGCATAATAGCATGTGAGAAATATCCACAACTTGGACTCTTCTCTCCGCAGCTTTGAAAAGAAATGAAGTCCCCTAAAAATGAGTTGATGTCACCTTAACCCTTAGGCCAACCGTTTCTGCCATTAATATTCAATAACACTGGTGTCTATCTTTACTGCAACTCTACTGACAGTGAGTCCACATGAAACAAACCCTGTTACGTTGCAGTTATGGTTTTTAGACCTCTATAGCAGGATTGGGTTACAATAATCTAGTCTGGAAGCAGTAAGAGCTATAAATTACTATGCCTCTATCGTGCTGATTGACATGATTATGTGAGAGAAAAGATAGAAAAGATGTATTAGGTCATCTTGTCCATTCTCTATGATACATTATAATACCTCCAAAGGAAATGTTATAATGTGTTGTGACAAGGACCTGGCTATTAATAATGCCATAAATAATTTTTATGACATTTTTAATTCTCTTTGCTTGGGTACTTTTTTCTGTGATTCAATAATAGATGCCTCACTCTTTTGCAATATTACCAATACATGCTATACGGTTGTATGAAATGTAATAGAATGACTGATTGTCAAAAAAACATAATGCATCAAATGCTGATTTGTGTGTTTGTGTGTGACCAGAGTGCTAAATGTACTGTATTAAAAAACAGCAATAGCAGAATAGTTCAAAATTTATATTCTTGGGTCTGACATCACTTACCATTATGCAAAATACACAGGAATTTGTACTCCTGTCTATTCCCTAGTCTATGGAACCAAAAATTTCACAATTTTATGACTGAGCAGAATTTGGTGATCCACAACCTGCATGCTGAAGGAAAACATTAACTATTGTGCTGTATTTTCACACCCACTATCATCTACTCTGTCCCTTTTGGTCATAGGAAATCCAGACAGTGCTACAAAAATCATTCTGAAAAATGTTATTCTGACTGTTGTTGAGTTTGACAGAACAGATTTTTATCTATGAACCACCCAGCATTCAATCCTTGGCCATATAGCCTTGTGGGATTAAGATTTTTCCTACTGTGTGTACACATGTAATGGCAGCAATTCTCCGTGGCTCAGGAGACTAGCCACAGATCTGGGACTTGTGTTCAGGATAGCATTCCTAGGTCTATTAACACCTTACTGTCCATCAGACAAATAATTTAGTTCTTTTTATGCATCTGTGTCCCCACTTAATTTATATATTCCCTCTATTTGCATTGCTAAATCTACATCTAGACCATTGCTAGTCCTCTGGTGAGGTGTACGCTGACACTTTCCCGTCTCTAACTCTCAACCCCTGCTTGCTGTGCTTCTTTGGTGTTGATGTAGTTTTTTGGGAAAGGAAATAGAATCATTGAATGGTTAGGGTTGGATGGAACCTTAAAGATCATCTAGTTCCAAACTCCATGCTACAATCGTGGACACCTTCCACTAGACGAGGAAGGTAGAAATGCAGTCAACCAGCCAGGGATGAGTCCTCCATTGCATGTTCCAGTGGATATCCTTGTACTGGCCTTTGAATATCTGGTGTGGTGGGGCATGCAGATCACATCTGTTTGCACTTTAAACTGTTAAGATGAGAGTCTCTGGAGTTTTGTTTGCACTGTATTTCATTACAGATAACTAGCAGGGACTTCATAAACTGATGGTATTTCTGTCACCAATTCTACAGTCCAAGGGGAGGAGGTATAGAACTACTGGGCTATCAAGGGTTCTCCTAATAAGTTAAGCAGTATGAGTGCTGACCCTTTGTAGCTTGGTTTATTTGTTATTTGATCCTTTTCATTCTCTGAAAAAAATTAGAGGGATTTCTGCTGTAAATCAAGAACTATTTGTCAGTTTATCTGAAAAATTTAATGGATTTTTGTGAGTGAAAAATTTCTAAAATAGTTTTTTTTCTGTATTCTCACCAAACATGAAAGCATAATAACCATAACTTTAACTGATGATAGCTTAATAAGGGGTCATAATTTTATGTGAAGAGTTTGTGTCCTTATATGTGTGAATGTTCATTATCAATATTTATTAAATAATTACTAGATGCAGCTAAATTAATAACTTATTTTATGAAATTTAAAAAAAAAATTAATAATCAGTTGTTAATAAGCAATGTCACAGCTAGATGTTATAATGCATTTTGTAATGTAGATTACATTAGAAGTAAGCACATGCCTGACTAATGTATGAATTCACATGCTACATAGCATCCTTTAAAGTACAATAAACTTTATTGTTTTCATAAACAATAATGAATTTCATAATAATTTCATAAATAATAATGAATCAGTTGTACAAATTGATATCACAAAGAGACCAAAAATATCTGAAAAAAAAATAAATAAAGCCAACTATAATGGAAGAATTAAACACTCTTGGTGTAAGTAGTTTAGGAAAGACAAAGCATGAATAACAGTGGAAAATGTGAGAGTGCAACATGAATACTTTGTATAAAGTAAGTACTAAAACCTCATGCATAGATGTCATCTTTAATGGCTGAATTAAGTCAGCTATGTTATGACTGGTTTCTTCAGCTTTTTTTCTGGACGATGGAGGAAGAGATTCTTCAGGAGGTGGCTGAAGACAGGAGACAAGGTAGGAGCTTCACATGTTACCTGAAAGATGATCTCTCCTTCTATTGACTACCCAGAAAGTCTGTGGGGACTATGAAGTAGCTGAAATGCACAGCTAAACTACATTGCATCAATCAGATGCTGTGATTGCTCTCCTAATTGTCAACTGCCTGGAGAAATTTTTCATTAAACTACTATTTACCTAGCTGCATATGCTACTTTGGAGCTATCTTGCTTTGAAATAACCACTGCAGAATTTTGTTTTCTAAAGCAAGGCTCTAGATGCTGGCTCTAAAGCACGGCTTTAAAAGCTGCCGCCAATTTTATTAGTTGAATGACTTTGAAGACCAATTTTTATGAAGGATTCTTTCAAACCCAGGCTCTTAATTTAATATGTGCTGATTCAGTAGTATGAAAGAACTCTGTGTTTCTCAAGTTCAGTGGTTCTTAATTATGAACAAGCTTTGAAGCACCCAGCCATGCATGACAGACTTCCTGATACGTCCTTGTATCCTTCTTCCTGCAGCCTGGGCTCTTCCCTCTAACTCTTGTGTTGCCTGGAAGGGTTTGCCTTTTATCTTGAAGCCTTTTTTGAAACATCTGACTCTGAAAGATTCAGAGTACAGAACTTGACAGATTCACAGTACAACTTCATATGGCAAATCATATCCTTTGCAATACTGCAAAATTAGAAAAGGTTAACCAATATTTATGTTAGAGCTTAGGGAATACATATTGTCTGGGCTTGTCTTATCTCCATCATATCAGTTAACAATTGTCCATTAGAAATACAGAGCCAATTTCTGATCTTGCAATATTTGACTAAAAAGCCAGAGCACATGTTAGTTGGGCAAAATGCATTAGTAACTAACTTGGCCATAGGTTTCTCAAAAATATATATCTGAGCAATCTTGTGTTATAAGTCACAGAGCAGCAAAATTCTTTCATTGGAAAAACCGGTTTATGGGGATCCTGCAAGGACAGAATAAATTGGTCTAGGCATCTTAGTTCAGATGAAAATCAAATAGATTTTAAATTACACTAAAACCCATTCTCAGAAAGTGCAACACTTTTAGTTTCTAACTTGCTGTCTGGTGTTAACAGAGACCTGGATTCAATCATTCAATTCTGTGTATCTAATATAAGGTGGTCATCTAAGTTTCCTGTGTAGTTAGCAGAGAAAGAAACAAAGCATAGGATCAATATCCCTCTGAAAATGCTCATCTCTCTACAATGGCTATAGAGGTTGTTTAGATGAAGTGCACTATTTCTGGACACTTTAGATGAGCAACTTTCTCCCTTTTTGCCTTTTTCTCAGCATTCAGGTATATCAGGAAAACCAAAATTCATACAAACCACCCATATGGAATGATGTTTCTCAAAGAAAATAATTTGGTCACCAAAAATAGATTTCCAAAATTAGGTGTGATGCCAAGACACCAGCTAAACACTGTTTAGAGGAGGCAAATGAGGCTATAATTTTGCCTTCTGTCTACCATGTTACTTTCTCCCTACTAGTTTTTAGCATCTGAGAAAGGTTAGTCCTGCACTAAGGGGCGTGGATCCTACATCTGAGAATTTCCATCTCCTAATTGTTTACTGACTTAGAAAGACTGTAGTAAATGTGAAAGATTAAAACATGAGAGAAATGAATGCTATGTCACAATCTGGCTAGATAGATGTTACAGTAGTTTTAAAGGATTCCCTCTGGACAAACACAAGCACATTTATGAGTTTTTCATTTCTTAGCTTCTCTTCACTAAACCTCTGCCTCTAAGCAGTCAAAAAAAGAATGGACTGAGAAATAAAACTTTTCCTCACATATTAAGTTTCTTCTAAGAAATATTTTCCAAAACAATTGCGTGAATTATTCATTACCTCCTTCTCTTTGTTCCTATTAATATCAGCTTCCAGAGCTCTGTTTGTTTGGGATTTTTTATCAAATCCTTTTGGTGCTTTGTTCATTTCCACTGATGAGGTGTTATTTATTTTGCAAATTGAAATGCCTGCAACTAAGCCATTAATCCTAGAAAGGCTTTGATAAAATTATTGCATTTTTCAGAATAATGGAAATGCAAAAAATACATCTTTCACTTCCCTGAAAGGGGTTGTAATGCTTAAGTGTTTTCAACATGCATCAAAGAGAGACCTATAGTCTATTAGCCAACAAGAATCTGTCAATATTTGCTCTAAGCATGGGTTAGACCTAGAAATATTCAGTGATACAAGAAATACGTGTGCAGTCCTTAAACAAAGGCCATAAGAACCAGTACTCTTTCATGTCAATGAGTGCCATGATCTCCAAGCTACAGGGTCACCATCTCCTGTTCTGTCTCTTGAGAGAAGGTGCGAGACAGGTGGCTAAAGAATCATGAATGATATTTCACATAGAGATGTACAGTCTTCCATAACCACCTCCCCCTAATTTGGATCCCACACCACACACTAATGATTAGGGCAGGCTCCTGTCTTGAATTGTCTCAAAGAGGAGAGACAGAGTCCTGCACTTCCCACCCTCAAGAACTGTCCTTCAGTCTAAGTTCTCACACAAATGGAGGCTGGAGGATGCTGTTCTGCTTTTCTCACCTCTCAAAGAGAAGAGCAGTCCCACTATGACTTCTAAAAGGAAGCCTGTAATTTACCTTCTTTAAACCAAGGGCTCCAAGGTGCAATGCACTCAATACCAGATTACTGTGTAATGCTTTTTTTCTCATTATGACTAAACAGAGCATGAAATGAGTGAATTCAGACACAACTCTATGTAATTTCATTTGTTCAGGATACAGAGATATACGGTATGGATGTAGGAAAGATGAAAAACCCTCTCTACCTCAGAATAAAAAACTTCCCTGTTGCACAGAGAGTAGAAGAGCTGTAACTGGAAGGACCATATCTATCAGGACCAGGAGTCATCAGCTGCAGACCAAAAGGGGCTGACACTGTCATTGTCATTAGAGAACTAGTTTTAGCAGGAGATGCTGCTTACAGTAGACTTCCAAATGCTGGGGTTAAAAGTGATCCTACACAAGAGCACACTGTTCTCCAAGTTGCTGGGCTCCAAACCCATCTGTGCACATCCAAAGACTTGCCTCATTTGCACATAAAATAAGTAAAACCTTTGGTCAGTCACCACATTTCATCAGAAGAGTGGCTTAAAGGGAACACAAGCTCCCACTGTGGTGTCAGGAGAGATGAAAGAGATTCTGGCTTCCTGTTGGTTTCATCTGCTCATAAACACAGACCTACCTCCCTGCTCTGGCAGCCAGACACAGACCACTCTGGGGAGGATGATCTGGGATTTCACAGCCTGCAGCATTTGTAAAATAGATGGAACTATTGAACAAGTTCACTGGACAGTTGTGCTCTTAACTTTCCTGTGTTTTTCCCACATTTCAGAGTATTAAGTTACAGCTGCTGTCCTGCCCATCTCACAAAATGCTTTTGCTGTTCAGATGACCAGGGTGGAAGAAATAATCCTGTCTCTGACTCAGACACTTCCCCAGTGTGAGACCCAGGAGGCAGGACAATTTCTGCCTGTCTTGACTCCTGGTTGACACGGGGCTTTGCCAAACTCTCACAGCCACTGTCACACTCATCCCAGCCCCAGACAGGAGCAGGCAGCCTGTAAGCACCAGGACAGCCCCAACCCATCCATCAGGAACCTCCCTGGGGATGCGGATTGGCCAAAGCCAGGTCGGGCCTGTGGACAGGCAGGGCTGGCCTTTGGAGAACTGGAGATTGTCCTAGTTGTGGCATCACTGGGGCAGGGGCTGGCAGTCCCACAGGTTGACATCAACAGCTCATGCTGTTGATAGAGCTTGAAATAACCAACCCTGTTGTGTGCAACTTTGATTTAAAATGTTCTGCAGATGCAAAACATCCTTTACTTATGCTACTTTAACTGAAATAGCCACATTCTAGTAAAACAGTCTCTTTGGAAATCTGCCTCAAATTTCTCAAAGCAATAAAAGCATCATCATTTATGTCCTGATATCTCCTTCCTGTGTTTTGTTTCTTCATCTCCACCACGGAGAAAGAAGCAATAAGGTAATGAACACATCATCAGAATTCTCTATTTTGCTTCTTGTCATTAGCAGAGCGTAAGGAAAAGTGTAAATTGGGATTTGGAGGGTTGCAGATTTTTAGGGCTGGAAGAGGTGAGAGTTTTTCTCAAGATCAAAACCACTTAGAAGCGATCATGTCTGTGGACAGGAATATTGCTATTATCCATCAGTCAGATCTCACAGGACAAAGGGCTTGGAAACCTAGGAAAGGAAATCATAGCCCATATAGTAACTGGAAAATAATATATCACCACTGTGTATAGCAATTCATGTTTCTTTCAGATGCTTTAGGAATATTTCAGGTTTAGGTTTGTTCAGAAGAAATATTAAAGGTATACAAGTACAATCACACTGAATACAAACATGAGAGACATTTTAGGATTAACATTCAGACAATTGACATGTAGCTATCATGTATTTAGAATACAGTAGTGTCTGAATTTCCCTTAATTGACAAGATATTCTAAAACAGAGCATTTAGAGAAGCCATGAATTTGTTGAACACAGGTAATTGCAACCAATTTGTATCACAGAATTGTCTGGTTGGAAGGGACCTTAAAGATCATCTAGCTCTAACTCACCAGGACCCTCTTTGTTTCAGGGCAGCACAGGCTTTCTGTAGATCCCTTACTTTATCTGTAAATCCCATGAGTTTGTCCAAGATATTCTCAAGACATCTGTTTAGGGAACTGAATCGACCCTTCACCATCATAAGCATTCATCATTTCCTGAAACCCTTCTGTCTGTGAGATGAAGAGAAAGTCATTTGCACACAATTATAAGCTGTGACAATTGAAAATTTCCTTTTGTAAAAAAGAAAGTAAAATTAAAAAAATAATAATAATAATAAAAAAAAAGTTTAGCAGGATGTTCAAACAGTTTTAGATTATTCTTATCCAGATATTAATACTGGGAACAATATGATCCCCTCAACAGAGCACATCTTACTTTCTTCCAACTAAACAAAATTGTAAGAGACATTCACATCTACTGTTAGCAGCTCTCTGCCAGCTTAATGGGTCTCTGCCAGAGAGACCATCCTCAGCCATCATGTGGTATAACCAGCTCTGGAAAATCTAGTGCCCTAGTTGATTTCCTACCTTGGTGAACTATTCATAATTCTTACTCATAAACCCTCATGCTAAATGATTAATTGTTGGCACCAAATTCTGTTTGTGGGGCTGTAAAGGTATGGAATATTGAAAGTCAAACTCTCCCTGCTTCTGTTTCAGCACTTGCAGGGCTTCCTCAAAATTTGGTCTTTGCACTATAAGAATGGTTTGAAAACAAAAACTCCATATTAATGACTCAGTAAATATATTTCTTGTACTTCTAAAGCACTGACTTCTTAAAAGGTTCCTAGCAAAAACTAAAATGAATAATGTGCAGAATATGCTAATCTGCAGAATGAACCATGAGTGGTAATTTATGTATCTCATAAACAGCTAGCGAGCTGTTACTTTACAAGCACTATTTTGAGGTTTCATTATCTTGCAGAGATAGGCAAATCTGCAACCTTTCACTCATCCAGCAATCTGCAGGGCTTAGTTGTGCAAAGTTTAGGAGTTTGAATTAGAAGGTGGCACTTAAAACAGGCAATTGTTAGGGAAAGCAGCAAGGTGCACAACTAGTCAGAACAGTACTGCAAGCAAGAATTTGCAAGAGTAGCACAGGATGCCTCATAGCAGAAATAGAATTTTGGCAAGCACAAACTATAGTGAGTTCAAGTTTGTGGCAAATATTAGCATCCACATTCTTTGTTCAACCATCTCAAATAATCTTGAGAGCTGTAGGGGATCATATCATGGCTTGTATCATTCAGGACCATAGCTGGCATTAGCAGTCACCTTTGGCAGTCTTGAAACAGCCTGGAGAGTGGATGGCCTTTTATCAGATGCTATTGATTGCATATGGTCTGAGGCATGCTTGTTTAAAATGGTCAGATTCTTTTTGGAAAGGATACAAGAGGTTTTTCTTAGTTGCTGTCCATGAGATAAGAACAGTCTTTCTGTGTGAAGCTATAGAGATAAACAAAAAGTTAAGGATGGAGTCACATCATCTGATGTGGCATCATGTGCACTGAATTCAGTTATGTTATTCCAGATTCACATATGGTGACACCTTATTAACTTCTGTTGGAGAGTATTTTGCTGAATCTTCAGACTCCCACTTCTATCTTCTGCTGAAGCATTGAACAGGAGGCTGTCCAGTCACATGAAAAAAAAAAAAAAAAAAAGGTTCTCAGGTTTCAAAATGTCTGTGTGATTTTCAGTCAAAAGTAACTCTATGTGACCATATATATCTGCCTGTATGTCATTGCATTGCCATGCTGTCTGTAGCATCATTATACCTCAGTAAAAACTGAGAAAAGTACAGTTTATCTAGAGGTGTATTAGATAAATGAGACAAAACATCAACAGCTTTTGTGTGCTGTTCTTGGATTTACAGTTGTTCACTGGCTCTCTGATGGGTGGGAGCACATCTGTTGTTTCTCTTCAGAGTTGTTCATGAGCTGTGTGCTTTAACCCCCACAGGTGGTGGTCAGGAATGGCAGAAGAGATTGCTGACTCTCTGAGTTAAGATTCCATTTTCTTTTTCAGACTGGGTACATCTGAGTTCCCATCAAAGTAAGAAACTTTGGTGAAATTGCTATGATAGCACAAACTGATCTTCAGTTTTTTGATTCAGCTTTTCATGTCACTGCATGGCTTCTGCCCTCCCATTTTAATGGTTTTCCACTGTGGGAGGAGGCACCTGTAAGGGGGGCACCTGTAGGGGAAGCACCTGTCGGGGACTGCAGAGAAACTGCTAACTGGAGTCTGCCATAACCACCAGCTATCTATCCCCATAGAGCCGCTGTTTTTAAAGTTTTTCTACTGTTATGGTGTCAGAGTTAGAATAGAAAATGTATTAGATAGATAATAATTACTATTCGATTACTTTTGTATGTTCAGTTGTTCTGATTGGTTCTGGCAACCCCGGTTACAGCCCCCTGACTGGTCCTTGTACCCTTAAAATTGCACAGGCTGGCCGGTGGCTCAGTGCAGCACCACCATAAAAGGCTAGCACTCCTATTTTTCCTTTTTAAGTTATAAACCCTCCTTCCCTTTTCCTTTTGTGTCGTGATCCACCCCTAACTCCACCCAAGTTCTAGAATCCTCCGACGGAACCCTATAAAAGTCCCATGCGCCCCTTAATAAAGTGTTCACACCTGTTTACACCCTTCCCTGCATGGACCATGTCTTCTTTCCCTCGGTGGACCACATCATTCCACCTCTCCAATACTGGAAGAAACTACATGTTGGACTGTGCAGTGGTTTAATGAAATGGACTGATGTCTACCCAGGTCAAACCCTGTTGTATCTTTTACATTTGTTTTATGTTCATCACACCCTTCAAACCTGGCCACTTCTACATACAGTCCTAGTGCCATCCATCCTCCAAAATGAAATGGTGACATCAAGACAAGGTTATCACAGACCTTGCTTGGACTTCTGTCTCTGACACATGAAAGACTGCAGGGGCTTTCAATGGGAGGATGAATTCTGGGATTCAGGGGTAAGGGACCAGGAAGATATCACACAAGTTCCCAACCGGGAATATGCATGGTACCAGTGATCCCTTGAGCTGGAATGCCAGGGAGTGTGTGTGGCTTCTCCCTTGCTATTATGATG
The DNA here is from genome assembly GCA_013399695.1 of Formicarius rufipectus. NCBI lineage: Eukaryota > Metazoa > Chordata > Aves > Passeriformes > Formicariidae > Formicarius > Formicarius rufipectus. The sequence goes on from VXAU01003369.1 coordinate 390,829, forward strand.
TCACAAATCAAAACTGGTATTATCTGGCATGTGAGGTAAAGAAAAGCTCTCTCTGTAAGTGCCACAAATGAAGGCACATGAAAATCATTGAAAATGAGAATGAAGCAACTGAGCAAGTCTCACCCACAGACCAAGAGGGACAACAGAACTGGATATCTGAAAAGTGTCTGAAAATTTTCTTAGATTAGGTTCACCCTTGAAAGGAGATGGACTATTCTAGCAATCATTATCACTCTCTCATGCAAGAGTTTTATAGAAATTGACCTTGAGTGTTCGCTGCATTAGTCCTGCTACACAAAGGGATCCCAGGAGAATATCTGTGATACCGGGAATTTTGCAAAAGTGAGTAAATAATAAAGAATAAAATACATACAGAAATGTTATACTAGGTATTCTGCTTCCAACACCTAATACTTCTAACCCTCAACTTTTGTGTGAAGGTGTCACAAAAGTCCAAGCAAAGTACAGGTAACCTGGCAATGCAAATAAAGACCTGTTTTGATGCTGAAAATTATCAGTTCTGGGATGCACTTTCAGAAATCCTTAACTTCACTTTGGACCTGGACTTTTTGAAGGAGTGCTGAACCTTCTCCAGGCAGATTCTCTCAAAATATATTGAAGAGTACACTGTTCAATAAGTAAGCCAGGCTCTACCTCTACTTTAATCCTTCAATGTATATTTACAAACTGTTTCACAGGATATTTTAAAAATATTAAAATGAAAAAGTCTACCTCATCCCAAACAGCTGGCTTGCTACCTGCTATGATGGAAAACAAATTGTTTCTTCTCTTTTCTTTCAGGTCACAAAATTCAGGCCCTGAAATAGTAAAGACACCATGTGGGTTTTTTTATAAATCAGTGCATAGCTTCATTACCCAGTAGAGTGCCTCTAGGGCACAGCAGTTGAGTGAAAGCATATGTAATTTCTGAACTGCAAGATAGTTTGCCACCAAGCAAAAACAATTCTATTATTTTAGAGTGGCTTTCACCTGGATTTTGGCCAAAGTTAAATGTGTTGAAAACATTCAATTCCTAGTCTTAATCTATTTGAAGTGTATCTCCTGGGCAGCTTGTCAACCTCTTGTATGGACTTCACTAGTGTGAGCCTTGTATTTGGTTAAACAACTGTAACAAAGCAACTGCTTTGTGGTCAGGGCAGTTATATTTCTGTCAGGTTCTCTTTCTGTATTTGAATGATGATTCTCTTTCACTTCTGCATTGCGAGATTTACTAAAATCATAAGGATGGACATGCTGTGACAGTCCTCTTCTGATCTTTAGAGTCTGTGTATTCCCTTTTTTCCTGTAACTACTTTTGCAATGCTGCATGATAAAAACATTTGCCATATCACTGTGCAGTCACCTAAAAACACTCAGACTTAGGTGGAAGGGGCGATCTGACATCACCCAAATTTGTAAAATAGTAAATCTGTTCCAAACAGAAGTAAATCTGAATATCTGCATCCTGATGAAAATGTTGTTTCTTTGTTATAGCCTTGCTGTGAATACTGTGAGAATCTTGTGAGATGAGATAAACATAATATAAGAGCTGGCTGAAATTTTCCATTCAAAACACTCTTTTTTTGATCATTGGTTTCTGACATCAGTTTTCCTTCTGCATTCTACAAAATCTGGGAGACTGTTTCAAACATTTTGCTTGAGCACTGCCTCCAGCCCCAGACACTTCAGCTCTAAAGTGCCACCTGACCCAAATCCACCTGTCCTCACCTGGTTCTGCAGTTCTGTAAAGCAAAGAATGTAGACATATAAGAATCTGGAGATCCCCTTCTCTGCAACACCTAGGCAATGGCTATTAAAAGTGGTTTGGACTTTCATTTGAAAATGTTTATGTTAAGTCAATATTTATTTTTTTTCTCTCTTTTCTAGTTGAAAATAATTTTTGTCTTTACAAAAGCCAAAATGTCTAGGAAAAGTTACCTAAAGTTATATAATAATTTAAAGATACATTGCAATTTTTAAAATTTTCTTTTAAAAAAAATGACGTTGGACAACATTCTCAAAATTAAAAAATAATAAAGTTGATTTTAAGCAGCAATATCTCTAGGTAGAAATATTTAAGTTACTGGTGGAGCTATTCAGGAAGGCTGAAGCAGATACATTTGTGACAGTCTGTAACTTAATAAACATCTGTGCTTTATATAATTTCTGCCGTGCAAAACCCAGCCTTTCAGTCATGACCAAAATCTACAGTTTCCTAGAGCTCAGGAGTTTTGGGTTGAATTCTTCAGGGGTTGGGTACAATGAGTAGTTTAAATCAGCAGGACCCTTCCTGTGCAGTAAGTGAAATGCCTACATACTTTGTACAAAATCAAGGTCAATATTGTTCTCCCAAGCCCTTCAAGACAAGATGACTGTTTTAAAATCATTGAAGTTAATTTTATGCATGAAAACACAGCTAAAGAAGACACTGTTCAGAAGTTCTTAACTGCAAATCTAATTGTTACTCCATCTTGTGTGACAGTTAAACTAAATGGATACCCACTGGAACATCATAAAGGAATTAATTAAATCAGACTTTCACAGTAGAACAGTAACAAAAATCTAAGAAATTCAATACTTTCCAATTGCCAAAATTCTCTTCTTCCTAGAGAAAACATCAAATTCTATCAGCAAAGTAAAAGAATAGTAAGTGGTTTACTTTTAGGGCTGGTAGCCTCCTAATTCCTTAACTTTGCAAAGTCAATATTACAGAAGGAACTCATCTAGGAAGCGGAAAGGATAGATCTGGTTGTCTAAGGAAGTCATATATTAAAATTGTAGTTTTCAGATGAGCTTCCAGTCTTACTTCAAGCATTTATCACAGTCAGGAGTGAAGTCACCTCCCTAATCAATGGCAATTCAGGCACCTGGAAATTACGTCAAATGGGTTACCATAAAATCATAATTCCTGAAATTCTCTAGAATATGAATTCCTACCAGTAGTACCAAGTAGCTTTCAGGACTACAGGAATACAAAACAAAAACCAAAACAAACAAACAAAAAAAAAAAGCCAATCCAAAAAACCCAACTAAACCAAACAAAATAACTTAGAGACTTTCTGAATCCATTCCTGTTTGAAAATGTGGATGATATGACTTCAATGATTCTGCCAAGCATTCAGGTCTGAGGAAGCTTACCTAAATAACACTGTGGACTCTGCTTTAATTTATCATAATGATATTACTACCTTAGGGTCATTTCCTCATTTTCTTTCCGTACCTTTTGAAACCAAATCTATTCCTGAGGGGAAGGAGATATAAAAGTAGTTGTTAAAAAAATGAGAATGTCCTGCTTTGAGGTAGCCTTGAGCTCTTTCAAATGTATTCCATGGGCCTGTTGTGTGTGCCCTGAATGTCCATCAGGATCAAATTCACAGCACTAGCCAGAATGCCAGAGGGCTTTTTTTTCTCCATTCTTTTGGAGTTAGTAGCTGTTGCCACTACCTTGAACTATGTGCTTACAAAATAGGTCCTCAGTTATCTGTGCCTTCAATCTGTTAAAGTCCTATTTAAATTTAGAGAACTGGTCACATTCCATTCTTTTACTTCAATGTTTACAGCTTCAGGAAAGACACTTTTTCTTTTTAATTTTAAACTTACATCTCTGGTATTATTGCACTGAGGCTGCTGGTCTGTGCACACACAGTCATAACAGAAAATGTATGCACAGAAAGTCATCCTCAAACTGCACAGTAATTTGAGAAAACCTTGAAACCACATGAAGTTTCTCTAGTAATATTCAAGGGTAATAAAGTATAGCCTATATCCACTAAATCCATTGAATGTTTGACCATGAGAGCTGAGAGAACTGAACTTGAAGTTCATTTTGCAATAGGAAGAGCAAAAGTGCCTTGGTGTCAAAAGACTGGCAATGTAGGGATCCTATGTCTCCCTACCGCACTGAAAAACTATGCTAACATATTCTCAGTTACTGAGATCCCTCAGGCAGGGTTCCCAGCTGTGTCACATCACTGTAAAAATGACTGACCCATTGTTAATGCCATGTAAATCCTTATAGAAGCGACATCAAAGGACAGTGACATAAGCACAATCATCAGTCTGTCATGACCATTTTCTAAAAAGCACAGAACCAAAACGGACCGTCACTGCTGCTGAGAGTTTTAGTTCAGTTATGCCTGTGGTTAACCTGCAGAACTTCCATCTGGTTTCCTTCTATAACCTCTCTGCTTGATAGGAGTCATAGCTTCCAGCTAACTTTCAGAGACTGCATGTCACATTTCAGCACATCATCTGATGCCAGGGATAAGGACAGGACATGTTGCGTGCCAACACTGTAAACTGTAAGCAAGTTATTGGTATGCAAGGTATAAATCATTGCCTAAGGAGATTTTAGTTTAATGTTACAAATCTCTCAGGTCAAAAATAGTTCACAGGTAGGAGGAAAAAAAAAAAAAAAAAAAGGGGAAGTGAGCTTATCTTCATTTTTAGTTAGTCTTGTTTTCATTCTTCTGGACTTTTTAACATTTTTTGTTTTGATTTGATCTATTTAGTGTGGTCTTTTGTTTTGTTTGTTTTGAGGGCTCTGAACTTCAAATCCCTTCCAGTGGTTTAGTATTGATTCAATGTACCTTTAAATTTGCCCTTCAAATAATCCTGAGTGTCATAGGATGTTGTCCCTTTAAGGCAAGATTGTGATCCAGTATGTAGGGATGACTGTACCTGACCTAGTTAGGGCTGAGCTTTCTGTTACACAAGACAGAAAACAAAGTTGGATCATTGCATACTCTCACACTTACAAAAGACTGGTAATCTCTACCCTCACCACAGATCAGTCAATGATCAGCTTTTGTATCAAAGATCCAATTTATTTACATAAGGGAAACTTGAGAAGAAGCTGTCAGAAATGTTTCTCTGGTTTGACCTTTTTGAGACAACACCCATTTTTTTACATCATGTTATACAGCGCTCAGTACTAGAAACCCTTCCCTACAGCTGTAACTCTTTGGTCACATCAGCATTCTCAGGAGTGATGAGCTTGGGATGGCTTCTTAGCTTTTTTAATATATATTCTGGTCTCGTCCAAACTTAGCTGAGACTGAACTTCTTTCACTTTGGTATTAGAGGTTTATGTACCAATAGAAAGTACTTGCCCGTGTAAGTCAGTAATTTAAAAGACCAGGCTGACACTAAATATGCAAAAGAACCTGTGCTAGTAATTTCAAGAAACATGGTACTTCATGCACATGCCTGACTTTGAATGCATGAATCCATTGTCTCTTCAAAAATTACACTTGTGCAGAAATATTTGAAAACAAAAAATTCCTGATCTGGACTTCCTCTTTGTGCAGATCAAGAGCACGCAGCTGGGTGGATGCACATTTCAAAAGGTGTGTCTAATGTTTGCATTAAACACAAGCACAGAATAGCACCTGTACAATGCCATGGGTCACCCTTCTCTGTTATTATACATGAATAAACTCATGCTTTTTATTGAATGTTGTTTATTACATGTTCATACCCCACGGAAGGCACCTCTCCTCACCATGCCATTAAAGAAGTGTAAGAGCAGAAACAGACATTCCTCTGTGTCATGTGCATGTGCATGTACCTGCAAGGTCACCAACCTTGCAGAGGCTATAACAGATCTAATAGATAACCTGGAACCTTAGCTTGTGGCTTGATGAAAACATCCATTGATGTTACTGTTTCAATGTGAGTTTGTAAGCCGCGAATTGACATCCACAATCAAGTTTCTGGAACTGATTACAGTGATCTCAAAATGAGCTTGACATAATGTTGTCAGAGCTGTTCCAAGTCTCTTGGTGTAAATGTGAATTTGCCCTCCAGTTTGTTAACTATCTTGCAGTGATTTTAGTAATGGTCAATGTAGTGGCTAATTCACCATTGCATTCTTATTTTTGCTTCAGGACATCTTCAGTCATAAGACTTGACTCTGAAAAACTTCTTTAGCTTTTTGAATATTAAACAGCCAGATGAAATATCTCTGTTAGCATGCAGGAGTTACATGTTCTCTCTTTGCTTTGCACAACTCCAGGGGCTGTATTCTAACAGTCTTCTGTGTAGAGTCCCTGTGAATGTTATAAAATTATATCATTACACTTCAAAGAGATGATGACGAATCATCTGCTGCCTTCCAATACCTCTGTTTCCTCTGATATCAGCACTATCCACCTCTCAAGTGATACTCGACATTATAGATCTCACAGTTCAGTTTTCTAGAGGGGAAAAAGAAAATCTCTAGTATGAACTTAAGGTACAGCTTTGAATGCAGCTAGTTATACTATTTCTGGCACAGAGAAGGGCAAAAATCAAGTGGACTGATTTCACTTCAAGGATCTCAAAACTGCTCCACTGCCAAGTCCACAAACAACCCTTCAAACAAGTCAACAGTCTTGGCAGGTGACCAACTAAAGATTTCTTCACAGCATGGGAAGAAAGGGAAGACATTGTGCATACCCAAACCATAGGAAGATTGTTTTCATCTGATGAAGATACTATTTTAAAACCTATGTCACAAGTGGACAATTACACTAGATGACCATTGTAGATCTTTTCCAGCTTAACTATTCTGTTATATTTTATTCAAATTCTTAATGTCCCTATTTTCCTTCCTTGCTACTCTACCTGAGCCTGAGCCCCACAAACTGAGAAGTGACTCATAACCCTTCATTACTCAGTAAGTCAGCCACCCCCATTATGAACCTGGCAAGTTTGGCTGTATCTATTTTAGTAGATTAAACCTGGTCTAGACTCAAACAGAGCACTCACACCAGATGCATGCTCCTAACATGGCTGGCACACTCCAGGATGCATTCTTCATCCAAGGCCAACTTGCACCCCTCCACAAAACACCCGGACTGAGATCAAGGTTTAGCATGAGCCAGGGACTATACCCAGTGTCGATAATTCTGATTTGGGTTAGAAAGACAGTTTAAACTAAGGAAAGTCTTTCCATGCCACTGGTCTTCCAACCCCAGATGGCGATCCCTAAGTCACTATTGAATTATAGACATAACCTAGCAGACTCTTGATTCCAACTCTCAACTTTCAGATCCAATCACAAAAATTACATTGCTTAGAATAAATTGTTTCATTAAGCAGAAAATATTCAGAGTTCAACTTCTTTTTTCTTGTGCTGTAGCTCTGACTCTGAAATACAGTTGAGATTCCATAAGACTCACTCAGTGGTTTTGGAATAAAATGAGTTTATCTTAGTAGAAAAAGGTCATATTATGACACCAAGATGGATCTCCTACTGTTTCTTATCTAAGCAAACAAAGGTTTTGAAAGAAGAAATTCACGAGTGGGAAACAGTAGCTCAAAATATGGGAACAACTTCATAATACATTTATGACATTCATACCTCTAGATGGACACGTACATCTAGGATGGACACATAGACCCTGGGCTGCCTCACAGATCTGTGGCCATGTATGACAATTCTTTACTTCACCTTCATACCACACACCAATTGAGTGATCTCAGAATTATAGGATTTTACTACCTCAGTTGTATATACAAAATCCAAATGTCAAAAAAGAAAGATAAACATGTTCTACTGCAAGCTTTATGAAAACAGTGATCAGCAGACTAACCCTGTGACTTCATCTAGAGTAGGAATAATCTCACCTACTCATCATAGTTGTCATTTTGGCTGCTTCAATAGTTAGTGGAAACAGACAGACGCCTGCAAATGATGGTTAATTTGCCCTCTTAGGCTCCTTTTTGGAGAAGATAAAATGCATCCTGGAAATGGTTATCTCTCTGTCTTCCTTAAATATCCAGAAGAAATCTTGTCAAAAAGAAAGTTAACCATTAGTTATTGCCTATAGGGATGATTTTCACAGAGTAGCTCTTGAACTACTTACAGTCAATCTTCTATATCCCTACTCGTATTTAAAGATAAATACTACCTCTTTTTTTTACAAATTAGTTTTATCCACTATACATAAAGTCAATTTAAAGCACAGCATTTGCATTCTGGAGTAAGCATATCCAATCAGCTATCCTCCCCATCACCAACAATTGGTGCTGAATTTCCTACCCTTTGACACAGACAACCACATTCAATTTTACAGCAATATATTGATCTTCTTTTCAGGGAAAATATCAGATTCTGAAAGACCATCCAGACTTTTCAGTATGTTAAACTGGGACTTGAGTCACTTTTTTCCCTGGCATGCATGGGGAACAAGGCTTAATATTTTCAGCACCACCCTTCTGGGAATACAAGAGTTGTTCTTGGTTCTTGTGTGTTCTACATCCCCCTTTGTGACTATTCATTTGCAAAATACTTAGGAAAATTCACTAACAAAGACTTAAAGTCTGTTCACCCCTTCTAACATTGAACAGGATAAAGAAAAATCTTAATAGCTTGTTTTCTGCTAAAACTAAATTGCTTTCCTGCAGCAATCAGAATTCTACACAGAGTATACTTCCAGTAAATGGGTAATCATTAGAGAAAAGAGTTGAAAATCAAGACTGTCCAGGTTATTGGGATTTCTCATGTCTCTTTGTAATCCTTAATATGGTTTGTCCTCAATTTGCACACTTCTAAACTGAAGACTGCAAAAAAATGTTCTTTCATAAGATATGAGAATTATTCAGTGTGCTTTTATTATTATTACATATTTTTAATTTCTTAAAAAAGAGCAATACATAAAGTCCATCATATTTTTGCTGTAAGACCCCAGGACTTTGAGGCATATCTGCTAAAAATGAGCCAAGTCAGACCAAAAGTAGGTCTGTAAATGGAAGAGTATTTAAGAATGCCCGTGTTGAAGCAGACCAGTGAAGAACTAGCCTTGTTTCAGATGCTGATGATTCACTCTTTGGGCTGATAGAAATATCATTCAGCTCAAGACACAAAACTCCCTCTTTGAAGACGTATGTTGCCAGCATGTGAAAGGTCAGTTGTGGTGCAGTGGGAAGTACTTTACTCTTGCAGGTCACCACCTGCACATGAAACATTCTTAGATATAAACATTCCCACAGAACATGGGAACAACTTGTTTATGAGAAGAAACAGTGCACCCATTTTTCTCAGTCCAGAAAAACGGAAGTTCAGAGGTTGATATAAGTGTTTCACTGCAGAAATAAACTGTGAACTGCCTTTTACAACTTTTTTAAAGTGGTTTAAAGGAAGGATAGCTCAAAGAGCCAGTCATGAGCTGTGAAGTATTTCTACTGTGGGACAACGGTTTAAATATGACCTAGTCATAAAGTCTTAAAGTCTTTACCATTAGAGTGGTCTATATAAAATGGTCTTGTGGTGTTAGGCAGTTTCACATCACCAAAAAGTACCACTTTTAGTGGAAATAACCAAACCCCTTTGTTTGCAGTGTTAGCAATGAGGTAAAACATGTTAGAGCAAACATTGTCAGCTCCCTTCCTAACTGTTCCATCAACATTGCGACCAGCTGACCAGTGCCCTCACTGGGCTTCCCTGGCAGAGGCATGGGCTACTAAATATTCCCACCCTCTAAACCTTTCTGCAAAAGTGATCTGCAGTGCATTTACATAGTACCAAGTCATTGCTGCTGCTGAGCACCCAGCACAGAGATTACATCAAACAGAAATCAGGAGTGAGGTTAACCCATGGACAAGAAAAACTACTTAAAAACCCTCTCCATTCTTCATGTAGTATTTCTTCCAAGATATGATTGACTACATACTCCTTTGAGCAGAGCTTGCATGCCTATCTTTAACAGCACCATCTGGTGATTTCCAGGTTTTTCTTGAGTGAACTGGCCATGTAAAAAATTGTCACTATGGAACCTGAAGGTTGTGTGAAGGTCTCATCATTTGAGTAAGAAACAATTATGTAGCTTTTAGTACATAGTGGTAAGTTGTCCTAACTAGAAGCAAATGCCATATTTTTTGCAAACACTATAGCCTGTTCTGTAAAAATACACCTTTGGATGGTGTTGAGGAAACACAAATTGGGTGAATGCAGCTGCTGCTGTTTTGAAACACTTCTGTTGCATTCTGAGACACGAGTTTAGTAAGTATCTGTTTCTACATTTGAAACTCTTGTGTAATATGCATAGTTTCTTTATGACATGTGATATCCTGTTTGGATAATTTTTTCTTTTTATTTTTAACTCATGCCAGAAAGAATCCATTTCAAACTTATGGTACCAGACCAAAATAAAGGAAAAGATAGCGTCTTACAGACAGAAGAAATGTCAATTTGCAAAAGTGTTCATTTAGATATAACTAAGAAATGTCAATATTAGATTGGAACAATGGAGAAAGAATTATGTATGAGGGGAACAGCCTACATAGGAAGTGCTGATGAATATTTCAGTGATTGGAATGGATAATTACCTTACTTGGATAAGCACCACACAACATATCTACTAAGCAAATAAAAATAAGTCTAAGGAAGCCAGGAAAAGCTTTAGAAATTTATTGCAATCAAAATGGTCAATCAGTTATTTTATTGACAACTTCTTGTGCTATGTCTCTGAACTTCATGGCTCAGAGGGCACAGATCTCCCTGGGACTCCAACCCCACAGCCAGGGAGAAGGTTGTGCTGGAGGGGGTTCCACACAACCGGTGTTGCCATTATTGTTGCTGCTCTCCAGAATGCCTTGGCCTCTGATCTGAGACATTCTTAAGCCCAGACTTAGAGAAATATTCTCCCTACATAAATATCTGGCACTGCAATGTTTTTACATGATGTGTTGTTAGCATTTAAGACACAGTTTAAATCAGGCGTTAACACGTCTTGGTGGAAAGGTGTCCTGCAAATAAAATGTACTTTTGGTTAGCACAGAGGCCTAATATAACCACCCTGAACTTGATGTTATCTGTGGATATCATATGTATTCAGAAACCCCAGCCCAGGGCATTTTTAAGCATTCATATCCAACATAACATGTGGAATGTATAAAAAGACTCTGATTCAAAGCATTTTACTTGGAATTTTTTTAATCCAGAGGTTGAGATCATCCTCTTCAGATGCATAACTGCTAAGAATACTGATTGAAAAATAACACTGGACTTGCAAAAGCTTAGGTTTACATTTTATACTAACTTCTAGTTCCAATTTAAAATGTGAATCAAGATCTATCCTGAAAAATAATCTGCAAATGTAGGAAGGCCTGCATGCACTGTCTATAATTACAGCAATAAAGTAGCAGGAACTGCTTATTTTGTTGGTTTCTTTTTACAGAACCATTTCCACATCCTGTTTTATGCGGTGGTTTTTCAAAAAAAAAATAAAATTGTACACATCATGAAGAGCAGAAAACCCCCCAGAGGGGTATGTTGATCTTTCCATGATGCATATGGGAAGTGAAAATGGATTCAAGTCCTTTGAAGTATTAATGACTGAATGTAAACTGCACCAACAACATAAGTCTCAGTGAATGAAACCCAAGTTAAATAAGAAAACAGAAAAAATGTCTAAGTCAACCCAATAGTAAATATACTATTGGAATCAATAGTTGCCTCTATTCCAGGACAGATTTTTCCCGGAAAACAAAAAACAGAGAACAGTACAAGATTAAATGCAACTGTGTAAGATGTGTGTCTTTTTAACGTTACATTTATCAGAGCACCTATGCAAACCCGAGGAGCTAAGTGCTGGTGGAGGACAGCTGTTCTGGGAGGATGAGGGCTACCTGTAGTGACCTTGTACCACCACCTCTTTCCTTCTGCACTCAAGGGAATGGTCCAGCAGAGCTGTGCTGCAGTGACCTGGAGGCCACAGCTGGGCACTATCAGTAGTATTTACTGTGGTAGTTACACTATGGCAAGGTCTGGATGCTGAGATTCAGGACACTATCTGCTGCCCACCACGCTGCATAAATTCAAAAAGAAGGCACCAGCTCTTGTGTTAGGTGCCTTCCTGGTGAAGAGATTCTAAGTCACTGGTAGCTGCCTCATCTCAGCTGAAACTGAAGCTGTGTGTCTGAAACCATGAATGTTAGAAATCATTCCCATAAAGCACAAGATAAAGTCAAAATGACTACATATAAGATCTGGTGGTCAGAGCATGGCTAAAATATTTAACAGTTTCAACTGGAAAAATGTACACAGAGAGGTCTTGGCAAGCTGAGGTACCAACAACAACCTACCCAAGAATAAAAGTCAATAATTTTGTCTCTTTTCCTTTTGAGGACTCAGCCATCTCTGTCCCACTGCCTTTATTGCCTAAGCTACTTAAATATATGAGTGTAATGAAAAGAAGAATTAACTGTTAAAGGGAAAGAATATGTTTCCATTTCTCATCTGATAATGTATCATCTTACTTCATCTACTTGTTCTACTCAAATTCACTGTGGTAGCTAAATTTTCAGTTTAAAAATAATTGTATTTAACATAGGGAAAAAATAGAGAAACTACATAAAGTACAGCTTATCCACAATAGAAAACATACAGTCTATAAAAAAAAGGCCTGGTCCGTTCCAAAAAAAACCTGCAAAGCTGTTTATGATAAAGTCAAACACAATGCAATTTGAACTAAAGATGCTGATTTTGCAAACAATACAATGCAGGTGGAGTGCTGTTAACTTCAGCAGGATTTTACAAGCAGATACAAAAATTAATCAGTGTAGACAAGGCAAAGAAACCAGGAATGCACAAAGAGTGGTATGTGAAATTCACATAATAAATTAAATACAAATAAAAAGGTTAAAAAAAAAAAAGATGGATAGAAGTGAGGGGGGTTTAAATAACAGGAAGGCATTGTCTGCTGAAATGACTTTACTTTGTGATGTCAAATTAATAATTGTTTTGTATATAAGCACATAGCTGCTAAAACATTTTAGCTGCATCTGGACACTGTATTTAGCTTTGAGAAACAGCACCTTAACCATAAATGTAAATCTGGTTAAATCACAGCTGTGTTGGATTTGGAATGGATTAGCATTAACAGTTGCAACTGCAAATCAGTTTCCCCATGGGACTGTAGTGACTTAATTACCAACATCCAAGTCAGTGTCCTCACCACCAACCATATAGTCAAAGGCTACTGGAGGCTGACAGGAATATGGCTTTCCCTGCCTTTGTGTTCACAAATCATCTACGTTTCCCTGACCCCAGAGGGTGAGCAAAGTGGGGATGTTCCAAATATTATTGGTTGAGGTCATTTTACATTATATCATCGCTAAACTTTCCTGGATACGGGAATAGGTTGCCAGATTATCCACATGCTTGATTAGTGTTCTCATTATTAGGTTAGAGATATTTTTGTCTTTCTCAGAGCTGCTATATGCCACATTCAAATAGAAGATGAGGCCACTTACTTGAGTTCAGGTCCCTACCCAAAGTCAGACTGACAATTTACTAGTGAGCATGCTTCTCAGATGATTTATACAGCCAGCATCCTGGCAGCACTTTGAGGAACAACTCCCTCCATCCTGCTTTAAAAGGTCTTTTTTTTATTGAGCAAATGAGCAGCAACCAGAAAATTCAGAGCAGTCCTTTCCTTCACACCTACAACTTGGTGTTACCTACTTACTTGCCACTGCATCTTTTCCATTCCAGCTGCCTAACCACCAAACATACAGGAACAAGGTAAAGCAGCAGCAGCAGCTTATAGCAGCTTTGCAAGTGCATCCTTTACTTCTTCTGCATTTCTTGCAAGCAAGCAAAGCATTTAGTTTCCACTTGAATGTAGTATTTTATGGTAAGGCAAATTAAATTTGTTGAGGGGGCTTAGTGAGAATCCCAAGCAGATTTACATTTGGATCCTGCAGCCTGAATTGACTGTCCTCACCTCCATTTTTGCAGCCAGAGAAACAAACAACAAAAAAGTCAGTTAATTGTGATATTTTAATTTGACAGAGCAATAGCTAAAGTGACTGTTGAGTTCTGCACATACAGTAATACAGTGCTCATATTCTAACGTTGCTTGAGCAATTATTGTGACTTTCAATATTAATCCTAATAATAGGACCAAAACACTTTCATAAATAATTTTAAACACTGCTCTAATGAATAATAAATATAATAAAGAGCAAGTATAAAGCGGGATTGATCCAGTTCAATTACTCTTCAGTGCCTAATTTCCATGGCATGTTTAATGATTACACTTCTGTCCATCTATAAATAATTATAATTTTTTACATTTATTACTATCAAACCCAATAATTTGGCTAATTACTACAAACTGTAGTTAACATATTTTCAGTTTTCAGCAATAAGTCTTTTCTTAAATTCTAATTATTACCTTGTCCTTTATATCTCTTTTTCCTGATGCCATTTAGCTTTAATAAAGTGTCAGAAATAAGTCTTTCAGTGTATCAGAGCAATATACTGTCTCCATTTAAACAATAGATTTTCATCAGTACATCACTATGTCACCATATATTACCTGGAAAGAGGTTACAGCCTCTATCTTTCAGTGGGGATTGGACCATTCAATGGCACTCTCATAGTCTGATAGCCCTCTTTGTCTTGTACATAGTGACACATTGTCCCAGTGAAAGTCACTCTGAGGGCCACAGCAATTTTGAAATCACGGAGTTTGTGTCTTACCCTAACAGGTCCCCATTAGTGCAATTCTACTGACTTCATGAGAATAACTCCTCACTTACGGAAGCATTATAATGAGAATTTTACTTTTAGAGCTAAACTTGAAAAATGAGAGATGTATAAATTACATCATCTCAAAAGCATTTGAACTGGTCAGAAATTCTCAGGCAGGATATTTTTCTGCCAGAGAATATTGTTTCACAGAAATCAAAATGCTCGGTGGACCCTTTTCAATGGAGCATGGAGCAAAGGGTCCTTCAGGACTGAGTCTGCTAGGGAGGTTTCCAGCCTGTGCAGCCACCTCACCTACTCCCTCAACAATGTACATGAGGGACTGGCAAACAAGTGATACAGAGGGAATTCTGGATTTCACCTCCTCAGATTCCAAGTGCCCCACAGCCTGCCTTTTAGGCAATTTTGTTGGTTCCTACACTTACCAGGTTACTAATTAATAGGGGGCAAGAGTCTGGATTTCAAACTTATTGCTCCTCAGCAGCCTGAACAGGCTACAGCATTTATGGCTCCAGTTCATTGTACAAGAAGTCACCAACCCTACTGCCCGTGACTCTGGGTCAGTCTATTACAAGGATCACCCTTAGAAAACCTAGGTTTACTTTAGTTGAAAATTTCATTATTTGTCTTTAATTCCTTCACAAAACAGAATTGCTTTTTCTTACATAACTAATTGGGATTGCCACTGTGAGGCTTTTATGAGCAGTGAATTGCAAGATTTGTTTTTATTCTTTTGTGCTGATCATTTTCACACATCTCAATTCACAGTCCGAACAGTACAGAAGTCTTTCACATTTTGTGTGAATATATAGTTCAGGTCACCATGTATCCACAGGGAAGTTCAGGCTATGGGGATGCACTCTTCAGAGCCTTGAACCTTTTGATGTTTTTTGTCACCTCACAGAAGGCCTGTAAGGCAATTTTCTATTCTAACTTGATTGTGGTTTCTATCTAGAAGTGGATACAGCAGCAGAAGAGAGTATTTTCACAAACTATTTTCAAGGTATTTTCACAGACTGCAAATACAAGTCCCAGAAAAACATGGGACATTGCTCAACTTCCAATTCTATTCATTATACAAATAAAGTCCAAAGATTAGCACCATTCATTCCTTTCCCCTGAAAATGTTCTGAGCTGTAAAATCTCTTGGTTTTGCTGCTCACCATTTGCCTTTTTGGGGACATGAAAGAGCCCTTGAAACAGAGAAAGGGCATGGAAATTTCCCTGTACTGATCTGAATAAAAATGTTTATTTTAGAAAGAGGAGCTAGTTGTGGCTGATGTTAGAAAGAAGCATGCATGTGCATGCTAGATTAGAGGAACCATTCATGAATCATACATTCTTACCCATGTGTTATCCCTGCAGTGCTACCAAAGTCAGTGTCAGCTCGTGTTACCAATTGCACAAGTGTTGGCCTTGAAACACAGACCTGCCCAAGGGCTAGTTTAATTGACACAGCCAGCTTTTCTAAAAATGTGTGTTTGCAGATTTGCAAGCCTGATATGCTCCAACAATGGGTCCCCTTGTAGTCTTTCTCCATGGCTTGTCTTCTTGCAAGACCTTCATTGCTCAGCCTGTTTACCCTTTCATCCTCTGAGAAACCTGGGCTGGGTGCCACAGACTCCCTGTGTGATCTTGGCAAGTCATTTAGGGTCAGAATTTTATTCACACTTAATTTGAAAGTTGTTCTCTTCGTTTTAGTGGGATGACTCAAGGGGTGAAATACTTCACAGGGAGAATGCAGTTATGAAAGATCAGAAATTTGGGTATTTTTCTGAGGGCCAGCTCGAGAACCCTATACTTGCATCAGGGTACAGGAGTGAATAATTCTTCTGATTCTAAAAAAAATTGAGAAAGACCACTTTTAAAGAAAATCTGCTGCAAGAGCCATCGACAAAGTGAATCTTCTTGCAATAGGCAATCCAAGGAACTCCTTGCATGCTTTAGGATTAATATTCATTAAGATGTCTCTTATTTTACCAAAGAATTTGGTTTCAAATGCTTTAAGTAACACTGAGTTCTGCCTTACAAGACAATTTTATCCTTACAAGTATTCGTCTTCTGAAAGACTTCTTTTCTTCTATAGGTGCTGTGATGATGCCTGACCTTGATAGCAAGGGTGGGACAGTGGGCAGTCTCCCAAGGCACAGAGATGCACAGGTTCAGTGTTCCTGCTGAACAAGCTGCATCTTACAATTAAAAACTGATGCTTAAAAGGTGGACAATGAGCTCTGCTGCTTAGAGAAAGGCCACCCATTCCAAGTGCTTTGTTCCTTGATCTCTCCTGAGTACATTTCTGCTTAGCTTGAAGAGGACCCAGAGGTGTGAGAAAAGATTTCTAGTCCCTTCTTTTCTATTTCCCCATTTACTTTTCACCTTCCTTGTAGTCTGATTAACATAAAAAGTTTATGAATAGCTTCTTTTTCTGAAGTTAGGAAACTCCAGACAAATGAACACCTGAGTAAGTGTATTTCTTTCTCTAGGTGGTAGCTCAAAAACATGAGATTTGATGAAAAGGTCAGAGATGTTTGCACAAAGGTAGCAGATAGTGTGGTAGATAATAGAAACCTGAGCGCAAATGTTCTTTTCATCGTCTTTCAGGGAACAGCAGTTTTTCTATTTAGCCAGCTTTAGTGTTTAGTCTTTTGCAGACTTTTATATGAATCCCAGTTTGGGCAATTAAATTTGGACAATTAAGTCTGGGCAATTAACTCTGGGCTCTCAAAATTAGGAATTTGAGCCTAGACCTATACAAGAAATCTAAAAGGCTCCATAAGCACATCTTGAAAGTTTGTGCATTTATTTACTTCCCACTCTCCAGTCCTGAACTTGTTTCATCATTCCTGGTTGAAAAATTGCTCAACACAAGACATTTTGTAAGATTTGCTCTCACGAGTTAAAAACTAGGAAAAGTTTCTTACCTTGATCAGCAAATGTTCTCAAGAGGTGGTCCTGGGTTTGTCAGCCTAATCCAAGATTGGGGATCTCTAACACAAGGCAAGATTCAGCAGTAAGAACAAAAACCTTACACAGAAGAAAATCATTACACTCTCTTCATGCCTTGTGCAATTAAACAGGACTGGTATTTATGAAACCTGTTCATTATTTGGTTGAGTTTGGTTTTTTTTAATGCAGCAAGGAAATGGAAAACCAGTATAAAATTAACTATGCCATTCATGATCACTGATAGGTTTTGTACTACTGTCCAGACTTTCTTCTTGATCACTGAAAAGTGGATTTCAGCAACTGAGTGGCTATTTCAGATGCATTCTTTGAAGACAGATCTTGGATCACTAACATCTCTGATTCACAAACAATAAACATCTGTGTGAAGTGCCTTTAAGGTATAAGGACTGGATAAACTACAGATCAAGCTTTGATTTCTCAACTTGTGCCATCTGCGGAAGACAAATATTACCATTAGTTTTTTGTTTCATATTTTTTCTCTTTTTAAACCATCAGCCTAAAATATTTGCATCTGTTGGTCTTCTGTTACCTCTGGAACAATTCACTTCCAATTAATTCATCTCTAATTAAGGTGTCCAACTGTACTTCAGCTAGAGATCTAACAAGTCTAACAAGTTGGCCGTAGGTGAGTGACTTTGTAGAGCCAAATCTCACAATCCTGCCTCCCTCCACTCCACCTTCATCTCATGCATCAGCAGTCGAGATATCTCTGACTCCCTCCAGGTCTGCATGAGTGTCCCATGCCTGCAGTGCAGGAATTTGAGAGGTACACATCTGGAGCATGGCATCTTGAATACACTGAAATTTATTTCCTTTGGGAGCTTAGAAACCCATTGGTCACAAACACCCCTAAATCTAGGCAGTTCTGCTCTCCACTGCAAAACTAAATCAGAGAATTACTGCAACTGGTAAGAATTCTGCCATGTTTCTCAGTCTTGTCTTCAGACTTAAAAAAAAAAAAAAGTAGTTCACAAAGTATATTGAACTTATTAGAAACAAGGAATTTTTCAAGACCACTATGGAAAAAAGCAGGACTGACTCATGAAAGGGTTTTAGGAAAAATATTATCAAGTGCTTAGCAAAAACAGTGTTGGTAAAGCTCCTACAAGCACTAAGCTGCTTTCAGTGGCCTTGATGTTTTTTCTTTGCTTTTTTTTTTCTGAATTCTCAGTCTTACACACCAGAAAAGATGCTGGTTTTTTCTTAGAAAAACAGTGCTGCCTATTCAGACTCCTGTAAATAAGCCCAAAATGAGCAGTTAAATCACAGATTATTTTAAAGTTGTGAATTTAAACCAATTGCAAATTTTATTCTACTTTCTTAATATTTCTCTGTCAAAAAAACTCTGTTCTTTGAGGTTTGTTTTTTTTTACTTACATCTGTACACTGTTCTAAGACTACAGTTCAGGCTGAATAAAAGGTGTTGAACTGAGGAGACATGGATTTTGATGAATAATACTGCAAAATCTACACTCCCATAGGCAAGTCAGGCACTCCAAACTGAACTAAAGCTGATTTTAAGTAAACAGAAGAATTTTTTTTTTTCTTTCTGAATGCAGACCTTTTGGATATAAATGCATATGGGATCATTCCTAAATTCAGATCCAAACTTAAAACCTTCTGTGGTTCACCTAATCCTCTGTTTCTATAAATAAAGACTGTAAGCATAGATATTCAAAAGGCAGATGAAAATGGGAGAAACAAAGGAAATTCATGACATAGTGATACATCACTGAAAATTTGCTGACACCATTAAGAACACAGAAAGGAAAATGCACAATGGATACTGAAATTATAGAGAAATGTTTTTAATAGTTTCCTGAATATTTATATAACCATAATCTTAACATTTCAGATTTCTGATTTTTCTTGTAATCTTTAGGTGGTTTTCTGAGAGGTTTCCTTCTGAATACAAGAGAAATATTTTCTTTTGAGCTTTTGAACAGAAGAATGCAAGTTTTGGTCTCTGGAAAAAATTTCTAAACCACCTTGTTTACTAGGTCTGTTTAGATAGATTAACAAAATTTAAAAGACTTCAGCCAACAAGATTTCCAAAGGCACCAAAGGATTTTAGACCTGTCATCTCCTTTGCCACTGAGAGGAAAAGAATAGTGCATTAAATAAACCAGCAAGTCAGCTCCCTAAAAGAGTACTGAAAACCTTCTCATGTGCATGCCAATATATCCCCTGGAATTATATCAACACTGATCTCCTTATAGTATTAAAGAAGATGTAATTTAGGTAGTAATAGAAAAATAAAACTTCCTATGGGGAGAAAAAAAAAAATACTAATGAAATTATTTTTATTTACTCAAGCCTATTTCATGCAATCTTTAATTGTCATGGCTTGTATTTGTCACATACTTGCATATTTTTTTCTCAGAATAGGGAACAGAACTCATACCATAAGTGCTGGCTGTAAATGGCAACTGTAGAAACAAATAAAGATATAAGCAGATGGGTATTATACAGAAGCAGCCCTTTGATGGTGGAATAAGTTACCATCTTCAGCCTGCCACCAGCTGCTTATCACGCCCTCATCTCAAAGGTTATCCAACCTTACAGCAGAGCTGCTGAAGGGGAAACTACTGTACCTGCTGCAATCGAGGTAGGACAATTTATCAAAATCCTAGCCAGCATAACCTCATTTTGACTGAGACAGATGAGGGAGCTTGTGTTGGGCAGGTGTCTCTGCAGGTATGCAAAAGCAAGAGCCTTCATAAAAAAGGACCATCAAGACCAAGGACCCAAAAGCTATTTCAGCTAGCACAAAAAGATCCAGAACACAGCATTTATCTGAGCTTAAAACACATTCTTCAGACCCTGTCTTCCCACTCTGCGCCATTGATATGCAGAAGGCTGGGGACAGGGTAGGAATTGTCTCAGGGAAGTAGTCCTGACAGGCAATGTTAATATTTCACACAATATTTTTAAAACCATACTTGTGCTGGTAGATTTCACTGAATAGAGAGTACATGAAATCCTGGCAATGTTTGAAATTCTTTCAGTATACTGACTATAAATAGATATTATTGTCCATTTCGTCATTGCTTCATTCGTAGTCATTTATTTGAGAATCACCTGTTGCACAATTCAGCATCAAATCTTTGGCACAAATGGCTTTGATAAAACTTCAGGTGCTCCTCTGTTTGTTGTTTGTGGGGAGTTTTTTTGGGGGGTTTTTTATTTATTTTATTTTTATTTTTACCAAATAATGACTCCCTAAATTTGTATGATTTGGAAGTTTGATTCTACTCATGTATGGATCAATAGCTTTGTCGTTTTGCTTTTCTTTTCACAAAAAAAAAAAAA
>VXAU01003369.1:411643-469679 GCA_013399695.1 Formicarius rufipectus
CTGCTTTTCTTATATAATTTCTTTTTTCTTATGCTCCAGACTCAGCCTTTCTATAAAGCACAAAGAAATCAAAAGGTCTGATTTTTAGACATGGAACTTGTAAACTATTTTTGTGTTCATAATACTTGGAAGAGATCATATAAAATTTTCAAAAGCATCAGCAAAGAAAATCAGAGAGAATATCAGAGATTAAGCATATCATAACCTAATCTAAGGGCCTGTCTATCCAGAGGAGGTATACCCTTTTAATGATAATGCTATAGGTAAAGAAGCTCAACTCCTTCATTCCCTAATGCGTGGATTTCCCTAATCTTGATGCCAGCTGTGCTGCCACACTGCTACTACTGTATAGGGAGGGGGATAATTATGCCATTGAAATTATGCTTCCAATTTTTGACTGAGGTAACCTTAGAGCAGATGAGATTAAAGCTCCTCTGTATTAGATTAACAATTGTTGACTCTTTCAGGATCAGAATTACATTGTGTTAAGGATGGAAAAAAATAGCAGCATACAGAAAATGAAAACACCAGAAAACACAAAAAAACTCAGGGAAGTGTTGCTAAGACTTAGAGGAGAGGACTGTTTCAGATGATCCATACTAAGGATTTTCAACATTGTAACGAGAAATCAGTTCTGTCAATCTAAGGAAGAAGGAAAAGACTTGGCTGGAACAGGATTGATCCTACCTTAGGGTGGAATAGCAGAGTAGGAAGGGAGAAGAGTGGTCCAAAGAGCAAGTGAAGTGACCTTGAGAGCAATGTATTCTGTTCCCAGCTGCTATAAAAGAGGCAGTTTGGGTAAAGGAAGGGGAACAAAGAGATGGCTGCTTCTTGTAAAGCCAGTCAGGAAAGGGTTTTCTTTCCTGGTGTTCTCACTACTATTTACCCCAAACTTTACACTGCTATGAGGTTGGACAAGACCTACTGGAAACCTAAATGATGTCGGGGAAAAATTCTCTCAGCCTAGGATATCATGGCAACTTTGATGTTCCAGAGGAGATAGTTTAGCTTGAAGCTTTGTCTCTTCAGCCTCACATTTGCAAAGATTTGATATGCAGCCATTTCAAAAGATCTCACATAATTCAAGGGCACTTTTATTCAGAATTTAGTTATGGACCAAATTGTTGCAAGAGAAGAAATTTAGCTGGCCCCCAGAGTACAGACATCATCAGTTTTATGTCCCAGAAACCCTCCAGGACTGTATTTTTAGTCTGTCTGAGCTTCTGTACCATCCCTGAAAGGCTTCCTGTTATGAAGTAGATAGCAAGAAAAAAAGCCCATGCTGCTGACATGCAAGGGCCCAGAGCTGTTATTTAAAGAAATAAATCCCCCTCAATCTCCCTCAGCCATTCCTTCCTCAGTCTTTTACATAAGGATGTGAACTCAAGACAGATTATCTCAAAAATATACCATAGGATTGTCATGACTAAGGCTACAAATATACAAAAAAACCCACAAAAAAAACCCAAACAAAACAAAACAAAACAAAACAAAGACCATTAAGTGGTATTGGAGTGACTTATCCAACCCAGACAACAACCAGTACAGTCTGGTCATGTCTGTATCCTCAAAATCCAAAACAAGGTGTCACATCCAAACTGCACATTGGGAATTGGATTTGGTGATGCTACATCCTAGTCTATGACTGGAAATTGTTTGCCAGACTATTAGCTGTCCCTGCTGAAGGTGTACCAACTATCTCATTAATAACTTGATTGTGGTTGTACCCTGACACAGTTTAGTATTTTAAAATACCTGTAATCTGAGTGAAGTTTACAGAGAAAATTTAGAAACCATCTGGGGCAGAAATCACAGTCTGATTACAAATGCCACATGGGCAACTGCATCATTATTGCCTCTAAATCAGTCTGCCCAGCAGAATTTGTCTCCCACATTGTACAGTAGCAAAAGAGTGCGAGGGGAGGCAGTGGTGACCCAAGGGAACATTCATCCAGCATGGCAAGCCAAGCCTTGATATACACAGGTGTGTGAGGTACCCAAAATACACCACATTGCTAAAAGGAAGCTCATTAATTACTACTGAACATCACTTTAATCAATAAACCCAACATTATTCTATAGAGATATTCAGTCTGCAAAAAATATTTACCATTAAAAATATTTAAAAGAAGATTCCCTGTTGTTTCAGTGTGTCATACTAACTTACTGCCACAGGGCAGAATAACATTGCCTAAAGCCTTTCTCCCTGTGGCATCCATTCTGCATGCAAGGCAGATGAACATTTGCTTTTCATTCTCTTACATTTTCTGCCACATTTCCTTCAAAGCTCTATTTTCCTGAAGTTTCTAACTGGTTATATTTTAATCCTTATCTGCCACTATGCAAGAGATTTTGCTAGTTCACCTAGCAGAAGGAAGAATGATTACACAAGACATAAATTGGGCTGATTTCAAATGAAGCACCTCTCAAAATATTCTTCTTGCCTCACAATATGCACACCAGCTTTGCAATTACTGTCATTTCACTAAAGCAGTTAGACCCACATCTCCAGCCAACCTTAAGTACTTGTTTAGAATGGAGCCAGGCCCAGTTTTGCTGAATAGAGATAAGCTTCAGTGACACCAAAAGGACTGTGCTTAGTGAGTCACAGAGGAATCTCTTTTTAATAAAATGATTTTTTAAAAAAGTAGTAGAACAATCTGAGTTCAGCATGTGTTCCATTGTTTTGGCTAAGCAAGGCTCTGGGGTACTGTTCAGCTGTTCCTGTTCCCTGTGAAATGTCCCAGGCAAGATACAAGGAAATCAGTGGAGCTATGAACATGAGAAATATCTTTCTTTCCTTGAAGTAAACAGAATGAGACTAACAGGAATCAGGAAAAAAAAAAATGCACTCTGCCCCACTGAAGTCAGGAAAAATGTTTGTCCTGATTTCAAGAAGCCCACAGCAAAAGTCCCAGAAAATTAAGCAGAAAACTGAAAGCTGAATGGTCATGAATGGCAAAATGACCAGAATTAAATAGAAATAAAATAGGATACACAAGGTAGAGAAAAAAATCCCACCAGGATTAAAGAATTTATCAAATCTGGCAACAGTTCCGACTGACTTCATAAAAGGAGAGATGTTTGTTGGAATATAATTAAGTCAAAATGGAGTCCAGTGGTTTGTAAGGTTTTAACAAGACCATAACAAAAAACATTGAAAGTTAAATAGAAATTTATTTCTCAATTCTTTATATTTTGCCCAGAGCAAGGATGCTTAGTGCTTGTCTTATTTCAATTACTTTCTAAAATATATTTGGAAAGAAAACAGATAAGCAATACAAAATAGGTAAGTTGCTGTTCAATTTAATATAATAGAAAAATTTAACTTGCATAAGTTAAATTCTGAAATTGCTTGGTATAAAAGATATAATAGCAAAGTGGTTCTGGGTTTTGACAATTTAGATGTTTCCTTTGAAAGACAACAATCAGAAATGACCAGAGCACCTTGTCTGGCTCCACTCTGTCTGACTCTAAATATACCAGCCTGCTAGTTTTGGAAGAGGAGCAGAGGAACTCCAGTCCTATACTGAGGGTGAGATCAAGACAGAAGAGGTTCCTGTGAGAGGTACATGCTGTCCCAGGGGCAGTGGGACCCAGCAACAGAGTCACAAAGAAGTCAGGAATGTGATGATACTCAAGTGTGACATCAGAGGTCCCATACACCTGTCTCACCTGATAAAGTATGTGATTTTTTTCACCTGAATTTACTGGTCCTTTCAAGGTTATGGATAAGTGCAGGCTTGTTTACAACAGTAGAGTGTAAACTCTGAGGAAGAGGTGTTCCAAATCACAGACATCATATTTCTTCAAATTCCACTAACTTGCCCAGGACCTTCATTACCTTTTTCCTCCACACAGAATTCTGTGCTATAGAACTAAATTTTAACACTGCCAATACACAAAGATGCTGAATTATATGTACATGGTTAGACTTGGAGGGAGATTGAAGGATGGAATGTGACCTGCACAGCACATGTGACCTCTGTGGGAAGAGGTTGGGTCTACCCAAAACCAAGACCATTGGGAAAGTTTGTGGTGCCTCTGTAAAAACATATATATGAGAGGACACAAAACACTGGAGAAAGAGAGACAGAGAGAGAGATGAAACAATGAAACAAACACAAAGGAGAGAAATAGTAGAGGGAACACCAAGGCCGGAGGAGGATGAGGTGCTCCACAGAAGAGCAGATAATCCCCAAAGGACTGCAGCTAATGAAGGGCCCATATCAGAGCAGAGGGAAAGAGAAAGAGCAGCAAAAAGAAACTGCTATACTGTGACCATAATCGCTTCATAACGCTCCTTGTCAGAATGGAAGGACTGAGTGTTAACTGTAGTAATAACAAGCAAGGAGGAGAGGAGTCAGGAGTGAAGGAATAAAGCTCAGACTGGGAACAGGGTGGGGTGTTGCCTTACGCCTGTAACTGTTTGTTTCTTTCTGCTTTTCTTTCCCAATCAGTACTCAAATGTGTATATTAATTGGCAATAAATCAAGTTAAATTTCCCAAATCTGAGTCTGTTTTGCCTGTATTAGTAATTGGTAAGTAACTTCCCTTTCCACTTTTAGACACACAATTCTTTTTGCTGTCTCATCTCCTCCGCCCCACCCCATCACTGGGTGGGGGGAATGAACAAGTGGCTGTGTGGATGCTTGATGGTGAGCCAAGGCCAACCCACTACAGATGCATTATCCATCAAGATGACAAAATTCAATTTTCTCTATGCTCTGTATAAACCTACAAATGGTTCAATATAATGTTCAATTACTATATCTCCCATGAGATACCAAGATATTTGGCAATTCAAGTCTTTCTTATAGAGGAAATGCTTTTAAATTAATATATTTCAGGAGGAGAAATTGAAAACTGTTCTTATTTCGATGTTTTTGTGGTGAGGAAGAGATGAAGATCATACTTCAGTGTGATTACTCTGAGAGCAATGGGGTTATTCAAGACCTGACCACAATATTACTCAGTTTGGAATATGAGACAAACTACTCTGTGCTAACAAAGTCACATCACAAGAAAAGTATATTCATGCAAAACACAGGAGAAATCCAACTTCTCCACCAAGGAAGTTAAAGAAAGCAAATCTAACAAGTAAATATCTCCTTCCTATATCTAAAATTGTCTTCAGCATGCCTCCCAGGTCTGGAATATACTCAGAATCATGAAAGCACCATTTCAAACTCAACTGCAATATGTGATAAATGCCAAGATTTTAATGGTCTATGCTCGTAGAAAGTCTAATATTGGCTTATTTATAATTAAAGTTTATCAGGAAGGAAGGTGTGAAAATTACAAAATCATGAGCAAGAAGTTTAAGCATGTAGTTATTTTTCTTACCAAGTAAAATGCCAATATTAGATTATCGCCCATCATTAATGTTATAGGGATGTTTTATATGTAAATCGTACACAGAATCTGAGCCCAAGAACATGCAGATATCAAATTGTCTGTGCTGAAGAACTTGCTCCCTAGATCAGTGAAATATTTAGGGTTAGATGG
Organism: Formicarius rufipectus; assembly: GCA_013399695.1. Classification (NCBI taxonomy): domain Eukaryota; kingdom Metazoa; phylum Chordata; class Aves; order Passeriformes; family Formicariidae; genus Formicarius; species Formicarius rufipectus. The sequence goes on from VXAU01003369.1 coordinate 417,152, forward strand.
AAAACAGCATTGAAATTACTTTTTCTTCATCATGAAGTAAATCAGTGATGGAAACGCAATTAAAATTTGAATGTCATAAGTCCATATCACCCAGTCTCAATCAGCTGTGCTTCCATCTTACATAATGTTAAGCCAATGAATTTTTATCTGAGAACCACACAATTGCCTCCATCCCTATTCAGTTCTTTCTTCCTTCTAAAAGTAGAAGCCAATCTGCTGACTTGTACTATTGGATTTTTTTATGTGGGCACCTTTTCCCAATAAACGTCACTGTGTCTACCAGTGCATTTTACACAGGGTACTAAACATCCATCAGATGGAAATGATTCACAGTCTTTACTGATTAGGTCATATTTGAGCCAGTGACCTAGAGCTGAAAAGTAATGACAGCTTAAATTGCTTTCTACTCTACTGCAAACAGCCATATGCTAAAACACAGTTGAAAGATGCAGTTTAGCATACTGCAGTTTTATAACAAACAGTTATCTGTTGCAGCTTTAATTCCAGTCAAAGTAAAACCTTTGACAGTTCACTAACCAACCAAATATAGTTATGGGGAACTGGGAATGTGGGCATTTACATGCAAAGATCAACAGTGATTTTGTGGGTTTTTTCAGCAGCTGCAGAGTTTTGTTGGTGTACCGAGTGCTTCCTTTCATCTTCTCTAAGTTTGTTGATGCTGATATCCAGATACAGAAGAAAAATCTGCGAAATAATTACAAGAAATGTTGTTGCAGTTGCAGTATTCTTAGTATAATCAAGTCTGCTTTGTGTGTTTTGAAGTATTCTCAAATCAGAATTTTATGGGGCTTGTTTTTCTTTGGCTGAATCTTTCACGTCCTGAAATATTTGATAAGTGGCAGCAAATGCTGTTAACCAAATGATCATAATTGTTGTTAATAGAGGTTTTCTAGATGGTATCTATTTTAAATTAAAGTGGAAGATGATGTGATTGCATTAATAAACTCTATATTAAAAATAACTAAAATAACTCTACATTATAGCACCTTCCATAGTCCAGAAGGAGAATTCCTGAGCCTCACGTATGATATTCTCTTGATAAAATGGCAACAGATCTGCAATGAAAGAACTAGTTTTCTATTCTTCATTTATAGCATGCATTCAGATCTGATTTACATTGAAGACAACATATGAATATTCCCTTATATTCACGTCCAAGGGTATTGAGAGAAAGTAAATTTGGTTCAGTTTTATGCAGACCTGAATATAAAGCACGGCTGTGCTTGACACTTCATTGTTCTCCTACTGAAAATATTCTTGTGGTGTTTGTTCAAGAAATTTTTTATGCCAGCTGCAGTTTTCACACTATTTCCAGTAAGAATTAAGGGGAAAAAAATGAAAAAGAAAGAAAAACAAATATAAGAAAAAGAAACCACACAGAACAGCAGAAACCAAGTTTTAGCTCTGCAGCAGTGTATTCTGTGAATATAAAATGAAAATCTTGTTGCTGTCTCTCTTCATGTTTTACCACTTGGTAACTCCACTTGCTGTAACAAACCAGACCACAAACAATCCTCCTTATTTAAGAATGTTGGCTATACTCCTTGGTACACTGTCAATATTCGTGTAGAAATAATTTCTTTTATGCCTTGAATGTAATGCATAGATAGTATTGGTGGGTATATTTTTCCCCAGGAACCTAAAGCAAAATTTGTCACTTAAGTGGAATGGTGCATGTTACTAAATGATGTAGGTTAGGTCAGCAAGACCTGTGGTAATTCAGAAAAGTTAATGTAGAGATTAAGGCATTCATGTGGTGATACTTTCCTGAATGATTAAGTGCAAACAAAATGCCCTGGTAGGACCCAGTCATTCTGCTGATCCAGTAGCAGACAGGGTCTGCCAAGTCCTTGCACAAGCTTCAGAAGGTTCACTAGCATGCGAAGGTATGGCTATTCCTGTGACCATGTTCATCTGCATCATACGTCACTGAAGACACACTTGAGTTGTCCATGCAAAAATTAAGCACTGTTCATTGGGTCTCTGTGGCCAGGTTTTGGTAACAAGTGGGATACAGAGAAGGTTTGTATGAGAAGCTGCCTGAAGCTTCCTCCATGTCCAGCAGAGTCAATGATAGCCGGCTCCAGGACAGACCTGGTCAAAGACAAGCCAATCAAGAATGACTGTGATGCCTTTGTGATAACTTATCAATAAAAAGTTATTGTGCAGATGCAATTCTATCCAGAGAAGTGAGATTTTCATTTTCATATATTTAGCTTGTGAACACTAATTATGTTCCTACAATGTCAACTGTAATCACCAAAGGCCTGGAAGGTCAGGAATTAATATCCTTTCTAAATGCAAAAGCAACAAACAAAAAAACAAAACACACACACACACACCAAAAAAAAAAAAAACCAAAAACAAAAACAAAAACTCACTTTCTCTTCTCTTCTCTTAACTAACTAGAAAAGTGTGAGTCCTACTACCTTAGGTTTAACACCGAAACTTCTCGGGTATGTAAAATTCCTCTTCAACACAGGCCTGAAGAGTCTTGGCAGACTGCTGCCTCCGTCAAGAGGCAAATGTATTCTGAAAATGAGGCATCTTCTGCCTAATCTATAAGTGTTTCACAAGCATGCTCTGAATCATAAAATCACAGAACAGTTTGGGTTGGAAAGGACTTTTACTATCATCTAGTTCTAAACCCCCTGCCAAAGTTAGAGATGCTGTCCACCAGATGAAGTTGCCTAGGACCCCATTCAACCTGACTTTGGTTGGTTGAATGCAATCAGAGTTGGTCACACACAAAACACATCTCTGTCTTCAAAGTTCTGCATGCTCAAGACAGCTTCTCCTTCCCACTGCACAAAACAGTGGTAAAGGCAAAACTGAGAAGTAGAAACAATGACAATTAACACGTTAGTGACATCTCGTGTAGCCATACTGAAAGAGATTTTAATACCAAAAGGTTTAAAAAAGACTTGGTAGCCTGTATTAATAAGAACTGAGAACCAGTATCATTAGTTTTAGACAAACAAATGCAGCAGAAACAGGAATAAAAGAAGTGTCTTCCACAAAAATACACAAGTTTAATAAAAGCCTTCTCCAGTTCCCCCTGCCCTACTTCCACTACCACTAGTGGAAAATTCTACTCTTTCCAATGTATCTCTATGAATGGTAGCTAATCAGAGAATATCCCTCAAACTGAGCATTCTGTTTGAAAGTCTTACTTATGAATATGTTTCTCAGATGCTGAAACCCCACAGAGACTTGTATTTCACTATGAGTCATATTTCATCACAGTATGTTAATTTAGTTGTTCGTTTCCATTGAGGGATTGTCTTATAGAACACATCAATGGAAGCCTTATTGTTTCCAAAAGAATATTATGTCATCTTAATGCAGTTTAGATCCAGTGCCTGCAGCTGCCTTCTGTTTAAGACTTGTTTCATTTAAGTTTATAACATTCTGAGAGACTTAATTCCCATTCATAGCTGCTTGGATCTAGGTCTTTAGTTTTATTATTGATGTGATGCAGCATGAGTTATCCCTCTAAAAGCTGTTCTCAGCTGAATGGTTAAGCAAAACATCAATCCAGCCCCAGGGCTCAAAGCTAATCTTTCAGCTCATTACATTTTAAAGATTGCAAACAGTCAGAAGGCCTGGAATTTATGTAAGTTGGGTTATATACAGTAAAAGCATGTAAAAGTTATATAACTTAATGTTCATATCAGATGTTGAAAAATAATAGGTATATCAGACACAGGAACATAACAAAATGTCTCAAAGGAGTACTTAAGGTTATTCTTTGACTAAACACATGCAAAGAGCAATGTGTTTTCACATATAATTAATTCTCTCACCATTTCAAAATGAAATGCATATTTTTCCACTATTTAACTTTTATAATAACATTCTCATAAGTACTTAAATAGTACTCTCAAATCTTTGCATGTTTAAATTGAGTTGATGAACAGGCTAATTAATTTTAGTGTCTTCATTATGGGAACATCAAAGTTCTCATTTACCTGGGTTGTTAATAACTTGGCTCTCAAAGAGTATTACAACTAACACCAAGATTTTATCATAGGTATATATAAGGAAGTACACAGTCGTTTTTCTAAGTAGAAAGGGGAAAATTATGCCAATTCAAAACCAAGATCAAAAATCACATTCCCATTCCTTTGTTTTTTCCTCTCAGGATGCATTGTAAGGTATGCACTCAGTGAACAGAATTGCCCAATCAAAATAATCCAGGCTCTTCATATTCAATTAAGAATAAATATCTCTTTTTTAATATGTGAGAAAGACGAAGGAATTCCTGTGTGGTCCTCCAGGCTGTTATGGTGGCCAAGTGAGAAGTTCCTAGGCATTCTTTCTAACCTTTAGTTCTACAAACTGCAATCTGACAATCTCCATGCTCAAAAAAGTATGGAAATAAAAAAATTAAAAAAAAAATTCATCTTCTTTTTCAGCTGTGCCATTTTATAAATCATCTCCTGTCAGGTGTAGTATAATACTGTGGCCCATGAAAACAGCCTACCTGAGGCCTCAGATGCTGCCAGTCAGCACTCACTACTTTTAAAAGAGCCCCATGAGCCAGCATACAGCTCAGATGGAGCACAACACTGTTATCTCTCCTATGCTAGACATGCACTTTGCCTGGGAAAGCTCATATCCCAGCAAACAGGCTGTCATACTCATACTTTCACTGCTTCATGACACCTGAGTCTCAGGAACAGGGGGAAAAGTAGCAGGACTCTGGGAAACAGAGGAGTAGGAAGGACAGTGCATGAGGTGGATGAAGGAATCATTTATATTTTCTCAAGTAAATACTATTCCTCACTTTTTGTTGTTTGTTTGTTTGGGGTTTTTTTCATTTTTCATATGATACTGATGCAGTCATTCTACTGAGCTCTTAACAAGGGCTAAATTGACTATCAACCCTCCGAGATCCCTGCCTCCTCAATAGAAAATAAAAGAGTTCTACAGAGAGCAATTCGATCCAGCTAAAATCCAAATCCGATCCCAAGATTCTGCCACTATATTAAGATCTATTACCACAGAGCCCCTTCTTCTGGAATAGGAAGTTTTCTGCTTAAGTGAGACCACTCCTAACAATAAGCAGTGAGGGATTTAGTAATGGATGTTATGGCTGTCAAGGCTTCCAGACCTTTCCTGGGTGTTTGTTATTATGTTCACCTACTCACAACCAGAAAGCACAGGATTTAAAAAGGTTTCATTTATAATGTGGTTATTATTGAATACTTTGTTCCCTGGATAGTCACGGACAAAATGTATCTCAGTTTTCAAAAGTTTATCAATAGATCTGCCCACTGAAGTCAGTCTCATGGAAAAGAGATCTCCACCTCTTACTTTCATTAGTCTATTTCAGAGAAATTGAAAGCAGTTCTTTAATCATTTAGCTCTTTTTAGATACCTGGAGAGGAGAAGAGTTTTGGACTTATGACCTGACTCTATTCCCATTGAAGTTAATGGGAGATTTGCCATTAATTTCCAGAGGAAGAGGATGAGGCCCCAGCCTTCTGAGAAAATGATGCAGTAGTGCTTAATGGATCATGCAGACCTCCTCAGTTAAAAATACCTTTGTGGTTCCAAGTTTCCATCTACCTTTCCTGGATAAACATGGACATTTAGTTCTCTCTTTCAAATTGTTTCCAACTAACATTTGTAATACAGTCAAATTCCCTTTTTGTCTTCAGTTAAAAAAAGGAATACTTAGCATGTTCCATGATATTAGGAAATACCAAGAAATTATTCCAACAAGTAAAATTTCATACATCTATCTGGCTAGGAAGAATAAATAATGACCTTTTCCACATGCCAGCAAATATAAAATGTTCATATTTCCACAGGCATAAGCTTAATGGCCATCTGAGATGTCTGATTCATTTATGATTTAAGCACTGTTTATAGGAGCTGACCAAAGAATTTACTTGATATCACTGAGGAATGCAAAACACATGAGTAAATTATACAGTGCAGATATCCCCATGCAACTCACCAGGAGTGAAATAAAGCACACTTACACTAAAAAAAAAGTAAACCTTTGCATGCACACCTACTTCTAAGCAATCCATCACTTCACACCAATTCTGCAGCTCTTCAGTTAGCATACTACAATATCACATTGGGAGACTGAATATAACTTATGTCTCCTGTTAATATTTCTCCCCTTCCAGTACTCTGTCTCTTTGCGTGTTGTGCCTATGTTTACTATATCACTGCTACCAAACACAGACCTCATCTTGTGCCCCAGCTGCTGTTTTCATAAGAAGTACTGGTCCTTTTCCCAAAATAGGCATCTAGAGCCATTGGAGATGGGTTGTTTTTCTGGCAGGCACTGCTGCAGAAGGGTGTGGAGCTGGTATATGCCTTATTTGGCAAGCTTTAGCAGACATCACTAAATGCGCCATCTATGCATGGGAACCAATGGACAGAAAACTATGTTCCTATGCTAAAGAGGACATTTAAGCTCCTTCAATGTGTCCACAGGGCCTCACTCCAGTCAGCACAGGTACCTCCAATGACAGTTTAATCCAGTCTGTTGTATACAGTTATCAATAGGTGCAACGAATTAACCTCTGGAAGTGTCCATCTCTCTTCAATGACTTTAGTTACATTTAAATTTAAAAAGTCATTAAAACCAGCATATGTGATCAACTTCTGGCATGAAATTGTCCATACTGTCTAACTGTTAGCATGGTCCCTGATGTAGTTTGACCTGAGTCAACTAACACTCTCCAAAACAAAGTCTGGGTGTATTTCAGGAGCTAGCCAGGGACACTTCCCAATACTGCCAAAATAATGGGCTTGTCTCAATTTATTTACTGGAATGGATGTAGCTTACATAACCAGCTTAGATGATGAACTTATAATTACACATGGCTCTAGACTAGGTGAGATGAATCCTATCCAGTATGACTGAAATTCTCATAGTTGGCCAGTGAGTGCAGACATTCTAATAAGGACAAGAATTCTGCTCCTACATTTCCAGATAGAGTCAAGGGTTACTACTTCAAAATCTTATCTCAGCATAAAATGACTATCAATAGCATTTTTCAATCTTACTTGGAATGGGCCTCATTGCACCAACTACTGTACAAACAAGACTTGACAGAAAACTTCTCAGATACTGTGAATGAAACAAACAACATGAAAAGGTAAGGTGAAGGATGGGATATGAGTGATACATTATGAGCAGCAGCAGTATGGTCATTTCAGTTAAGCAGAGTACCCTTTACAAAATCACAGAATGGTTTGGGTTTGGGTTTGAAGGGACCTTTAAGTTCATGTAGCCTGGTAGCCTGGCTAGTGGTGGGTAGAGACGTCTTCCACTAGACCAGGTTAGTCAACCCCTCATGCAACTTGTCCCTGAACACTTGTAGGGATGGGGCATCCACAATTTCTCTGGACAACCTGTTCCAGTGTCTCACAACTTTTACTGTAAAAAATTTCTTCCTTGTCTTCAATCTAAATGTATCCTCTTTCAATTTAAAACTNTTCATGTAGCCTGGTAGCCTGGCTAGTGGTGGGTAGAGACGTCTTCCACTAGACCAGGTTAGTCAACCCCTCATGCAACTTGTCCCTGAACACTTGTAGGGATGGGGCATCCACAATTTCTCTGGACAACCTGTTCCAGTGTCTCACAACTTTTACTGTAAAAAATTTCTTCCTTGTCTTCAATCTAAATGTATCCTCTTTCAATTTAAAACTATTGACTCTTGTCCTATCACTAAACACCTCAATATAAAGTTGGGGCCTCTTCATCTCTTTTTTAAGTTCTCTTTAATATTAGGAGGTCACAATAATGTCTTCCCGGAACCTTTTCTTCAGGCTGAACAATCCCAGCTATCTCAGGCTTTCCTCATAGGAAAGGTTCTCCAGCCTTCTGACCATTTTCATTGCTCTCCTCTGGACCCGCTCTAAGAGGTTGATGTCCTTCTTGTACCAGGGATTATATTCTGAAACCTTTGTCTACTGAGTCTTTCATGATTGTCCACTACTGATATGCAATTTTACCCTAAAACAGATATGCCATGATGCATACCAGACATAATACCATGATGCATAAACAAGCATGCCATGATTAAGACATTTTCCTGAGGACTTCAGACAGACACTGGAAGTTAGGCAGGATGAATGAAGGCTGATGTGACTAAAGGAAAATTTTCATGTTAATTCTTATATTAAAGATTGTCATGCAGTATGACAGACAGCATATAAAAACAACACAAGCAATGTGTTTTCCTTTACAATGTCTCATACTAGACTTAGGTACACAATTTCCTCCATAGTGATTTCTCAAAGGCATTAGACAATCTGGATGTAATTCATTTGACTTATATTTTGCAGGGTCATGCTGTCCCATGTCACTTTCCTTGCCATAAAGGGACTGCACAAAGAGCATCCCCGAACACAGGCAGACTTCAGAGGGAACTTTTTTCAAAACAGTAAGCTGGCTGCTTAACATGGTCTATTGCATGGAACGTAGTCAAAAGGTACAAACAATCCGAGAGTCTAGCCTCAGTTAAGTGGAGAGTGGGACTTGTTTCATGATCAAATACTCAGACTCCCTGGAACAATTTGTTTGATTCCTGGAAGAGCTGACTTGGACTCTGAGATTTCCAAGGTTCCACTGGATGCTGTGGAACTCACTGTGGGAGAGGCTGCAGCCTGCTAGCTAAAAAAAATTAAAACCCAAAGTCCTCTTACTTGTGCTAAATTTTACACACTGTGGCAGGTTTCACATGACTCCAGTGAGTGATGACCTATGGCCAAAGCAGTACTTGTAGTCAGTGGTACAAAGTATGTCATTGTGGTTTTTTGACTACTTCTGTCATTCCAGCTGTAGCTGTTAGTAAAAGCCCTTGGCAATTAGTTATACAAGATCCCTTAAGATGGCCTGGGATGAAAAAAAAAACAAAAAAGTTCTGAAGCGATGCAACATTCAAAGGCATCAGTACAAAGTGTCCCATAAACTTCGCATGGGTTTTAGCTCAGGCCCTGCAGGAACATACTTTACTAAGCAAGTGGGAAAAGTCAGCAGTCAGGAGGTGATTATCATCTTTACATAAGCCTCACGTCTGACTGCTGAGAGTAGGAATTCCAGCTGGGAATGTTCAAGCCACTGTCTGTGTTGAAGTTATGTCATCAATAATGTAACTCTTGGCTGGAGTAATTTCAAATAATAAAAGATTCTGTAGTTTGTAAAACTGGGTTTTGGATACATAGAAGGCAGTCCAATGTCTCAGCATTGCTCTCTAAACATCATCTTTCACTCTAAAACAGAGTTAAGGGCCAAATTCTGTGTGGCTTCAACCCAGACTAACATTGCAGTTTTAAGTTCTGCACAGGGTTGAGTAGCCATCTAAATACATTGGTCTTGAGTAGCGAACAGTTTAATTCACACAAAACCCTTCAAGGAATGGCAATCGACCAGCACAGAGTGAATGACCATAAATAAGCCAGAACATTTCATTTGTTTCTTTTTTTATAAATGTCAGGAGGCTTATAGGAGAATTTTATTAGAAAGGCAGCTGGAAGAAGAAATGCATCAGGTGAAATTAGAATAATGCCTCATAATTCATAGTTACGTTTAAACCAAGCAGAGAAGTAACATGTGATAAGTTTCAGAGTCGCTTGTGGGAAAAATCAAGAACCAAAGAAAGCAGAAAAGTGTGCTCTTCCTGCCCTATAGGAGCAGCAGCATCCTGAAACTGTCACTTCCTTGGGGTGGTTATGCTCAGCTACCCTCACAGATGCAATATACACAATTTTCTGTTGTATATACTTCTCTTAAAGTTTTAACTTTCTGAAGTTACAAGTAAATGTGGCACACCGTAACTCATAATCTATTGAACAGTGACTTTGAAGAGGTGGGATTTATTCTTTAATCTCAGGTGGGATATAGCCTTCCCAATTCAAGTTATCCAAGTTCCTAATTCAAGGAAGCAGTGGTAGGGCATGGGCATGAATGATGGAATCCAGAAATCAACCTTTCTTGTTGTCAACATGACTCTTGGCCCATTTTCAGACAGCTAGTGATCTTTCAGTATTTTTCTTGTTGTCAACATGACTCTTGGCCCATTTTCAGACAGCTAGTGATCTTTCAGTATTTTTCAGACACTGGCATGCATCGGGAACCCTTACAGTATGTGAGCTGTTATTTCATTTGGGAGAGGAAAAAGAGTGAGACTTTAATGGCATGGGCATGGCTATCTTGTGCTACCTTGTGTTGGGGTGGAGACAGGCTCTTGCTCTGCTCAGTTTATTAGCATGAGTCTTTTCTTAGATGCACAAGCACAGAGGTTCTAATTCTCTCCAGAAGTGTTCAAAGTATTCAGATGTCTAGAAGTGGTGACTTTGCAGTATTATGTTTGAAATTCAGTATTTCACTGAACACCCATTTGTATAAGCCAGCGAGGTCCACACCTTGACTTACTGGGGCTAAGAAGCACCACAGGGTGTCTGCAACCTCTCTACAAGCACACAGTGTTTTCAGCGGAAACCTTCGTACAATGATCTGATAACATCAATGTGCTCTTGACAGCAGTGATATTATTTAATGACTTATTAAGTATTCCCAGCATAGAAGAACATGTTCAACAAAATAAGTCTTTTTTGGAATTAATTATTACAATAAAGCTGAAGATTTTGTTAACTCAGAGCAAATTACTTGAACAAACTGCATCATGCAGACTAACCTTTTAATTGAATAAGTAATTCAAGACACAGAAAAACAGCAGTGCTTATATTTAGGAAGCCAGGTTCCTACCATTTCCGAAACCTTCAGAATCAAACTCAATTCTAACATATTCTGTATTCTGCTTTTGATTTTTCCAAAGATTCTCATAGGATTGAAGACTTTCTTATTTTAATATAGGAGGCATTAATGCAGACAACTGTTCTTTCTTTTAAAATAATCTGTATGTTCTACCACCCACCATAAACTTGTCTTTGCACAGAGCATACCTCTGACCATCCCATGAGCACCACTTTGGATGGGTTTGCAGCCTCCATTTATTAGCAGTAATCCATTTATGTCCCATTTACTAGTAACAACTGAAATCATCTGGCTTAGACTCCTCTTCTAGCAGCAGCAATCCTCTTGGTCAAACCAATAGATTGGGAAGTGCTTCTCCCCATATGGAAACCATATAGCCTATAGCATCCACCTATACAGAAGGCTTTCACTGATTTTACAGGGGTTTGAAAATTGATGTTGTTCCTTATTGGTAAGGTAATAAATAAGAAATTTCAATTCTTGCAGCAAAATATTTCCACATAGACATTCTGTGATCCAGTTCTTCCTGTGATATGCCTGAATTCATCTGTGGGAGTCACACCTGGTGGAACACAAAGCCAAAGTCAAGCAAAAGCCTTATGCCAACTGTTTTGTATAAAGCAGCTATGGGAGCTTGTAAGAGGCACAGGCAGTGTTGAGGATTTCTGTGAGCAACTTGATGCTTCATAACTCACCCCTTCAGACTCCAAGTGCTGTCCCTATACTTGCTGGAAAAGAGCAATGCTTGTCCTTCTGAGACATGATGATGTCCCTGCAGCAGTGGCAGACAGGTATGCAGTATCCAGCATGACTATAACTCTTTGGAAAAAAAAAGAAGGTAGAACAAGAAATCTTCTGAGGCTGTTTGGTTAACACAGTTTAGGCACTGATAAATCAACAGAGAGGAAATGAAGTGTATGTGACAGAAGTTTGTCACACTACTTAATACAGCACTAGATATTTCATTGATAAAGACAGATTGATTTTAACTCAGGTATCCAAAGAAGTGTTGTACATCCATGCTGTTAGGGACATATTGAACTGCCAACCTTTCCCAGCCTCCTGGGTAACCTTGAGACAGCCCAGGGACAGGAAGGGGTAGGTACAATGTAATTCAAGCTGCTCTTTCTTGAGCACAGAGAAAAAATTCTTGATTCACTTTTGTAATATTGTTAGTTCCTGAGACCAAAATCAGGAGTGGGCACTTTTTATATTCACCAAAAAAAAAAATAAAGGAAGATGATTGTAAATAGAACACTAACCAAAAAACTATAACCTCTTCCACATCTGGTTAAGATTAAAAGAGAATGTGCTGAGATGTAGGCTTATTTCCTCCTTAGAAAAAATACTCCATCACAAACAAAAAAGCTATTCATTGTCTGCAGATTTGTTAAAAATCCTTTCAGTTAAAGAAATAATAGCTTTGAGGTTCAAGTAGTTGTAACCAGGTTCCAAAGTTAACTGTTGTAAAACAGAGAGAAGCTCTCACCTTTCTAGGTCTTCTCATTTGAATCTAACTACAGAGAAGTTAAGCCTATGAAATAATAGCCTGAGCTATGAAAAAATGTCTTTATAGGGCATTTTAGGAGAAAACCCCAAAACCAGTTCTGCCTTGCAGCCCTCTGCTGTGAGACATAATCCCTCTGGTGGTCCAACTGCTCAGGATGTCTCACAAGGGAGAATAAGATGAAACCTTGTCAGCTATTATTGATTATTAATTTATTATCATATTTTATTGTAGACTTCCTGTTCAGTGGCAGATAAGCTGTGTCAAGCAATTTATAGGTCTTTTGAACTTCCAGGCTAAAGTGACGGTGGCTATTAAATAGTGAGCTGTTATAAAAGAAGCTGAGGCCCCATAAAAGGAGTAAAATGGGATGAAAGGTGTCTCCAGAGGTCTTCATCTCATCTCCCACAGACTTACACTAGTGCACTGGTTTCTGATTAATAGCTCATTAGGGGGTGGGGTAAATTTCTAGGTGGAAAGTAAAACTTGTTAAAGTGGCATGACATGCCAAAAACAGCAGATATAATTTCCTTCTCTTAAGGACAGTAAACAAATATTTAGTGATGAATCAATATGATCATCAAGCATTGACCTTAACAATCTTTATACTAATCATCCACAGTTATGTGAAGTGAAATCTGAGAGATCTTGAGCTTTCTCTTAAAAGTTATCTGTCTTCCAAGAAACGTTTTGGGCCAGATTAAATAATTAACTTTTTTTTTTTCCTTTGCACATGCATGTCTGAGGAATAAATATTAAAGTTGTAGGTACCTTTCATTTAGATATTTAGAGTAACACTATTTGAGGATATTCAGCACTTACTTTCCATCAACTGTATGAGTGCAAAGGAGGTCTTGGCAGAATGAGGGTTTTGGGGAAAATGTAGTATTTTATTTCATTTTTTAAAAGGAGAGACATAAGCATTTTGGTTGAGTTGTGGTTGAGTTTGGTTGAGTTTTGTTTGGGTTTTCTATGTAAAAACAAAAAGCTGAATATTTATAGTATTTCTCTTTTATGCGTGTTCGAAAAATAAAAAATAATTTAAAAAATATATATGGAGCAACTCTTTTTTACTTAGTTCAAATGTATTAATAGTTTCAGCTCAGATGAACCTGCATCTTCAAAAAATCAACTGCTTTTTCCAAAATTTTTCTTTTTGTAATTAAATATATCAGCTCAAAAATACACTGTCCAGTTGCCTTAAAGTATTCACTTCTTAAAGGCAGTAGATGTACAACTAAGTTTATAGAATTATAGCCTAAGAAAGGGAGGGAGAGTCCCACTCTAAATCAGGCATCTGAAGCTTTCATAAAACTTACCCACTATGTGAATTCTACAGCAGGCATGTCATCTAGTTCTACTTTACATGGTCCACTGACAATTTTAGCAGAATTCTCAAAGAAATGTTGGTCAAAGCCATACGTGTTAAGGAGAAGTATGTGGCAGATGTGGAGCATGAACTTATGTACTGGCCAACTCCCGAGACCTGTTCTAGCCCCCTTTGCAACCATTCCCATGAACTGTGGAAATGTCTGTGGGCACCATTGCACTCACCCAAGCAGAAGTCTTTGGATTCCCAGGCCTTCCCAGGGACAAAGTAGTCCTCTTTACACCATTTCTTCCCCTCCTCAGCTTGTCAGACACATCTGATAATGTCTTTCTGTTGCTCAGGTGAGAGCAAAAACCAGTCTCATTTTTCACTTTCAACAAACATCTTCCTGATGAGTATTTATAAGTGTTTTGAATCAATTTCTCTTCTGTTAGTTTGTTCAGTCCTCCCTTACACCTAGGCATATTTTAAACATCCAGAACTTTCTCAAATACCATAATGACCTACCTCTTTTTTTTTCCTTCTGGACATTTCTTTGTGTGGTTTTATTTGATGGCTCTGTTCTTGCACAGAGCAAGAGAATAGAGGTAGATGAAACTCCACCGTCCACAACTTCCCTAATTTTGTTCAACTGCTTAGCAGCTCTCTTTCTCTGAAGTGCTTTTCAGTTTCTGCACAAAGGTCTGTTTTTGTGACTCTTTTTTTTTTTTTTTTTCACACTAGAGGAATTTTCTTTCCTACTTCCCATTCAGAAATGATCATCCACCCAAAGATGGTCCCCCATCAATTAAAGGCCATCAAGCTGTCTTGCTTGCAGATGTTACTTCAGGGGAACAAATTGCTCGCATAATTTTTGCCGGAATTGCAGACCTGATTTCAGCAGCTTGTTAAAGCAGTAATTGCAGCAATACTCAGATGGGTTTTGCTTTGTATCCTCCTTTATGTTTTTTCTCCAGTCACTCTGGAATAGGATCTTTCCTGGTCAACACCAATACAAGGCCCATCAGTGCTCTTGCTCCTCGTCTTGTATTAAATGCAGTGAGGGCTACCAAAGACACTGCCTTCCCACAGCAGTTTCTATCCAAACATCTGATATTTTACCCCTACTTTTCACATCTCTGTGTGTTCCTGTTTAAATGAAACCACTCTTCATCTTCCTTGATGGTGTCCTAGCTTTGTGTTGCTCACATCATCGTGCCATATGTGCAGTATGAATGTGTTATTGCTAGTGTAGCAGTTAAAGACCATATGCTTCAGCCTGTGGGAAAGAAAATATTATATACACAGTCAACAGGCTATCTCTCATGGAAGTTTTTCTTCAATGCATAAAAATGGATTTTCCAGTAATATTCCATATTCATTATTCTTGACTTATTCAAGCAAATTCTGAAACTATCTTTGAAATTTATTTATTTATTCCCTAAAATTCAGGAGCACTATGTGTCACTATGATATGATGTCCACATAAACAGCAACCAGTACACAAGAGGAAGTCAAGTGTACATGCAAGGAAATGAGAAAAACATGATCTCTACTGTCAGTGTATGTCACCTAGTGTTTTAAAGTGTTACTTATGCATGCCAATCTTCTGAAGGTTATTCTGCTTTTCTACATTGTGGCACTTAGTACAATCAAGTAGTAGACGATGTAAGTTAATCCTGCTGTTCTTTACCTCTGGCATAAAGTTTAAAGCTAATTCCTTATTATTTCAGTGTAATGCACTATGTAATGAAGAGATAACCTAGTACCCCTGCTATAGAAAGACTATAAGCAATGTGACAATATTACATTAGGGAACTAGTTGGCATACACAATAAGTAGAGTGCTCTGTTCCTGTCTGTTCATGATGAATTATCCTTTTAAGAAGTTATCTTCTTAAATAATAGTTTAGGACTTAGTTGTCTTCCAGGGTGAGACATTAACTGAAGAGACATTTTACAATGAAGTTGTAATTTCAGTGTGTCTAGAATAACTAGCATTTCCTGTAAGCCTTGTGAGTACCCAGGCTAATATAAATCATTTAAATAATATGCAAAAGAACATTTGAGGATTTAAACTGTAACATCCATGTTCTCAGTAGAACCACATGGCGTCTGCTTTGCAAGACTGTTCTTGATATACAGATTTTAGAAAATACACTAAAATATTATTATTAAAATTACCACAGCTAGGTGCTTTTTTAAAGTGCCTGCTAGCTACTCAAAAATACCAGTGTCTGTTGTGATTCTTGGAACAACTAAATTTCTCTCTTCTCCCTTGATGTGGTCCTCTTTACTTTTTTTCAAGCATTCCTCAAATTTCTAAAACCACTTACAGTCATCAAAACCATTCAAAAAAAGCTAAAAAGAGAGACAATTGTCTCAAGTTTGTGTCTTGTAAACACTAGTATAACACAATCTTAATGGAAACCATCACTCTTTTAGTACATCACTTTTGATCATTAAAAACTCATGGATGATGGAATAATAAAATCCATTCCAAGTCAAATGCTATTTAACAGCCAGTAATGAGGAATATATATTCAAGCTCCAAGCTGGTCAAATTCACAGGACAAACTTGTTGACCTTCCAGCTACAAAACAGGTCCTGGCATAGTTTAGTCTGCATCTCTGAAATACAGTTTAATTTACCTCTGAGCCAACTGGAAAGTCTGGTACATAGAGATAAGCAGAGAACACAGTGCAAGACATGATGTATGAGTGCCTGCATAAATTCCTCCATCATCCCCAGGAAGGGGAGGGAAGGGAATAAGATAGCAGTACTGTCCTGGGGAGAGCATCACTGAAGGGACAGCATAAGGAGCACTTGCACAGAATGACATGAGAAACACCTCGGTCACTTATTCAGTTTTTTACAGCTCAAAAGGCCTGTGTGGCTCTCACAGCCTCTCTTCAGGCACATCAGGCAGTATTTGTTCCAAGTACTTTGTGAGAATGAAAGGAAGAATGGCTATTGAATATAGATGAATAACAAGTAAGGTAAAGTTGCTGACCTCCTCCCCCGCTATGATGCCCAGGTTTTTCATCAGACAATATGGCAAGATAAAGACTGAAATTCAAAATGTAGTTTTGTTTGGCTTAATCTGATGAATTGATGCATGGTTGTTGGATTCGGGAGGTTGTTGCTTTTTATTTTTTCAGTCACTGAAAACATAGTGCAGATATATTTGTTTTATTTTTACTATCAGTGATCAAAAAAAATCAGACTGTGATGGAGCACATTCTGCAGTCCTTTGGTACTTAGCAAGCTGTAGAACTAGTGAATCATCACAGCAAAAAGACTACATTGTGAAAGCAGGTCCACTCAGACTGGTCAGCCCTGAGATCACAGTTCTCTAGGTAATGAAAGGGTCTGATCTTTTTGAAAGATGAGGCCAGGTGGAGACTCCATGAACCCGCCTTGGCAGAGACTCTGGCCTACATTCTGAAATCTGCTTGCATATTAGATAATTCTCCAGTGCCAGCGAAGAGATTTAAGCCTTCAGATTGAAATATACATATCTATCTGTTACTTCTACCAAACTCCTCGATTCCCAAATTCACCTCTTTTTAATCTGGTCCCTCAGATAGAAGGCCTCCTTATGCTAACAGGAGCAGTGAAGGAATGAGCGAGTGAGAACAAACACACATGCATGCACACAGCCTCCAAAAGGCACATTAACAGATGACAGCATTTCAAGCTGTATGATAATGCAGTGCATTAAAATGTGCTCCTAATACATTATTTGTTGTGTGACTGAGTAGAAACAGCATATGCAAATTGATTCTAAGAGTGCAATGTAATTCCTATGTATATGAGCTGTGCAAATGGGAATTCAAGTCTGTTATGAGCACTGACTGAGACACGATCTTTGGTTGTTTCATTTTTTTAAAAAACTCTGAGTCATCAGTCTCACTGCATGATAATGAATTTGAATGCAAGTCTGTGTAATACCTTCTCATTCTCAATCACATACCCTCCTGTCATCATATCATTTCTAGGGAAATACAGTTGGAATCACATCTCACAGTGATGGGGTGAGAGATTGCTTTTATCCTCCTCCTTTTAGAGGAGGAGGAACTATTTGTCACCTTAATAACTTAAAAATTGATGCTTTTGAGAAATGTTTGCATTATGGCTTCATAGAGCTTGGGAGCATTGTGTCATTTGTCTGGTGAGTTTTTGTCTTCATGGCAATCGGGAATACGCCCATCAGGATGACATGAGCAAGTGAAGTGACACTGAATGGTATGTAGGCATGAAAAGCAAATGCAAGATGAATTATCCATTTGCAGGACCGTGTTGTTCATTGATGCAATTTTCAGCATACTCTTAAAAAAGTATGGTGGCTTAGAGGAGTTTCTTTCCCCATCCTTCTCGTTGTTTTATTTTTTGCCTCACTCATTCTTTCAAGTGGCTTTATGAAGGTACAAGCATAGAGGTAATGTCTTAGCCTGGAGTCACATGTGGGGGATGTATGGCATATTTGCTACTAGGAAAAGAATATTGCAGATGGGATAACAGATCTACAGACAGACTGTCCCTACCATGGAATAATCCTGAATCTTCTGTAAAGAAAGTTCTGAAGTAAAAAATCCAGGATGCATTTCCAAGTCATTGAAGTTCCGGGTTTGAGAAGAAAAGGTGGCAATGTCAAAGAAATGCTCAAAGAAACCTGTGAGCAGCAAAGCATGCCATGCAGAGTCATGGGCACAGCCTCCCATCTCCAGGCACAGCTTTCCATCTCCAGGCACAGCTTTCCATCTCCAGACAGAGGAAAAAGACAGTCCTGCCTTCTAACCCCCAGTGCACCTCTTGAAGCTGCCTGCACACAGCAGAGAAAACAGTTTACTCCCTCTCCCTTTGACGCACAAGAGTGAACACTGATATACGTGGGAACATGGAGCAGCCTCAATCTGATGGATGGGGAAAGTCCATGCAGCATATCCCAGTATCTTCTCTGGCAGTCAGAATCCTCAGTTCACTGCCAGTTCAGGAGCTGGCAGGCTTATCCACGGTCTCTTATGACCCCATCCAATTTCATACATCAACCTTAGCAGTTAAGCAGCAAACAGTCCAGGCTTCAGCCTCTCTCAGCCAGAGGTCAAGCTGCTTTCAACTGCTCCTCAGATCATCACTGAACCAGTTAAGGACACTCCACTCCTGCAGAACCTATGCTACATGATACTAAGATTTAGTGATCACAACACTTATCCAGGTTACAGAAAAGCCTAGCTGTCATACCTACTTATGAATTATTTGTGTACTGTGCCATGGATGAACACTTTAGGCACAAGGCCAAGACCCACTGGATCTCTTCTTTCCACTGTCTTAATCACTAGCACTGATGATGATGACGTACCTTCTACATCTTACTTTCACATCCTCATGGTTTTTGCATTTTTTCAGTGCAGGGTGAGGGCAGGATGTATGATGGGAGTAATTCCTTGAGGAAGGGGCAGGATGAACAGACAGAAAGATGGATGTAGAAATGGATAAAATGGATGGAGAATGGGTAAGATCAGGGAAAGGCCAGAGCCTAAAGTAAAGATTGGAAAATAGAAGAAGGACTCCTTAGGAGAATACCATTGATCAGGAGTTGAAAACAGATCACGTGCCAAGGGACAGAGCAACAATTCTGAAGGGCAGAAATTGATTATAATGGGAAGGAAGG
This sequence comes from Formicarius rufipectus, assembly GCA_013399695.1. NCBI lineage: Eukaryota > Metazoa > Chordata > Aves > Passeriformes > Formicariidae > Formicarius > Formicarius rufipectus. The sequence goes on from VXAU01003369.1 coordinate 436,412, forward strand.
AATGTGGAAAACTGCTTTAGGATTTAGGGGATGACAATTTAATAAGAAGAATCCAGAGAGAAGGTATAAAAAGAGAAGGTAATGAGGATAGCAGAGCAATAGCATACTCTTCTTTCAAGAACTTGTTAATTAATATCGTGTTCCTCTGCTTTTGCTTTCTAACAAATTGAGGCACAGTGAGAAAAGTGCATGTCTCCATCGCCCTCTAGTGCCAGGTCCCCCTTGGAGGTGTGCAACAGCTGGCAGCCCTTGGCCACACTAGGAGGCAGATCTGAAGAACTCAAACCTCTTGAAAACCTGCATGAAAGGATCAAGAGCAGGAAACTGGGAAGACTTTTTTCCTCTGTTATTAAAAATAAACATAGTAAATTGCATCCTAAAACCTAAAGTAAAATATAATTGAGCTCAAAGAACCATACACATGACTACTTAACTAAAAATTGTCAACAAGTAAATGTTCTTCAGTGTTGCTGACCTTGCTTGACTTTGTGCTTGGTAATATTCACGTTCATTTAACATTAGTTGCTTAGAAATTGAACAAGATATATATGGTCTCAAATAACAGAAACAAAAAGACTTTCCAATTTTGTTTATTCATTTATTTATGTTGGATGTGCAAGTTTATCCATCTGGGCTTAAAGGTCAAGAAGAAACAAGAGCATGGAAACTGGGCAGGGGACAGAAGAGATTTATAGACTCTTTTAAACCCTTTTGGTCTTCATTTGTCCATGCTTTATTGATATATATTTTTATTACTTAATTTTACTTGTACAAACTCAGTGCTGACTGGCAGACTACTGTGCATTCATGTAAAATGCAGAAATGTGTATTTTCAAAACTAATGCTTATACATTTCAGGTAGTGATATGAAAACTTTAAGAAAGGTTCTCTCTACAGGGTATTTATTCCAACAGGTACAAATTCCTGCTATTGAACCTAATGCTGAGGGTTTTTTAGTCTAATTTTGTCAAACCACTTCTAAAACAGAGCAATTCTCAAAATGCCTTTAAAACTTGCAGCACATCCTGTTCCTTAAAGCCATCTACTCTCATCCAGCCATCCTTCTGTGACTGCTTAACCCACTGCAGAGTTTATACACTTCTTCCCTGAACCATCTTAATTTCAGACCTGAAAGTCCTTGGCCTCTAAAGGAAGTTGTAGAATAATTCCTGCTCTTTGGAACCAAGAAATCGTTCGAAAAAACAGTTTGCAGTTTTGACCTACTACATCAGAGGGGCTCATCTGGAAACAAAAGTCTCTGTGGCCACTCTGCAGGAGTAGACCTGATACCCAGTGGAGTTAGAGACACAACTTCAGAGCAGAGACACTGCTGGAAATGGGCCCCTTGACTCCTGCATTCAAAACTGGAATGAAAACACATTAGTTGCTCACACACCAAAGACCTTTCAAACCTAAGTGCCTGGCCACACACCATAGTGTTTGTTAATCATCACTAATGAAAAGCAAAGCATGGGATTGACAGCTGAATGAATAACAGCTGTGAATCTTTTCTAGAGCTTAGGACTCTTAGTTCCTGCTGATATGTTTTGGATTAACTAGATACTATTAATTTCTCATCTCTCCCAGCTCCCAAGGGATATTGATATTCTTGATAGTTCTAAAGCCATAAGCCAAGCTGAAATAAAACTATTCCTAAGCAACTATCCTTTCGTCCTTTTAACACCATAAAATAGAATAGTTGAGGTGGAAAGACATAAAAATAACAACCACAATAATAATAATAATTTATTACTCCTTTGGCATAAGAATAGCCATATTTTTTACAAATATTAGGGAGTCATCCTGCTATGAAAAAGCAGGAAAAATATTTTCAGAGATCTGTATCTGAAATCAAAAGATAGACAGGACTTAACAGTCAGAATAACTGATGTACTCTCTGAAAAATGTGCATGGCCCCAGTATATGCTTTATAAAACTGTGGTTTACACTTTATAGAGCTTGAACTGGCCATACAGACTTTATTAAGTATGTGGAAACAGCTGTCCACAATTAAGTTCTTTATTCTTCAAATACCTACTACTGGGCACAGAACTGACTGCCATATGTTAATCCAAGTCATTGATCTATATCTTCATATAGACATACTCCACAGTACTCTTACACTGCTTATTTTTATAATAATGTTAGTTTTCCTGCATAGTAAAAACAAACAAACAAAACAAAACAAACAACAACAACAAAAATTCTCTTTTCATTCGCACCAACATGAATCAAGGCCATAGAACTGGGCTGATGAAAGCAAATGTAAAACATAATGATGGTCACATCCCTAGAGCCCATTTTAATTTTTGCAAGTCACATATCTAAAAATCGAAACAAACATCTGCCAAGCTGCTACCAGTAAAAGAGGTCAGCCTTTCAGAGAGCCACAGAACTTCTCTTCGTGACAGATATCCTTTCCATCACAAGGAGGAATTGTGTGCCACCACTGTTACACATAAATCATGGAAACAGCAGCAACAACATGGTCAGAAAGTTGCTTTCATTGACTCTACATACACTTTTTCCCTCGGCATTATTAAAATATGCAGGAATGGAATATTCTGTTACTTCAGCAGAACAAGATACACAAAGGAAATGGTATGGCAAGCTTGTTTCCAAGCATAAAGGACTTAGTTCCCAGTAGCCCTGCCAACAAAATTAAATCTCTTCAAACAACACTCAAGTTGGTCTTTCCTTAGGATGCATTTAAATGTTCCTAAGTCCACTAAGATACTTCCTTTCTATAGAATTCTTTGTGTCCAAATGACAAGTAGTTACAAAGGATGAACGTGTTCCAACAGATGCTTAAACAAAACTCAGGAAAGTCCACACTCTTTATGTGTTGGAAGCTTCAGACATTTGAGGCCGTCTGATAGAGCAAGATATTTGAACAGGTGTTCAGTTTGAGCAAACACCCAATTTAGTAGGATGCAAAACCAGAGTGAAAACCTGAACCCACTGTTTAGTGAGGACACGTTTCCTAATGCCTGCATTCACTAAGCAAAATTTCAGTCCCTTGTCTGCTTGTTAACTGTGTCCAGCCCCAAGAGAGCAGTGACATGGAGCACCAGAAAAGCAGGTTTTGTGGCATGCCTTCCTTTCTGGGACGTGCAATCTGCCCTGCATGCAGCTCCTCTGGAACTTAATCTCACCAGGACAGAACAAACACAGCAAACACTGCTCCAAGGAAAGCTGGTTCCCAAGCAGTATTCACTGTGAGCAGTGTGTGTTGTAATGGCACATGACACATCACAAGCAGTTATCAGCCAAGATCATTTGGGGTTTTCCTTTGCAGCCAAAGTGTTTCACTGCAAGGATGAAAATACTTGAAATAATACTGAGCCCAGTTCTGTAGAAATCTAGCTTATGCAAGATGTACAGTGGCCATATGGTTACTATAATATATCACAATCGCAGAGACTTGAATATGTGATAATAGTTTCATAGGTAATGGTTTAATACTAGCCATGTGTTAGCAGTATGGATACAGCTGCTAGGAGAAAGGTCTGGGCACAATCAAAGGGGTTGAGTCAGTCAGTGTTTCCCAAACTCACAGGATTTAGCCAGAGTAATAACTAGAGTTTTACCTTGTGTTTTTCATATTAATTTCTCTGATGAAACTATGTTTTATAATGGTCAGACTAATACTTAATTTGCTCCAATAGGCTGAAGTCATGTGAAGACTGGTGTTTCTTTGAAAGCTAGTAGGAAATTGAAGATTAGCTTCAAGGTTCTTGGAAAAGCAACACAAATCTTCATTAGACCAGTAATGAGCATTAATGCACTGTAACTAAAATGGTCTGTTACCTCTTCTTGTTAGAAACAGGATGATAGATGGAGACCATTTCCTCTTTCTGATTACCATTGCAGTTCTAATGACTTTGGTGCATAAATACATGATTGAATTGATCGCGGAAAAAAACAAGAGCATAAGGCAGAGATTTGGTCCTATAATCATCTTTTCCCCTCTAGAGAGAAATCTATTTAATGTTAATGTTAAGGACATGGATGGTACACAATGACAAATATGTTCATGTCTTCCTATGAATTTTGGAGGGAAGCTTTTTGTTGTTTTCTCTCTAACACTACAGGACCTGTTCTAGATGATGAAGCTTAAAGGAATAACCTTCATTTCCATGGTTTTCTTCTTCCTCTCACTATTTCTGGTTTACTACCATCCTTATGGTTCTACTTCAAAACAAATTTCTAGTGGCACCTTATGAGGATATCAGTTAGTGTACCAGACCTAGTACCATGCTCCACTAGTGTGCAGTGCTTTGAAGTGCTTGAGAAAATGATGGTGTCTTGACACAGGACAATGGTCTTCAAATTATTGTTCCTTCACCATAATATTTTAATAAGAACAAGAAATGTGAATTTTGAATTTATATAAAACACATACACATATTATCAAACAAAAAAATCTACCCCGAGACTGCATAAATATTGTTCACTTAAGATTAAAAAGTGCTCCTCATATGTTGCAATTATGCCATTGTTGAGCAGTCAAAAAATAACTGTCAGAAATTCCCCTGGAAAACAATTCAGGTTTTAATACATTAAATTGTAATGTAAAGACACTAAACAATACCCCCACTATCCAGTTGCACTCTGTAATAGGCAAACAAATAATATCATAAACAAATTAACAAAATACCATTATTATATAAGATTTTTAATATTTATGGTGTTTCTTTAAACCATTTCAAAGAGAGATCTATTTTTTTTTAAAACATATTTTTATTCTTCATTATAATGTTAATATATTAATACCATGCACAGTATACAATCTAGGTTAACTTTTAAAGGCAGAAGACAAAGGTGGAAACATATCTTGCCTCTTTGTGTTTGTTTTTTTTTTCCTGAATGTTTTCTAAGTTATCTTCCAAAATATGTGATCAAAATAATGTACCTAATGATTTCATCAAAACATTATACTGAGATTCTTGTGTGAGCAGCAGGAAATCCCTTGCATCCTAGTACATATGTAAAATACCCAAATATGCAAAAGTTCTTTCCAGTACAATATCTTCAGTCACTTCCAACCAAAGCACATCACAGGTGGCCACAAATTCTGGCTCAGAGGCAAAGTTGAGAAGAAGAAAGGCACAAAATAAGTTGCAATATACAAATCAGGAAATTCTTGACTCCAACCTTCTGCTGTATCCTATCATCTTTACTAAACAGGAGTCCAGGAGCATGCCCAACTAACCAAGAAGACCAGTGGCATCCTGGCTTGTATCAGAACTAGTGTTCAGTAGGACAAGGGACTTCACTGTGCTCGCGACTGGTGAGGCCACAACTCAATTACTGTGATCAGTTTTGGGCCCCACACAAGAAAAACATTGAGGAGCTGGAGGAAGTTCAGAGAAGGACAGTGGAGCTAGTGAAGATCCAGGAGCACAAGTCTGATGAGCAGCAGCTGAAGGAGCTGGGATGTTTAGCCTGGAGAAAAGAAGATTCAAGGGATGACCTTATCTACAGCTATCTGAAAGGAGGTTGTGGTCGGGTGTGGGTTGATCTCTTCTCCCAAGTAATGAGTGACAGAATGAGAGGAAATGATCTCAAGCTGTACCAGGGGAGGTTTATATTAGATATTAGCAAAAATTTCTTCACCAAAAGAGTTGTCAAGCATTGAAAAGGGCTGCCCAGGGAGTGGTGGAATCACCATCCCTGAAGATATTTTAAAGACATGTAGAAGTGGCACTTAGGTTCATGGTCGAGTGGTGGGTTTGGCAGCGTTAGGTTAACTGTAGGACTTTGCAATCTGAGAGGTGTTTAGCAACCTAGATCATTCTATTATGATCTTTTTTCTGTTTTGATGATATATAGTAACATTCTCATGAACTTGTAGACTTACCTAATGGCCCAATATGTTCCCCTACTTTCTAATTCTCAGTCACATTGCAGAGCTATCAAGAGTAGAAATGTCAAGTGCGGAAAAAAACCCTTACCCAGGAAGACATTAGGGTTTGCCACATCCCCAGCAAACTCTGTATGCCTAACTGCATATGTCCTGGCACTGGCCCTTTAGAACAGGGAATTCACTTGTGGTTTTGTCCTTCCATGCTGAAGACACAATGAAGAAAGCTGGCAACTTCCCATATCTGTATGCAGATACAGTTTAGGATGCTTTTTTTCAGCTCTGGACAAAGAAGGAAATTAGCAGCAGCCTTTACACCTTGATCTCTTTGTCTCAAAGGAGGTATTAAATCTTGATAGATTTTTACTAATAAATATATCATGGTGTGTTTTATGTCCCAACATCTCACACAGAACATTGAATGGAAAAATTCCTCTGTAGGTAAAAAACAGTTCAGTCATGGAAAATTACATCTCTACAAACACTCACTGTTGTGAAGTTAGTTCTTGAAGCGATCAAGGAAAGTGTGACCCAAATGGGACTAATTTGGCCCTTCACATATGGCATATAAACCTATGCATAAGAGACTACTCATTTGGGGAAGAGGCCAGCCTAGCATTAATTGTGTCTCTAGGCTACACATTCTTCAGCTGATGCAAGTGAAAAAGTACAGATGTCATTTTGGCCCATGGACAGATACCATATTTTTTTACTGATGCCGCAGAAAAGCCAATCATGAACAAAGTGGCTAACAAAAGAGCATATATAATAAAAGTTCTCAAGCTTAAACAATTCACTGTTTCACACCAAAACATCCATGCAAATAATAAATAAATAAATAAATAAACTAATAAATAAATAAATAAATGGAAATAAAGCATTGCAATCATCAAATTTAACTTTCTGACAGCAGAGAAATTGCCATATTTTTGCTATAAATTTGTTCATAAAAATGACACCTATTAATATGTATTTTATATCATATTAAACTACAAAAAGCTCATAAAGAATTATACCATGCAATACAATTTTTCTTTGTGTCCTGTCTTTCCTGTAAACTATGTCTCCAAATCATTTACAGAATGAAATCATACTATTTAATTTTATGATTTATATTATTAGTTCATATAACTATCAGGCCATGTACCTGGAGTTTGTGAGCCTAGTTGGAATGGACCGTGCAGTCACTTTGTCTAGTCTCAACAGGAGAAGCAGACACAGGCCGGGCCAGCGTAAGTGCTCAAGAAAACCCTTTTTGCCCTTTATGCCTCCCCTCTCTCTTCCTCCCAACTGCAGCCAAGAATTAGTCACAGCTGCATTTCTTCAGGTTTTATAAGCTTCTCCTAAGCCCTGTTTCCAAAAGGGAGGAGAAGCCAAGCCTGGGCACTGCAACCCATTTAAATTCTCCCAGCACTTATTATTAAGTGCAGAGTTTAATCATTTATTAAAGGCAGAGCTGTGGAAAGAGGCAGAACCTTGAAATCCTTCTGCTGCTGTTACTGGTAGGTAGGGCACAAGCAGGGATATGTGCTCGATCTTCAGGACATTTTGGGAAGTGCTCTGTTGCTCTGCTGTGACCGATTAAAGTCCTGCTGTGACTCCTCTGCTGCACAGGCAGAGCCTCCTGCCATCACCTGTACGTGGAGCTCTGGAAATACATTCCATTGCCATCATCCCTGCAAGCATCACAAGACAGGAAAAGAGATGCCACTACAAATTCATTTTATCTTGTCTGAGAAAACCATTGTCTCAGCTGCAGCACATAGCAAGTGTGTTGCTATATGGGCAATCCAGGACATGTAACACTTAAAACATCCTTTACCACAAGACAGAGGCAAGCAAACAGCAAACTGAGAATCCCATGTCTGTCCTATCTCTCAGCTTTCTGGCACAGAAGACAAAAGCAAAATTCCCACTGCTTTCAATGACGGAAGGCATCATGAACAGCCCTGAAGGGCGTTCACCTGTCTAGCTGACCCAACGCTATTTAGGAAAAGAATGCATTTTATTTCCCAGCTCCCTGCTGCACAGACAGCCGGATGAATTATTTACTTCCTATCCCCAGCCACCCTACAGCTCTGCTGTGCACCACCACACAGAGGCAGCTTTGGCTCCAAAGGCCACGGGCGGACGAGAGCTGGACCCTTGGGCAGCAGCCAGGAGGTAGCGGGGGATGAGCCGGGATCAGGGGCAGTGCAGCCGCAGAGGCAGCAGCACAGCCACACAGCCCTCGCCATCTGCCACGGGGCCGGGGCTGGCTCACACCGCGGGACATCAACGACTGTGCGGGGGAAGAATGAGAAAGTGGAGCCGGGGGAGATGTTCCATGGCAAGGGCTGAAATTTTGGGTCGTCTTCAGAATTGTGACTAGCCTAAAATCCATGGGGCCATGATGATTCCTTTCTTTTTAAAAGCATCACTACTTCAGTGGAGTGGTGTCTGAACACTGTCTCTGCCAAGCAGAGAGTACAGACATGAGAAAATAATGCCACTAGTGAGGTGTAGCTGCCTTATATAAAAGAGAATTGTTTTTTAAATCCTCTGCAATCCTGAGCTGTTACAATCCCATGTTACATAAACGTATGTTATTATTGTGATTTACCCAACTCTGCCTCATTCTCTTTTGCTCCTTATTTGCTTGTCACATGGGAGATCTCAGTATAAAATTTTGCGGTCATGTTTGTGTTTCACAAGCTATAATTTAACTGGTTTTCCTTTTGTTTTTCTTTTACTCACACTTCTGGCTCACACAATGATCCAAGTAAGGTTTAGCCTCCCTGGTGATGTGCAGATCTGCCTGAAGCCCCTGCCTCTGTTAACAAATATTCCAGTGGTTTTACAAAGATCATCTCTCAGAAACTGCAGCTTGATTTAAATTCACTCACTGCAGCTCCTCATCTCAGCTGGTGCCCTGCTGTGTTTAATTGGCCTCTGAAAGTACATCTTTCTTATATCTTGATTATTTCAACTAGGAGGTGAGGGAGGGTGAGGAAAATGAGGGGAAGATCGGCAAAGAGTGAAAGAGGGAACAGGCAAGTGTTGCAGCAGTGGAGCGATTTATCACAGCATGGACATCAGAAATGTTATAGGCCAAATCCTCAGACAGGGTGAAGAAATGTAGTTAGGAATCTGGGTAATCGCACTTCTTCCTATGAGAAATGGATTTTAAATTTTGAAATAATTTATTTAGCAAAGTTCATCAACACTAGTAAATGAATCAAAACCATGGTGTATCCTGAGGATATGAATGTCATTGTCTATGGTAATAAATTTTTTAAATGGCCCTTGGCACAATTTTGTCCTGAGCCAGCTTGAATTCATCCAAACAATTCCCATTTGGGAACTGACACAGTTCTGGAGTTAGCAAAGGCCAAGGCCCATCCCTGGCAGGCAGTCTGGATGCAGCCACCTGTTTTAGCCTGTAACTGAGATCAGTGGGGTGAACTCAGCTAAAACAGACCAGGACCTCATGCTCAGAAAAGAGGCATTCTCTTTATAGATATGTGTGCAAACAAAAAATCCCATCTTGAATGGATTAAAAAAAAAAAGACAGGAAATGGATACTGCACTATTTAGAACTAAAGATGCCTTTATGGCTCATAAAGTTTTGAATAGGAGGTGACAATTCTAAAAAAAAAAAAAAAAAAAATTAAAATAAATTTACAGTCATAGCCTGTTTAAATCTCCTCCAGATTGACCCTGTGTGAGTGCTGCAGCCAGGAGGTTATTTTGAAGATGATGGGCAGAAATTCCTGCCCCAAGCACAGTAGAGGGAAGGTGAGCCTCCTGCAAACCAGTGCCTGGAGTCACAGTCCTTGGGATGGTGTGCAGTTTGGCCAGCTCTCTGCACAACATCATCTCTCTGCTCAACCTGGACTCTTTATTGAAGCTCTTCAGTCTGTGCATGTCCCTAAAAATCAAGGTCTGGATCTACATAACGTGCAAACAATACATCTTCCATGAGCGTCAGTCTACTCATATGCTTCCACATAGGTGTTTAGGTAGTCTGCAGAGACTTTGTGGACTCTTCATCAAAATAAAGTCCCAAGTCCAGCAGAAAGACTGCATTTCTATCTAGGAAGCCATGTACTTACACTGCATCCTCATGCTGCAGGGAAAATCATGACTAATTAATTTAAGAATGTGTCCTTTCTAAACCACACTTCCATCGGGTTGTATTTTTGAATAATTAAGCTTTAAAAGGGAAGTCTAATGAGACTAATGGCTATCAAATTACTAGATTTTGAAAATCATTGATTTTCTCATTTACACTCATACATGTCTGTTAAAATTAATGGATTTCATTTGCATATAGAGATTGCATTTGCTTTGACTTCCAGAATGTTTCTCTCCCGAGTTTCTCATCAAACTTTCAATATTCATTTTCATAAAAAGACAAGTGATCCTTTAACTGTGCTCATTTGCATAGGAACTGAGACATTATCCCTCATCTAAATAAGCACTATTTAAATTATCCTTTTTGTTTGAATCTATTCTATCTCAGAGTGCTTAGATGTTTCAGCTATGCGCATCACCATGGTATGTGAATACCTTCCTGAAATTATAATAGGTAACTCTAATATTATTTCAAACCTTTTGTTTTCTCTCATTTCTAAGAGAAACACTTTTTTTTTCTTTTCCACTACATTAGTTAAACTAAATAAATTTTTCCACCCCTTACCAACTTACCACTTTCTGCCTCATAACTTCCTTTCTCCTGCCCCTTCTCTCACTCCCTGGTTGAATGGGAAGGCTGAGCTGTTCATGTATTTGGAAAAGGTTAAGGTGCCAAATGACTCGTCCTTCTCCCACTTTAAAAAGTAGCATTAAGGAAAAAGGAGATTCTTTCCAGGAGGACCTATCCCTAACAGCAAAGACAGCAATATAAAAATAAATCTAGATAATGATATGTCAATTTAATACTAGTGAAATATGTTGATGCTAACCATTTATCCAGACATATGTCTACTTAGTATCACTAGCCAGCTTCTATCAACAAGAAAGATGCATAATGATCAGTATATTTTTCCCTGTCATCTTTTCCTCTTACCATTATTCTGCTCTGCTAAACTGCCTACATAGTCTATTCCCTATTTTTAAAGTATGAAATGATGCCTGTTGCTTCACAAGTATATTGGCACTTTAGAAAATAAGTAAAAAGCAAAGATCTGTTTTTACAAGTTCATTGCTGTTGGAGTCTTGTTCTTTAAAATGTTGTTTCTGTCAAATTATGGACAGGAAGTTAGATCAGATAAGTAGAGTTACAATTACATTCTGAATTTGGTGCATTTGTGGTCATTCTAGTCTCTTCTTGATGTGGGAGCCACTGCAGAAAAGTCTTGGGGAGAAGAGCAGTGTGAACCAATCTGGCTGTGCCCTGAAGCTGCAGGCTGTAGGTGCTGCAGGAGGCTGTGAGACCTTGGATGAAAAGGCTGTCCCAGAGGGGATTTTGAAGAGGATTCCTGCAGTCAGACATTAGATTCTGTACAAAAGGAACATTAATGTTGCTGGAGTGACAACTTGAATGAGTAGTGGTATTTATTCAGTGCACAGTTTAATTCAAAAATGAAATTTATCAGAGGAAGAGACAGGGATGGCCTGAAAAACTTGGACTCTCCTGATATTGGTACTCTAGCAAAAGAAGGCCTTATTGATTGACTATCTAGAATTAAAAAGAAATAATTCAAATGCATGTCCATCCAGTCCTTTGCCTTCCTGCTAAGAGTGATATTTTTACTGTAATAGTAATTGTGATGTGAATGTGTTTTCTGAGAGCTCAGTGAACCATGCCATTTTGGAGAATTGATCACTAGTAATTTGTACTTGAGTCAGGTCATAAAGCCCATTTTGGTTTTCCTGGATAGTGATGGTCTGTGTACTGGATGGCACTACTGAAGCTGGTTGAAGTCATATGCAGCTTCAAAGGAACTACAGCACTGTAAAGCAGCATAGGTCCCAATTTCTGGCATCCTAACATGCCTTTGATGTTTTGGTTTCGTGTCATGTTTCTTCTAGAAGTTACTCCTCTAAAGCAACAGGTTAACAGCACGTATATACTAACCAGAACTTCACTGAAACTGAAAATTAAGATAATCTTTCAAATCATTACAAGATTTGAGTTCTTAAAAATTCCAGATACCTGGAGAAATGGAGGTGGGAAATTCAAACTGAAGTTGGTCATTTTCTGCAGGTTTGACCTTCCAGAGATTGAAAGGTCAAAGTGATTGAACAAGTAAGAAAACCAACGCCATATTTAATGCAGAAGACTATCTGAGGCAGGCTCTGGTCAGAAACATCAAGTGAAAAGTAAAACAGTAGTTTGAAGGGTTGAGCATAATTTAAAATGTGTTGAATTGTTGAATCCTGACTATTTTGGCCGTCCAAGAGTTCACACGACTTTATGTTTTCCAGATCTTCACTAGTGTTCTCTTGACCTACATGCTGTTTTACCTATGGCTACTTCAGACTGAACGCACCCAGTCTGATCCCATCACAACCAAATAGTTTTGTTCTGAGAGAGTAGCTGGGAATCCCTTGCTGTAGGAATTAGCTAGAGTTACTGCCAAATGTTAGAGCACAGAAATCAAAAAAAGTAGGAATATTTGTTTTGCTGCATCATCTCTACTGAAATGATAGATGTGAACAGAATAGACAATAAAACCAAAAATGTGTCTGCCTTGCCAAACAGAAACATTCTGGAAATACTTCTCTGTCAGTGTCTGCACTGGTTTTGAGTATTATCATCTGTACTTGCACAGCGATGGAACCAGAGTATGTAAGATCATATTACCTAAAGTGAACAATAATTAATATCAGATGGGCATTCTCATTTTGGATACACACAGGTTAGTTCTTAGAAAACCATCTATGTAAGTGATACGCCACAAAGACAGACTGCATGGACCATAACAACAATGTTAGCTGCCTGACTGCTGGTAGTTTCACTGGTATTCGGTTTGTGTGTCATTTAGGAGTTGGGTAATTTCTTAAGTGCATGAGTTTTCTGTAGTCTGCAATTTTGGCGTTTGTAGGGAGACTGCAGAGAATATCAATTTGAGTAGTTATATATTACTGTAAAAAAAAAAAAAAAAAAGAGGGGGAGTGGGGAAACACAAACTTTGTTCCTATGAAGATAAACCCAAATTCCTGATTCAACCAGACGCATGAACGTATGTGTAACCTTAGGCTCAGAATTGTTACTATTGACATTTAGATTAAGAATGTTGCTTAAATCAGGTTTTTAATTACTGGGATTTTTTTCCCTCATGACTCTCATGTATCCTTACAGTGGTCTGATATGCCCTAACCCGGATTTCCACTAAATTAATCTGAATAAAGACACTGAAGACCTATTTGTATTTTTTTACCACAGATTTTGCCTGTATTCTTACTCAAAATTCGTAAGAAGATCTAGCCATAGAAATCTCTAGATACACATTTGAAGAAGAAAGGAGGGCAAGGGGTGTTTAGTAATTTTTAGACACAAATATACTTTTCTGAGAGCACAGTGAATTCGGTTTCTCCATAAAAAGTCCATGATGATAGTTAAAATAGCACAACATTTTTTGTTGTTGTTGCTGATAATGAGCCTAAGCACTTTCTTTATGTGGCTACTACTAAAGGGAGAGGATTATTTGTTTACATGCATGTGTACACATTTATCTGTACTCACGCTCAAAATAGGTGGGTTTTTATTTTATTCTGAGTAAGGACTGACAACATTCACTGCTCATTTCCTGAGCATTGCTAAGTATTATAGGTAGTAGAAAATATTCTAATTTTCGTGTATGCACAGGATGCTGGACTAAAACATATGCAGCTTCATCATTTCTAAACAATACTGCCTCAGATGGGCTGAATGGAGTAAGTCATTGGTCAGTTCAGTCTCTACAGACAAAGGGAGTTAGAACAATGCAAGCCCCTTGCTTTTTCAGACCAGTTTCCTAATCAAAATTTCATAATTACAGCATATGATTGTGATAATGTGCTGATATCCTACAGCCAAACAAGTTTGGGAAACACAGAATTTTTGTCCAACTTACAGTCAAAGTCAAAATATTGTAGACTGATCCTTTCATGACAAGATCAACAATATTGTCATGAAAGGAAACTGAGGCTTGCTGCTTAAAAAAGCCAGCCTGGGCATTGTGTGGTTGTTGGGTTTGTGAATATTAACATTTTCATGTTTGAAATCAGTCCTTTTTGGAAAGGAAACTGTTAAATCCTGAGTATGTTCATTAGAAGCTCTTGGAGAATAAAATGCAGAACTAAATGAGGCATGAATACCATCCAGAAATTTCTCTGAGGATGTACTCTGAGCCACAGATTTTACACTGGGTTTACTGGTTCAGGTGCAACCCTTGTTTAGGGTTTTGTCTGAGGTTTTTTCAAATAGAATTACATGAAGGTATATAGTGGAGTAATGAACCAAGGCATTTTAATGAATAGCTCACTATATAGCTATTGGTCATCATGGCCATCAACATTTTTATATAGACAATGATTTGGGGATGCAGAAATCACTCAAAATGCATGCTCTGTTGCTGTAGAATGAAGAGGGTGATTTCTGAATTCATTCCTATGGTCATGCTCTGCAGTAATAATAATTTCATATATATAATTATAATATAGCATTATTATAATAATATAATAACAATGTCTGAGTCATTCCATTACTAAAGTGCAGGCATTATGGACTGCAAATTATGGCTCTAAGACCTCAAGAGAAAAAGTAAAGATGATGTGCCTAAAGGCATCACCCAGGACAGAAGAACAAACCCGTAACAAGGATTTTGTAAACTGTGGCATGTACTGCCCTTGGCTACCCTGTGCTCTGACATTATCCAGTGCACAAAGAAAGGAGATTACTAGCAAGGGCAGCATCATTAAGAACCCTGGCCCTGGTTCAACGCTGCCCAGAGGCTCAAGAAATCTTTCATTGCAGCTAAAAGGAAGAGGAAGTGCAGACATCTTGAAAATGTGAAGGGAGAGCCAGGACATAGCTGAATGTTTCTTTTCCTTAGGACTCAGAGGAAGAACAAAAATTATTTCAAGATTTGGCAATAAAAACCCATCCTCCCTGCTCAGTTTATTTACCCAAACATAGACATACAATGCTATCTACCTCGTCTCCTGCCACTGATGCTGTAACTCCAAAAAGCTAGAGTTCTTTCCTAGGTCCTGTATCGTATCCTAAGTCCATATCCTAAGTCCATATAGATGTTATGCATATCCTAGAGGATCTCCAGTAGTAGTGTGTGTCTTGTCTGAAATACAGACTAGAACCTTTCAGGAGGAATCCTACTCAAGCATAGGACACCTAAATAAAGGTAGATGTCTGTTGGAGGTGTCTAAGTTCCCTTCTCTCTCACTGGAGAGGTAGTTAACACACCCAGCAGAGTTACTCAGTGCTCCATATTGCAGGCAGGTATTATTAGTTGGGCGTTGAAAGCGCTCTTTATGTTTCTCTGACAGCACTGTCTTTCCATTGTCTAACATTGAAGTTTAGACTCTTCCAGCACAAGTGTTGTTTGTAGACATTTAGATATCTTAAGATGAAGGAAAATCTTCTGCTGACAGCTGACCACTAACAATTAGGCCATAGTCTGCTCTGATTATTAAACCCATAGTGGGGCAAGAAGATTTAGTCCCCCCTTTAGAAGCAGATTTGTTTTACAAAGAATAAATAAGAAATCATTGTACAATTGAGTATGTACAAATAAATAGATTTGCACCCAAGCTTAAAGAGCTGTTCAGGAGGGTATTGAGATAAATAACTATCACATAGTTATGCTTAAAAGGATAAAACATTGTCAGGGTTCCTTACTTTCAGGAAATGTAGATTAGTCTACCAGAGTTAAACAGAATAGTCTAGCAAGAAAATTGGAACAGAAAAAATAGAAATATTAAAATTAGACAAGCAATGCAAAATATGTGAAGTACTCGCTTCTACTGACAAGTTAATTGTCACTGCCATTTTTTAAAATGGTATTTCTCTCCAAAGAAGAAAGCCAATTTTAATTGGACAACTTTGGTGATGATGGTTGTGTTTGTTTATTTGTTTTAAGTTAGGATACAGATTCTTGTCAGCTGCTCCTAGGAGCAAAACAGAAATGTTGCCTGCTTAACATCTGCTGTCAGATTATGTTGCCTCTGCTACCAGAAATGAATGCAGAAGACCAATTCAAGTTCCTGTCAGCTGTGATGCCTTTTGGACATGTTTCAATCAAGCAGCAGGCTTTTCTTTACACTTAAAGAATCATTAGAAAAGCAAGTCTTAGAGAAAACACATTTTGATTGCAATTGTAAACTAATGTCTAATTCATTTAAATTATTGTGTATTAAGTAAATATTTGAACTACTTTGAGATCCGTCACACATAATTGTAGCTCTGCCTTGAGTTTAAATATTTCTCCCTTCTCCAAATTCTAATCAATAGCAAGCAAAACATCTTTTCAAGTTAGTCCTGCAGCAATCTGATATGTCAGTGTAAATGCCCACAAATTCTCACTAATGGTTATCTGATATTTCGCATATTAACTATTGATGGTTCCCACACCTGATAGCAAACTTGGTAAAAGCTAATGATAAACCAGAACATACATCAGACAATTTGTTTTCATCTGATGTGTCAGCTAAACTCAGAATCTGCTGATCCCATGCCCAGGCAAATCTTGAAGGTGCCCCTGGGCCTGCTACGTATGGCTTAGAGTTGCAATGTGCATTCTCTTCATGTCAAACAATTGTCACAACAATCTGAAATCCATCATAGCAATGAGTAGTGATGAATCAACCTTGATATTTGAGAAAGGGCTTTATGGGCTCCTGTGTGAATCACCTTTTTCCTATCCAAGAACTCATCAACAACTACAGCTCTCTCATTTTCTACACCAAAAGAAATAAAATGTTATGACACCTATTCTAGCAATGTAATTACAACATTTAGTGTTCTCCCAAAGCCTCTATTTCTAGAGCCAAGTGATTAGCCTAGTATCTCAGTTTTCAGTCTCTTTCACAGAGGCTTCCAGAAGAAAACTCAGAAATGTTATGCTACCCCTGTGGGCTCATAAACCAAAGGCAAATAAGAGTAGTTAATAACACTTCCTCATCTAAAGTTCACTATTTTAAGCCAGTCACATGCCTTCAGACGGTCTATCTTGTGATATAGTTCAGTTGCACTGGTTTCAACTCTGATGTGAATGTTAGAGTCCACTTCCCACATCTGCAAAGAGAACGATCCTACTGTGGGATAGCCCTTTCTAAGCTAAAAATCTGTAGTGCTGCCTCATTTGACATCAATTAATTTGATAAATCTGCAGTAGTCACTCAAAGTTGTTTTCTGGTTGAGCAGTGCTCAGCTGATCCAATCACAATGGTAGTGCTGTCTTATAATTCTTTTTTTTAACTGATGTCCAAAGTAGTTTTACATGAAATGTACTTCAAGACCTACTACCTTCAGCAGAGTCGATGTGTCAGAGCTAGCCTACATGGCTTACTAGGAAAGAATGAAAGAAAAGTAGTTGCACAGACTGGAAAGGACAGTTAATAGCTTCAGAACAACTGTGCTCAAACATAGAAAAGTAGCTGAAAAGTAACTGTGTCTAGGGGCAGGAAATAGCATAATAAACCTAAACGACAGTGCAAAGAAGAAGCCGGAAAAAAATTATGAGCCTATTATATCAGACTTCCTGGGAATGCTACGAGGCGTCTTTTGAGACAGGTTTCCCTAATAATTCACAAGAGTCAAATGTGCTGGTCATCTAGGACTGGAAGGCTGGAATATAAGATTTCCTGATGTCCTTTCAGTCCTATTTCTCTATGAATTTATGCACAGGCCATCTGTGAACTGCACGGGGCAAGTGGAACACATCCTAGGTATGTTGGTCTAACAGAGGAAGGGTTAGGGGTGCATCTGAGGGTTGTGCTGACTGAACATCCCTCAGATATGAAAACCATAGGCTCAGATTTGCAAGTCTAGACTGAGATTTCTGCAGCTAGTAACAATAGTATACTAAACTAAACCAAAATAATTTAAATTTGAATGCTCTTCTTTGTTTTTCAGGCATAAAAAAAATCCAGTAAAAAGCTGCCTTGGTGTCATGTACTACAACACTCAGTTTACATGTACACAACACACAGAATGGAATTTATGTCCCTGTATTAAGCTCCCACATTTGCTACCAAGATTTTGTATAAAAACTGGTACATTACAATTTACTTGCCATCTTAAACTGCCCATTACAGGCAGTGCTAGGGGAAAGGAAAATAAAAAAAAAAAAAAAAAAAAGAGGGAATTTTAAAATCTTAGTCATTCCTCAGTGCCAAGGCAACTCAGAGCCTCAGACATGAGTGGCTTTTCCATTCCGTGTGGGAAGAAGGATGAGGTGGAGGCAGGCAGTGTGCTATCTTCACACTTGACAGTCTGCTTCAGTGGAGTAAGCAGAAGGATGCTGCCATGGGTATGATTTAGGAGCAGGTAGGTGTTGACAAGGCATTGGGGGTCCCTGATTGGCAACTGGGGACCCTGCAGGATCTGGCTGTTGCTCTGCCCTGTTCTCCCCCCACCTCTCAGTTACTCCCAGCAGGGGCCACACTGGCTGAACAGAGGGATCAGCAACTTCAGTGACCTCAGGTTGACAGGGTTTTTTAGTTGGATCACATTTTTTTACTTAATCTCTTCATCTCCACCTTTTAAAAATTGTGGATCTATATCTGCATCCCTGCCCTGCAGACTTTAAGCACTGAAATCCACAATCTGTTCAGCTCATTAAAGAGCTAACACTGACAATTATTCTTTATTCTTTTTTTTTTCTTATTTGAACCAATGTCTGTCTTTAAATTGTGATGAGTAAAACAGGAGGTCTCTTTTCAGGATGACGGCAAAACATCTAGAATATCCCACAGAGTAATAAAGCAATTCTATGCTAATTTCTTGAAGATGGACAAAGCAACAGAACAAAGAGGCCTTCTCTTTCTGGTGGGGGACCATTTTTGTTTTCTGAGAGCTGGAATCCTACAAACCTTCCACTTCACTCACACTTTGAAAAGATGGATTATCTTGTTCTCGACTGGGATTACTGTCTGCAAGGTCCTGTAGCAGCAGAGTGGCGGGGTAGGTTGTAGAGAGAAGCCAAAACAAACTTTTGAGACAAACTCATTTGTAACCTTAGCTATGAAGAATCACTCCTTAATAATGTTAAAAACAAAATCAGTGCCAGTGAGTGGAAAAGGAGAGGATAAATACTGTACATGCTGGAGCACTATGTCTTTCTCCTCTGCTGACTCACAGCTTAAACATGGTATAAGTCAGGTGACATTACCACAGTGATAAATCTGATCTGTATCTAGAGGAGAAGGCTCCTGAGCCAATCTTTTGTTGAATCCTGAGGAAATCATTGCCATATGTGAATATTTTTTAGTGGTGCCTTCTGACAAAATACATATTTTCCATTCTTTATTGAGCTGTTTATCTAGACGAGAATTATGATAAACTTCTCAAATGGTTCATTTTCCGAACATTCATATGGAACAAATTAAAATTAAGTTTCCATAACAAAAATTACTTAGTTGTAGAGGTATGAGATCTCCCTCTCCTCTTCCTCTCAGACAAGCTTCACAGCCAGACAGATGCAAATGGCCCCATTCGTGGCTTCCCAGAACCCAGCTGCACATGCTGAGGAGGCAGCACCACTCCTCCATGAGGCTGCACATGGCCAGGCACTGCCATTGAGAGCTCTGAACCACCACAGCAGTGTGGTGAATGCAGCAGGACACCACGTATTGACTTTTTCCATTCCTTTTAAGGTGTTTTTCTCCTCGATGAACAAGAGAATCTGGATCTGACTCCTAAAAGAGACATTGAAGAATGGGGAAAGGCATTTGCTTTGTATCTGCACACCTATATACTCTTAGTCAGAATACTTGAATACGAGAACTAGAGATAATCCAATTGACTTCCAAGATAATTTTTGGCTCAGTAATGGATATGAACATACACAGCAAGTCCCTTTGCACTTCAGTTGTGTGTTCATCCTTTCAAAGCAGCCAAGGCTGCCTGACTTTTCTTTTGGTATAATCATGTTTTCATTTGAAGCTTGGAGAAACTTTCTGAGATTTCACACTTGTCATCTTTCAAGCTACCTGATTTTTTAAATATTGTTAAGACCTTTAAAAATAAATAAGATGGAAGAAAAAAGAACAAAACAATTAAATAACATTTTCAAAAATGTAGTTACAAAGCTTTGGCATTCTGTGTTTTGCAGGAATCCTGTGTGGCAGAAGAGTGTGGCTTTTGTTAAGGATAAACCTCATTTATTCATTTTTATTCCCTGTGAAATATATATACACACCCTAAAAATGTACAAGCCTTTGACAAGTAGTAGTTTACATATACTTCATAAAGACTTGCCCGAGTTTAACAGCTAAAATCCCCAGGCAGTCTGTCTTCACTGAGCATGTCCCAGCTCCTTGCAAGTTCTGTAATGCTGAATTATATGTGCTTCACAGTCACTGGAAAAAGAAAGCTTTTGAAAAAAACAGTATTTTTCAGAACAGGTTATAGTAATGAAAAAAGTTTTTCTCTGTAATGGCTGTTGCCACATATCCTGAGCTGGAGCAGTCCTGGGCACAGGATGTGGCCCCAGGGAGCTGGTGTCTCCTGCCCTCTCAATTCACCCACTGCTGAAACAGAATATCACAGAGAAGGGTGATACCTACCTCCTGTTGGACAAGGACAAGTGGCAGAACAAAAGAAAGGGAAGTATATAGAAAATTAGATTTTTGTGAAAGAACACTACATGTAGACATTGTCAAGGAGTGGAGACTGGGACTAATCCCTGAAAATTTTGAATAGTTTGGTTTGGAAAGGACCTTTACAGATCATCTAGTCCAATCCTCTGCATTGAGTAGGGACATCTTCAACTAGATGATGTTGCTCAGAGCCCTGTCCAACCTGACCTTGAAAGTTTCCAGGGATGGTGCAACTACCTCTTCTCTGGGCGTCTCTCTCATAAAAAACCACTTCCATATATCTAGTCTGAATCCAACTTCTTTTAGATTAAAATCATTATCCCTAGTCCTATTGCTACAGGCCCTGCTAAAAATTGTCCTCAGATCTGTCTGGGAAGGATCCAGCACAATAGGAAGCCTGGAAGGAGAATAGAGGGTAGAGCCTGGAAACAGTAGGGTGTGTCACAGGACCAAGCAGTGGCCATGGTCATGCTGAGGGAAGATATGGGACTGTTTGTGTGCTCAGGAGTGCACAAGGGATGGGATGAGAACCCCATCGCATAGGCCGGATTGCAGTGCAAAGGAATAAAGGTTATGGAAAGGAGTTTGAGGGCTGACCAAGGGACACAGAATATTGGATGAGAGAAAAGTTTTGGGAAAGGAAAAGAGTGAGAATGGAATAAGAAACCTCAAATGGACCATACCTGGATTTCATGAGATTTCCGTGGTGTTAAGTGAGGAGGTAAGGGACAGGAACAGGATTGGAATAGGACTGAAACAAGAATAGGCAGGCCAACAGTTCTGCTAAAGGGACAGAAAAGTTGAACACAACCATCCTCAAAGTTACTAAGCCAACAACCTTTCAGCTCAATTCTTTCCCTGACTGTGTATCCTATCCTCTGCTGGTGTATATGTGTGAAATGTGCAGGATCCCTGTTTCATCCAAGTTCTGACAGATGCAGTACTGCCGATAAGCATTGAGCTACCTGTGTGGGACAGAACAAAGGAATTCCTGGGAAGAGGGGATCAGCTCCAACCTCTTGAATGCAAACAAAATCAGGTCGTATTTAGTTCTCAAAACTTGAGGAAAAGGTCATGAGAATGGTGAGCTAGATGTCCCACCACTGGTTATAGTGCACAGTCTGTATTCTTATCTCTCCTAGGGCACTTCTGCTCCGTTTTGAGGTTTGGAAGTGGCACAGACCCAGTAAGGTAATGGCCAAGGTCCTGGCATGTTCCCTACTGAATTAGGGGACTCAACTCACCAGGACAAAGCAGATGTGCCAGAAAAAGCTTGGTTGAAACAGGGACATCCATGAAGGAACTGAAATCCGTATCCGTGCAATGGGAAGTTCATAGTGTAATTTCTTTTTGTTCATGGTTGAATGTAACAACCCTGGTTTAAATGACTTGCAGAGTTCCTCATATGATCTTTGTGTCAGAGGCAGGGATGAAATCCAGTTCTCCTGAGTGATATCTATCTACCTCAGCCACCAGAGAACCCTCTTTGTCCCTGCTGTTCCCAGCCTCACTCATCTCACATCTTCCAACTTGTGCGACAAATGAGTCAGGGGACTTAACAGACAACAGATGCCTTCACAGCACAAGTCTGAATCATCCCCCTGGCAGAGTGAGAAAAATCATATGTAACTATTTAATTCAATACTGTAACCTAAGAAAGTGAATGGAAAACCACAGACAACATTAATTCTGGTATTTTGCTAATTTTTAAATCTCTGCATCTGCAACCCTAGAAATGTTCTTTAAAATCTTGTTGCATACTAGGTGGGATTTTTTTGTTCCATACTGTTTTCTGGTACAACCTAGTTTAGACCGCACCACATAAAATCAATTTTAGAATTCCAGGGCAAGAAAAGTACAGAGATTGACTTGGATTTATCTATTCTGACTCACTATAGTAAAAAATCTTTATTAATGTACTATAGGTCATTCCAAAAAGGTAGTCATATCCAAATAAAAAGATATCCAAAATACTTATATTCGTTTGTGTTTTTACATGTACATGATCTCCTTGTACTGTTTCTGTATATACATTTGCATCTTTTTCTGCTGGGTGCCTTTACAGAAGCCCTAATCCTTGAGGCCTATGGAGAGCTGCAGACTGGCCTGGTGGCAAATGTGTTGCACAACACATGGAGTAGTTCTGAAAGCACACACACACAGGTTAAAATGCTCCAGATGAGTCACATGTTTTCATTATCTTTTCCGTGTGCTGCAAACATTTGCCATGGAATATAAAAAGGCTTTAGATTCCCAGAAAAAATGTTGTCGGCAAAAAAGAAAAGTTCTCTACATCACACTAAAGCTGTCAGCTGTGCAAGAGTTCATAGAACTGGCACATTCAGATCAGATGAATGCTCATTTTCATACACCCCTAATCCTCTTTTGTTTTCATGCATTAGTATGTGGCAGGGATTCTTCATTATCATTATCTTCTCTTTCACACTCTTGATATACTCCAGAGAAATGCAGAGGGTCTGGATAGCACTAGAAAATAACCTCAGCAGACATTTCCTTCCTGACTGCTATAAATATGCTCTCTGGATTTGATGATGAGCTATGAAGGTTTTTCAAGTACCAGTGTCAAGGGTATGATTTCTAAACAAACCCTTAAAATGTCTCTAATTTAGAGATATCTACCCATACTACCATTGATTCCTCAAGTACTTGGCAATAGAAAATTCTCCATAAAATAAATATGAAGGACACTGAAATATTGTGCCCTACGTGTTGTGGCTAGGTTTTACAAAACTCCTTGAACTGTTAGTTGCTGAAGAAATGGAGACAGGAAAAGGACTATACTGACAAGATCAGCCTCAACTTTAGCTAGTGGCTCCTACCCTGTGCCTGACCTACAGACACAGGCCTGATTTGGATCCAAAGTCCTATCAACCAATTCCCAAAGAGGGCCAAGATCACAGCACAATAAGCAAGTGATTATTCTTGGACTGTGTGATACTGTCCACTTTTGATTATAAAGGGTACAGAGGAGTTATTTCCACCATTATTAATCCCAATTTGCCAGTTTTGCGTCCCTAGTAATCATCTAGAAAACCACTCACAGCTGGAAGCTGATTTAGACACCCTGACATGAGGTCTGTATCCTCTTTCATAGCAATGCTTGAAACCCAAAATCCAACTGTCCAGCCAGTAGGCTCAGAGCTTGGAGAAAGATCATGAACATTCCTGCCTGAGTGTCCCTACCTGGAGAACCTGCCAGTTCTCCCCAAACAACTCGGCACAAAGGCATGTACAGGCTAGACTGAGATGCCACCTCACACTCTGAGCTTCTCTGACAATACCAGGGGCACTTTTGAGCATCTGAGTCAGGCAGTGCCTCCGAATCACCTTCCGGAGAGCTTCTCTTACCACTGGGAAGAAAGAGAGGTTGAGAGATTTCCTAAGTTAATTCACACTTGATTTTGAGAATACCACATTCCTTCAACTCATTCTTATTTACTAGTCAGGCAAGCTTTTAACACAGAAAATAGCCAGCACAGTTCAGATCCAGATATTTTCAAGGCCTCTAAACAAAGGCCGGAACTTCAGCATCTCCTTAAGCATCAGTTGATGGATCTTTGAACTGAAACAGATCGTTTGGTTTATCATGCAGTGTTTTATTAACTCCAACAAGCATCTATATTTGCTATTGGTTGTTTAGTTCTGCTGGAAATATGAATACATTGCCATAAATATAATGCTGTTATAAAAGGGCCATCATTTCATCCATACACTCCTCAGTATAAAAAAAGGAAATATCAAGGAAACATCAAGTCAAGAGCACAAAGTCATTAAGATATAATTTGTAGCAAATCTTCAGTATATCTTTCACTGACTCTTATAATTTCACTTTTAGGCACACAGGGTGTAGTACACCAAGTGCAAATGTCATCCATCCACTGTTTACAGTCTTTCTAACCTGAATGGTTAATAAGTTTAACACATTCATTTTTCAGTACAAATTAAGCCTGTCAGAATGACTCACACTTCTATATAAAGGAAGTTCTAAACATATTTAAAGGGAAATTTAGCTGTCAAAGTCAGTTAGTTTGTTGGGGTAAGAGGAATCCCATGTTTCTTTGTAACCTTTCAGAGAACATGGCACTTGGCAGATTGCAGACCTGTTCAAGATAAGTGGTTTTAAAACTTGTTTGTGTATGTTTGTGTGTGTGAAAGAGAGCAATTACAGACTCTGGAGAGCAATTCTGGAGAAGCTGAAGGAATACTTCTTTGCCCTTTATTACTATCTAGGACCTTGCTGTAAGTCAGTGAGGTCTGAGGAAGGGCTTGTATGCCCCTTTTTTCTTCTCGATTATATAAGATGATAAACTGAAAAACTTTAGTCTCCCTACAAATCTTGCCTGCTGGTGTCTCCAGTTATAACACTACTGCTTCTTGCATTTAAAGATCATTTTTCATTGCTAGTTTCTGAAATGTCTTATATAAATATTGGTGCTCAGAATGATCTTTTCCTGAGAAAAGATCTAGCAGAGCAAAAATCTTGTAAGCTAAACATGGCTGAAAGCCAAACAATTCTGCTTCATAATTTTTCCAACCAGAAGGGGGAAAATTTAGAGCAATGCAGAAGTTTTTCATAAATGTCATTGGTCAGCTAGCTAAGAACCTAATTTTCTATTCAGGCATTGTTTCAGTGAACATTTCCTGAGTGGCTCTTAATGAGTCCCCTCTTGTTGTTTGTGAAAGAGGCCTTGGAAAGGTGAAATGATGTGCCAAGAACACAGAGCAAGTTAGTTGCTTCTCCTGATATTAGTATACACCATATCCTACAAAGAGACATGGGGACACCTCCCATGTCTCTTTGAGCTCACTATGCTGCATTGAGACCATAATTTCCCTGTTCAGACCTGGAGGCCCACACACAGGATGAACCGTTGTCTAAAAGGCAAGCGAGTAAATGCCAGTACAGCTGCTTCCAAAGCACAGGCTAAAATTCGCAGCTTGAAATCCTGCCAGAAAATAAGAACATTTGAACCATAAGTGCACCAAACCTGCAAAAGCCCTGAGACAAAAAGAAAGAGAAGCAAGAGGAAGTCAAAGTCTGGAGCCATGGTAGTGAAAGCAGTCAGCCAGGAAGGATGACTTATTACTGGAGAGGTAAGGGAAAAGGGGACAATATCCTTGCTGTTTACAGTGGGGAACGTTGCTTCATTCTGAAGGAACTGCAAGAAGGGTCCCAAGATCCTTCCCCCAAACTGCACTCCTGGAGTACAGCTGACATTTCTGAACTGAGGTCATTAAAAAACAATCTTAGAAATACAAGAAGGCTGAGGTACCTGGGAAAAAGTCTGTTCTACGTTCTAAAGGCAGACTGTCCTTAGCTCCAGATTACATAATAAGCTTCTTCAAGTTAATGTCCTTAGGAACCCCAGGCATACCCCTTAGGCAAGCTGGATCACACTAAACAGCTGGAGCTTTTCCCTAGATGCCTGGAAAACTTAACCAGGGAAATTATAGTTGGTACTGAGCATGGGTCTTGTGATTTGCATTCTTGGGCTTTAAACACAGATAAGCCATTTAACTCCTTCATTAGCACCTGTGGCCTTTGGTGGATTTCAGCTTTTTCACCATTAGCACAACATATCCCAGCTGCTGCTGGAGCTGCAGAGGGGTGTCACTCCTGAATTTTTCTCCCTCTTAGCATCCCATTCAAAGAAAAGCAAATTTTCAACAAAATATTTCTTTGCCTGAGGATCATGTGAAGGTCAACTTTTAATCCAATAGAGGATTAAAGTAAGATGCATGCTAATGATGAGGCAAATTAATTGAGTTACTAAGGATCAAAGAAACTTCTAACATGCCACTGTCTACTTTATCTGTGGGCAGGTGATGCTGAATTCACCCACTACTGGAATTCTTGAATTTTTAATGGCACATTTGAACTTTCCATTTCCATTCAAAAGAGACTAAATTAGTTGGTGTCCTGAGACAGGTGGGCACAACATCCTTTTACAAGGATAATTTTCAGTTAAAACTGCAGCCTACTTTCAAGCTCAGTTTTCTTTGAATTCTCTATTTCTTTTAACTGAGAGTGTTAATAAGCCAATATGGCATGAACAACAGGCCATGAGACATTGCCGTTAACGAATCAAAAGAAAAATTGCCTTTCCAAAAGGTTATATTTAGCTCCTTTTTGGGGGGAAAGGAAAGGAAGCTCAGCATCAACTGAACTGTTTCAGGTCAGACCAGTCACCATGGCAACAAATTTTTCTGATATTAGAAAGTATCACTCGGGAAGTGTGGTTGGAATAATAGCATCATGGATCATTTTCATATATTCACTTTAGACTCAAGACTTAAAGGAACTACTTTTCTTTTGAAAAGAACTGTAACATAATGCACAAGATACAGATATGCAAATAACTGTGAGTATCAAAGAAACCTGGTGACCTCAGCCAAATATAGGGCTTGAAAATTTTGACTGGCAGAGATCCAGATATGTCTACCTAGTAACCTGATTGACACACATAGGTGCCCTGAGCCCTCTTTTCCCAGCTGACTACAATGTAACAATATTTGTCTGCTACTTAGGTATAATTAGATGTACAAATGCAGAATGTTTCTGAACAGCAGAATATTACCTTGAATAGTGACCATACTTGAATTGTTTAATTTCTTGTCACATTAGATTGAGCTGTATTTAAAATATATTGATTTTGCTTTTAACAGGAAAGATAAATATGTAATTTGACTACACTCAAGGATTTTCAGTCTGTAATGTCATTCTTTTCACTTTTTTCCTCTCTGCAGATAGGTACATAGCTTCTGAAAATGCTTGAAAAGAGCTGTTTAATGTTATGGTGGATTTATAAGTTAAGTCTTTCAGATGTTTTGCTCTGATTTCATGAGAGGTGCTGGATTCAATGCTGGTATTAGGGATGAAATCTGACGTGTACAAAGTAGAAGGTCAAACAAATCTCTAAACTGCAATAAAAGTAATGAAGATTCTCCCTTATCTTCTAAACAAGGTCAAAGTCTATGATTGGACCAAGGGGCCAGTTGCCTCAATTTCATTGATTCAATCAAAACATTACATTTCAGGATAAATCAAAGTACCACAAGTACAAAAATAGGTATCTTACATTTTTTTACACAGGAGAGTAAAGAAAAATTTTCACTGGGTACCATGGTGTGAGGAAGGGTGAGCCAAATTCTGATTTCTCTTTGATTCATGTAAGTCCTGTGTTGCCAAGTGAAACTTCTCAGGATTTACAAGATGTTAAAATGATCTCAAGATACAGCCAAATATATTGCATGAGATAATGTTCACCCATATAGCTTGCTGGAGAGTTTCCTTATGGCCCAGGGAAGAAGGGTCCAGTCTGTGCAGGAATCACCTGGAGACGCTCTCCAGCCTCTGTTCTTATGAGATCAGACTACATAATCAGAGTGCTCCCTTTTGGCCTTGGAATCTATGAAGCTATTGAATGAAAACAAATGTTACAATTAGTCAAGCTGCCTTTTCTCTGCTCTAACCCACCAGCTTAGGCATGACAAACTGGCCTCTCCAGACGTGGTTGTTCTGACCATTGTTTGGAGCAACACTGGCACAAATTAAAGGCACAGGGGTGTCAATTTTTCAGCTTCATTTTTGTATCCGTTATCTGCTGCACCTGAAACCCAGAAATTCCTACTCATTTCTTGCTTAGCTAAAGCTCAAGTCGAGTTAAACCCTTTGAAGGCCTGATTAAGTAATTTTAAGGACTGGATGCAGTAGGTGTTGTTAAACTGAGTAATATGCATCTGTAGGGGAGACACATAAATGTCAGCTGTAGGCTGCAACAGAGAGTTCATCACCCATATGGACAGAGTTAACTTCCTAAAATGGAAACCTGTTGCATCAGTTTTGTGTAAAGGATTGAATTATTATAATTGTTTAAGGGTAAACAGGATACGTCACATGTGTTTTTTTTCTGGATCCTGCCCTCCTAAGATCTTTTTCATGGTCATAAATCACATCCAATGTGTGCTGCAAAACCTGGGATCTCTCTATGGGATCACAGAGAACATAAAAACCAAGGTGCTTTACAGAGTAAAAATACGACATCTTAATGATACTATCTAATTACTGAGCTATCCAAAATAATAATACTGAAAATAATTGTTTTCAATCATATTAGTTGTTCAGTGTAATATTTCAACTCCCTTCTATGAATAAAATATTAGAAACTGTTAAATCTGAAATGTTGAGTAGTTTGCCAATTGTTGACACCAATGTACAAACTCCAAGATACACACACTTTGGTTACAAAATTTGATCTTTGTTATCACATAAAGCCTTGGAAAATGGGATTTATGAAGCTGGAGTTTTGCTGAATATAATGTGTGTTGTTTATTGTGCTAAGTACAATGATGGGAGTAAAGATCTTTGTACTGAGAATAATCTTTTCAAAGAAATTTTAAAAGCTTGTTTTCCTGACAAGTAATACAGTGAAAATAGGTTCTTCCTCCTTTTTCTCCCTCATATATCTATGAGCCTGTACTATTTTGAATTGCCATAATGGAGTAAGAGAAATGGATTAAGAGCAAGAAATTTTCATTTATTCTGAGAAAAAATAGAAAACAGCAGTCATAAGACTGTTTAAATATGAAACAAATATGCACTATTTCTTGTTTAAATATATTATAGTTAACCTTTGCTGTCATTCTTCAGGCTTAGACATGGAATTACCAAACATGCTGGTAGAATATGACCTGACAATTTGATGGAGTGAGTTTGAAATGGCAACATCTCTTGTTAATATCAAAACTGGGAATGGCTGACACAGGCTTTCCTATCAGATTAAATAAAACCTTTTAATGTGACTGTCATTTAAATTAACAAATCATTATACAAATGATTCAGTGAGTTTTAGTATTTATATTGAAATCGCTTTGTGTGGTGCTTACTGCAATCTGTGGCAAAAAGCAGCATTTGGGTGCCCACATGTAACCATCTTGCAAATATTTCAGGTGGTAAAAAAAATGACTGAGATGTCTGCACAGGACTGGCAGAGATGACCTGCCATTTCTAAAGATAGAGCTGGAGTCCAGTCAGGACACTCTACAGTATCTACCATGGTACTAAGCATCAAAGTTCAGCCAACTGAATTGAGCCTGAGGCATACAAGTTCGCACTGAGATCTGCTGGATACAGTCACCAGAGTCTAGAGGCTGACTCCACTCATCTTAGTGTAGACAGATAATGTCAAAGCAGCCAAATGACATTCTAATTTTCAGTGACTGCATTACCTATATCTCTATTGAGTGTAACAGGAGTCTAGTCACCCACATTATGTATAAACAGGTATACATGGATATGTGGAGTCCTAATCTCAAGTGATTTCCAACCACAAATGATTTCCAATACAACTGCCCAAAACTTTTAGTGTTGTTTCAGATCACTCATGGCATTTAACTGCTTTTCAGGGAAGGCAAAGGTCTACCATAGGTCCTACATTACACCTGCTGTCATTATGAGGCTATTTCAGACACATTTGGCCATATTAGCTGTCACTGAAAACATAAATTCAGGAAGACTCTTTGTCTTCTTTCTGTGATTCCTTCAGCAACTGCCAATGTGTTCCAGATTGCAAAGACTGCAGCTTCTAATAAAGACTAAGCACGCTTAACTAACATAGTATAGAATCAGTCAATTAATTAGCCAATTGCTCATCCAGTCTGGGCGTTGGGAAAACCTCAACTCACTAGAACCTCTAGCTGATGGCAATCAGCACCCTTGCTGTCTCATTATCCATCACCACCCTCATTTAGTGGTATTTTAAATCTTTCTTGTCCATTACTGCATTGACAAAATAGATTATCAGGGGCAACCAACCTCAGACTGCCTAGAAGGGGGTCAAATTAATAACTGAGAGGAGATGATCCAAAATTGTCAAGGGCAATCAGAATTAATGCTTGAGAGGAAATAAAACCAAGCAGATGAAACCCAAGAAATTGGGACTTCCCTGAGGGATGACGAAAACACTTTAGAATAATGGCCCAATTATTTAATTCTGAATTTCAGTGAAAATCCTATAAAAGTACTTAAAACACCCCCATTAACACTAAATGAGTTCATCTTGATTAATGTTATTAAAACAATTGCCAAAGGGGTTAGTAATGATTAAGTGTTTTATCTCAGGTGATAAATTCTTAACATTCTAGCTGCATTAGGATAAAGCATAAAAATAAAAGTTTATTTTAATTTTAATTTTTCTAATTAATTACATTTCTTCTTCATCCCTCAGTCAGACTCAGCCACACGTGCACATTTCCACCCTAATCGTAGTAAGTGTGGCAAGAGAAAATTATGTAATAATTTTCCCACTGTTTCAGTTGGGTACTGAGCTGCCTCAACCTGTTCTTCCCACTAAGTCTGGGCACTATTCAAGACACCAGATTAGAAGACTGAGGTTTTAATGACTCTTCACAGTTAACAGCATGGGATGGGTTCAGTCATAGAGTCTGACTGGCTACCTGACTGCATCTGTCTCTTTGTACTGTTCTGCCTTAGACATCTTCATCAAATACCTACATTTAGGTGGATGACTCCCAGTCTTCAAACCCTGCACAGTCACACAACTAGAGTAAGACTCCAAGACAGCTGAAACCATTAAAAAGACCCCTGTTGATTTCAATGGTACATTTGCCTAGACTTACTGTACTGGTGATTGAAAATCATGTTTGATAGCTTTCACACACATCCCACAGTGTCATGGACTTTCCCTCTCAGGGACCTCAGAAGAACAAAATTGAAACCAAACATGGGTTTTGTCTATGACTTGAAGGAGCCAGGACACAGGAGTCCGTCCCATACCACCCAGGAGCAAGACATCTCACGTGTGGACAAGGTTTGTTCTCACACACCTTCATCCTCACCAGGACAGCAGGGAGAGAAGGCAAGGAAACACTAGGGTGCTGGCTTTGTCTGCCAGTGCTGATTATGGATTGTAGCAGAGAAAGTCATGTTGTCTTTCCAAGGTAGCTCTGCTGCCATTGCAGATCAAGACAACCAGGAAAACTCCAGCTGCACTGTGTGCAGTAGAGGAGATCTCACTCTTGGATAACTCTAAATACTCAGAATCTTGGTATCTAAGTGTCATTTGCAGAAGCCAAAATATGCAGGAAGTTTTTATTTGCATGTGTCAAACCATCAGAGTGCACAGCAAACCACCTTCTTTTTTCCTCATATGTGTGTGTGCACGTGCTAACTCCTTCCTTCTCTCCATCCCAGTGATGAGTGCATATTGGTGTCCCTCTAGAGATGCTGGTAACAGTTTTGTTGTTATTCATGTTCAAATGGTGTCCTGTACATGTCAGAATACCTTGAGAAGACCCTTAGAGTCCTTACTTTTCTCAGGTTCCTGACACATCCCCAGGCATTTGCCTTCAGTCAGGGGTGAGAGCAAACTGTGACTCATGAGTACTCAAGCTGTGTTGCACTGAGAATGATAACAGGCTGCTTTCCCTTATCTTCTCTGTTACAGGCTCTTCTGGTTGCATGAGAGCACACTGAGATTTGCTCTTGGACAGATGGAAAAGGCAGATTTGGCAAGCTTTTTTCTCATGTGCAGTCAGATGAACTGTAGTCCTTATCACTGCGTAATTATAAAAATATCTCTGTGACAGCCCTGGAAGACAGGTGCAGACAGCACCACTGCCCTTCTCACAGCTTTTTGTATACATGGCATCATATACATTTGCATAGGAAATTCCACCTGAACATGAGGAAGAATTCTTTACTATGTGGGTGACTGGAACAGATTTTCCAGAGAGGCTGTGGGGTCTTGCTTACTGGAGAGATTCCAGAACCATCTGGACAGAATCCTGCCTAGTGTGTGCTCTAGGGTGACCCTGCTTAAACAGGGACGTTGGACCACCTGATCCACTGGGATCCCTTCCAATCTGACCCATTCTGTGATTGTGATCTCCTCCTCAGAAGTACTGGGTGTATATTTCCCATGTGGCAAGAAGATCTGAAGATCTTCCATCCTCAGGGGGACACAACAAGGAGAGCTATAGACAACCCATGAAAAGTAGATACAGTGGATTTACAGCCACCAGCTGCAAAGCCTGCATCCTGCATGAGCATGTATAGCCTCTGGTGAAGCCAAAGTGGACACAGCTGGGCTGTTCTAGCTGATTATGTCATGTCTGCATGGACCTCTGTCACACCTCTGGAATATGCTGCAGACCTGGCTTCACACCACACAGTGACCCAGCTCTGCATCCAAAGCCCTGCAGACATCAGTACTTCCTTGTGTTTTTCACCATGGCTTGATACAGCAACACAGGGATAAGGGTCTTGCTACCATCTCCTTTTAGTGACATAAAGAAATACTGGAGAGGAAAAAAAAAAAAAAGGTGGCTTCAATCCTGTTACGACTCTTGGTCAACCTGCTTCCACAATTTATTATCAGGTTCTTAGAGATGCTGACAAAGAGCTCACTAGATCTGAAGTGACCTTAGCCCAAAGAAGGTATCTGATGCTATTTGTGTGCCTGTATGCGGAACAGCTCTTCGTCTGTACAAAGGGAAGTGACAAAGAAACCTGAGCCTGTAAACACAGACCTGGAAAATAATAGTATCAAGAGATTTCATGAAACAAGTTTTAACATCATCTTCTGACTGGAGTACCTTTTTTTTTTTTTTTTT
>VXAU01003369.1:471793-523164 GCA_013399695.1 Formicarius rufipectus
CCGGGGAAACGATGCCCCATCTCTTTAAAAGCAATTTAGGATCCAAAAAAAAAAACCAAAACAGTGTTCAGAACTCATATTAAAACCAGCCGCTGCCTCAATTAGGCACAGGCGCCTGAGTGCCTGAGAGGGGTGCTGGAAGGGTTGGGGGTGCTGTGCTGGGACAGGATGGAGCTGGGGGGAGACCTCCCCAAAATGCCATATTGTCTGAGTTAGCCGCCGGACACCTTTGTGCTGTTCATTGGCACAGCAAAGCTGCCAGTGGATAGACAAAAAAAAGGTAGGGGGAGGTGGNGCACCTTAAAGATCACCTGGTTAGCTACCAAAATCACTCTGACAACAGAAGTGGAACAAGATGGGACATGGTTGGGGGTGGATGTTTTTCCTGCAGCTGCAACCCTGTGGGGACCTTGCTGCCCTGGGTGCCATCAGTGGGGCTGTAGCACCGTGGTATTTACAGGCAGGGTGCTATCTGCACAGCTCTGCTTCCTTACCTGCAGAAGATGTGGCCTTGGAGGTTTAGAGGTCATAATGAGCCATGCTTAGTGCTGATGATAGTGTCTCATTCTTCAGAAATACCTCCAGGGCCCTATTCATTTCCTCTTAAGTGGAGCAAATCTTATTCCGTGGTGATGAGCCAGGCAACAGATTGCTGGTTTGGTTATGCCTCCAGTGTTATCTCCCAGACTCTCTTTTTAGAGTCCATTTTCTGCTCAGTCCAGACACTAACTCAGTACAATGTACCTCTGCTTG
Organism: Formicarius rufipectus; assembly: GCA_013399695.1. Classification (NCBI taxonomy): domain Eukaryota; kingdom Metazoa; phylum Chordata; class Aves; order Passeriformes; family Formicariidae; genus Formicarius; species Formicarius rufipectus. The sequence goes on from VXAU01003369.1 coordinate 472,547, forward strand.
AGTACAAGTAGAGTCAATTGTATTCTCCCCTGTGCAATGCTGTTGTCGAAACTCAGAGTCATTAAAAAAAAAAAAAATCTGCTTCATCTTACATCTGCAAAACTCTTAAGTCCCAAGACTTTTGATGCCTGACATACATATCTTGCCATTCTGCTCTTATTGAAACAGACATCACATATTTTAGCTGAAGGACAATGCCATAGGTGCCATGAACAGAAGTGTCTGGGCATCTCAGTATGTCTAGGAGCAGAGCACAAGCTGTTCACCCTCAATTGAAGGGAGTCTGAGCAGCCAGAATGTTTCACAAACCCTCCTTTTCTATTATGTTTCCTGCAACCATTCCAGCACATCACAGGGAGAAGGAGAAGTAATGCAGGGGTATGTGGCATGCTGCCCTTAACATCATGGTGTTTGCCTTGCTGAGGACTTTGATTGGCAGGCTGGTAATGCAGAGGATGCAGGGCAGCAGGAAAAGAAAAAAAAAATGAAAGGGTCACTTTTGGTGTGATTTTTGGGACAGAGGGAAAAACAAAACAAAACAAAACAAACAAACAAACAAACAAAAACACCAAAATCATATGTACTCTTGGGGCTGTCCTGTGCAGGGCCAGGACTCAAGTNTCATTTGTACTCTTGGGGCCGTCCTGTGCAGGGCCAGGACTCAAGTTTTGCTGTGGGTCCCTTCCAACTCAGGATGCTCTATGATTCTACAATTCTGTGCTGTCACTACAGCTCTTGATCAGACGTTGTACCTGAGAGTATCTGTCACAATTGGGAGGAGAGGAGCAGCGCCTCTCCGACAGGAGGAAATGATGTGGAGTAACAAGATCCTGGAGATCTTGGCTATAGTTGGGGTTACACATTGGGAGATTCCCCTGTGTCTTTCTGGATTTCAATAAAACAGACTGGAGTAGGCTTATCTGGACAAGAAAAAATAAAATAAATTATTACAAAATGGTACAAGAAACTGCTGTCTTCACCGTGTCCTCCGCAAAGGTTCGGGGGTCACCTAGTTGAAGGCAGGGAGAGAACACACTCAGATAATACGAGTACAGAGACTGGAAAGGTAAGGAGCCAGTACAGGAATGATCATTGGATTACATTCCAGGCTCAGAGATGTGGGAAAACATTTGGAGGGAATAATAGTTGTTTAACCCTTTAATAAAAAAAGAGTAGAAGATGCTGAGATAAACTTACTCTCCTATCCTTGCCTAGAGCTAAATTTTCAGGACCATCCAGGTGATGAAATGATCAGTCAGGCAGAGAATTCACAGCATCTCTGTGTAGCACTGTCACTGTAAAGCTGGATGTCCAGTGAGGTCCAGTATGCTTTAGACATGCATTTGTGTTTCTCATGTCAAAACCAAACACACTGCTTCATTTCTCACAGTCCAGCTGTAGCCTTCCATCTCCCACTGCTGCCATGGGCTGCCGTCACAAAGCTGTTCTCATGCCCCTCACTAGTTTGCTTCTTGGCATCCACTTCTGGGAACAGCCATCCGTGTGCCCCATGTATCTGGGAGCATGTGACCCTGGGCAAGTTCCTTATACCCTGCATGCCATGGATTAACTTGCCGGAAAAGTTCCCAGGGAAAAGTTCCTCAGTAATTGCCCGGTGATGTCTTAGAGTTTTTACTGGAAAATGGGGAGACAATCTAAGCAAACCTGTAGGGAAGCATAAAAAGATCAGATCTGATCAAAGCTGTGGATAACTGCCTTGCTAGACAGAGTAAAAGCTCACAGACACAATTCCTTTGAGACTCACTTCCTTCTATCCTTTGCCTGATGCAATAGCTGATTTTTATGAGATAGTCAGCCAGAGTTCTCCAGTTATCTGAGGGAAAGTTTCACCTCCCAGGGAGCAATGAAATGTTAAGCCCACCTGGTGTCAGATAGCAAAATTCAACTGCTGGTAGTTTGCACCCCTGGATGTCAAAGACAGATCTGACTCAGTATCTGCAAAGGCAATGTTAGTGAAAGGTAGTATGTGGCCACTATATAACAGTGGATTATATGGGTTTCTGGCAGCAGAGCATCAGAAAGTCCATGAAGCAAAGAGTATTGTCATCTTGTGTGGGACATTCATTCCCAAGCCTCTTGTGTTTGTAACATCCAGTGAATCGTTCCTCTCTATATACAGTCAACAGGTTTGCATTCACTTTTGCAAAACAAAGGCTGAATTCCCTCAACTACTTCATTGATTTATGCTGACGATCTGGAGAATTGACATAACAGTCTTTAAAAACAAGGTTATGGCTATCACAATTTATCAGAAAAGCAGGACTACCACACTGTGGTAAGGAAATGAACACAATGTTTTCTTTATCATAAACTCAAAGCATATTGCATTCAATAATTGCCAGTTTCTGTCCTCTAATTCTCCACGTATGGATATATGGAAAATTTGGCAAGGGGAGCCCTTTAAGGAGGAAATTGCATCTTAAATTTTTTAATATATTTCCATAACTTCTAGGCTTTTCAAGAGTTCCTGATGAATTAGAGAATCTCAATCCTGAGAGCTGAATTTAAATGACCATAAAAGGACTTAAATTTCAGATGATGGGTACTCAACCATTCTGAAATTCAGGCGTTATTACAGTGTTTCCAGTTAAGCACTCAAAGTCATTAGTCACTTCTGAAAACCTTGGCATACAGTGAAAGAGAAAATCTCCAACTGAGCTAACATCCTTCATGTACAGTCTCGTAAAACAAAAACTAGAAAAAATGTCCTATAGCCCATGAGTGAGTCAATCTCATTCATTGTGACTGTGGTAAGCTGTAAATTATTTTTATTTAATAATAGCTAATACCTGGCTTGTATACAGCTGCCTTTTTTTTTTTCCTATCAGTGGACTATAAATGCATTATAATCTTTATTATGCAGCATCGTGGAGCCATTAGCACAAGAATTTAGTCAGTGTAGACAGACCATCATAGCAAAAGAATCCAGCTAAACAAAATATACACTAAAATATTTGCTCCTTAAAAGACAATGGGAAATTTTAAGCAGACAAAAATTCTGATGCCTTTCTCACATATTATTCTCAAGAATACATTTCTCAGCCAGAACAAAGACAGTTGTGTCTTTCTCTGGTCTCTTTTGGTTCCTCCTACCACACCAAAGGAAAGGGGTCTGTATTGCAGATCCCAGAATCAGGTTTTCTACCCTGGCCTCCAGATCAGAAAGGCAGGAGGTTGCACCATGGCTGCACAGAGCCTCCCAGGACTGCTTGCAGAGCAGTTGTATAGGGATTACCCCAAGACTGTACCCAAAGCAGTCTCCTGGCACATAAACCCCAGGAATTAACAGTCAAGGAGGTAAAATCATCCTCAACACCACCCTCACCCTGGGATATTTAAATATCCCAGGGTACTTACTGGGGTACCAGTAGTTTGACGGCAAGAGCAGACTCATTCAGGATGTGACAGCACTGTGTTCCTGCCAGCCAGACTTGTTTTACCATGGAGCAGTGTACTGACAGCAAAGCTACTATCTGCCTGCATGGACCTGACCAAGCAGAGGAGCTACTTGGCAGATGAATCTTGCTCTTTCCAACTCCAAAGTTTCAGTCTTGCACAGTCAGTGAGTGCCAGTGCTAGGCAGCGACCAGAGAAGCCAAATTGGTGGTGGTCACTTTTCAAGTGTTTTTGTAATGCCATGTTTCTACACAAATCCAGTGCATCATTAGTCCTAGCTAAAACTGGTTGCTGGAATGAGCAGGCTGAGGGTTGATTTAGGTGGGGCAGCTCTGGCAGTTTTCAAGAGGTTAGTAAATAAGTCCTTGTGAAATCTTTACAGTCAGCCTTGAAGCAGCTGTTGTTTGGTTCCTGCCACAACCCCACAGCACAGCCTCCTGACAACAGAGAAGCAGATGAGCACATGGGTGGGATCAAGCCCAACACAGCCTCAGGTCCGTCTGAAATAGAAACAGGTCCTGACACTTGCACACAAAACAGGCAGCTCGTAAGGAAGGTAAGGACTAAACATCTAACAAGAATGCAATTTAAAATGCAAAAGAGCTGCATGCAGAAGAAGAGAGAAACATGTAATAGGCACTTAGCCACCTAAAACACAAAAGCGAATATCCTGCCTTGATAATCAATACATTTTTCTGGATATTTGTCTTTCTAGCCCAATCTTAAAAATCTGTGGTTATGTGTTATTGTTATACATCCATTTAACAGATAAACCATCCCTGTCTCATTTTTACCAAGTTTCAGAAGTTAGAATTTCATTAAGTTTGTAATTAAAGTTCTCTTTTTAAGTAAAATGATTCCAGATAAAAAAATCCAAGTCAACACCTGAAAAATTGTCACTTAACTTTAGAAAATGTTTTAAAGACTGCAGTATGTTTGTAGTGGCCACTATTAAAATAAATATTACTTTTTCATCCCTAAGTGCAAAGTGTGAAATAGTCACATACAACAAAATATTTCACAAAAAAAAAAAGACCGTAAAAATTATTATTCCACTCCTGAAAATAGGCAGTGGTTTTATTTGACTTAGTTGGTTACATCTCTTGAATTTGAAAAGTGTTTGCTTGCCACTGTGGAAGGTTGTACATGTGGTTATTACTCATACATACCAATCAGTTTCACAAGTAAATCAGTAGGAAGGTAATTTGACCAGACATTTGAAAAGTTCCATATATTTTTATGTATGAATTGCAACCAAAGCATTATTTTCAGGAGTGGTTATCGCTGTTATCTGCAACACTCCCCACCAAACACTCCCCACCAAACACTCCGCAAAGACAATGTTTAAAAACATCTCATTAGCCAAAATTCTACCTCTGTGTTTGTCACAGGAGCATTTTGGAAATGTTATCCATGGGTCAACACTCATCTTGTTGCATTTTAATGGACTGTGTGAGCCCTTCTGATTTGCATAATAGCCGATGTTTTCAAATCCTGCTGGAGCTAATACCATATTATCCCCTTTCACAAGAGTACCTGGGTAGCAGTGACCTGGGCACCTCACCATGGCTCTTATTCAGTCGATGTCATAAGTGCTCAGTGCTTCTGAAAACCAGCCTGCATTTAATAGGTAGCTAAAAATACATAGGCATGGGCTTGCTTATAAGCCAGAGACCTTTAGCCTCCCAGCCTGACCACACGCCAGTGTCATCAGTGATTTCGTTTTCTCCTCAGCAATAGGGGCTTGGAAGTGCTCTGATACAGAACTGCATTGCTGTCACTTAGCAACCTTTGCCATGGCCCCTAAATAAAATGTTTCATCGAGGAATTCATGCAAGTTTGGCATTTATAGCCAAATCAAAGGCTCTCCCCTCTCTCACCAAATAATTATAGTATTTAAAGTTTAAAATAAACTTATGTGGGTTTTTCCCTTCTGATAGAAATAGAAACAAGGAAAAACTGATCTATGGTTCTGTTGAGAGTTCCTGTAATTGCATTTACCTAGTTTTTAACCTTTTCACTGCTTGTCATGAAAGGACATTGGTGAGTTGGAGTGCTGACCAGGAACAACCATCTTGGACACTGCCCCTTGCCAGACCCTCCATCAAGTTTTTGCTACACTTAAAGTTTACTATACTAAGAACAACTTTAGTTGGAGATGTGATTGTTTCCTAAATTACTTATAAAAGTGTGACTTTTAGGCTGGGGGGAAAAATGCAGCATAACCACATGAGAAACTCCTTCAGGTTTATCAATACACTTATTGACAATGCAGCAATATTTTTTTGGATTTATCAAGAGACTGTTTAAAATTATAGCCCAGTAGCCTCAAGTGGCTTAAAATGGCTGTAAGTGCATGCTCATCTGTTGAGCAGATTGTGAGTGATGGTCGTCTCTCTCCCCCTCTTGGCACTCTCTACCAACAACCAGCCCACCCTTGGCTGCCTCCCCCTTGGCTGATGGAGACAGTTCAGGGTGGGGAGGGAAACTGAGGCAGGGATGTGCGTGGCTGGAGATACCTTATACTGTGGGTTTGGCAGCAAGGAGGGTTTCAAAGGGACCATGGATGCTGAATATACAAACCAGGACCGTGGTACTCAGGTTCATCAGTAAGGGTCAGAATGCAGCTGGGACTGAAAACCAGGAGCTGGCAAAGCCAGCTGTGAGGGTACCAGTCCTGTTCAGCCCTCCTCAGAGGAGCAGGTTCCCATGCCTGAGAACTGCCCCCTCAGTGGCCCTGGGAGGCACCGAGCAGGAGACACAGGTGTGTCAGGCTCTTGGAGTGATTTTTTTTTTTTTTTCCCCACGAGACAGCACTAAAAAAGGAAATGAAAAGCGGCCTCTTTCATGGCTGAGATTCGCTCTGGAGAGCTGTTTCTTGCCTGCTGCTCTCCTCCTATGTTGCAACACAGGAAATTTGCTTCTGCTAACACCTGGTGTTGTTTCAAACAGCCAGATGGTCCTAACCTCAGTCTCCGGTAATTGATGGCCTACTTGTCTAACCCTGTAACTATCTCTCACTTTAGACACAGATGCTGCATCTCTCTAAATACCATTCCACATTAAAACATCCTACCTTCCTGTTTCACGTATCAATCAATGCAGCAATTCTTACAGAAACCAGCAATGGCCTGTGTAAACCAGGAGACAGTGGGTGTAAGCAAGCAGAGATAAAATTATGCAGGCTTAAATTACAAACTGGTTGTGAGGTTGAAGGATTTAGACTTGCATTGCAAAATTAGCTGGGACATAACCAGCAAGCAAACAGACATCATGCAGTGACCCTAGGAGCAGATGTTAGCCCACAAAAGCAAGGATGCCTTGGTATATACTGTTCGCTCTTACAATGACTAATGCTAATTTGTCTGCACCAGCCTAACTCACTGCCCGTTTCCAGCAAATCCAAGTAGCCTTATATTTGCAATATCAATTTTTCTGGGTTCTTCTAGTAGATGATCCTTTTCTACTAGGTGGACTCTATTTGTAGGTCATCTCTTACTGCAAAGATCCTCATGAGGCATCCTAAAGACTACCACAGTACCAGAAGGCAATATGAGTCTTCATGAGTTTGAAGGCCAGAAGATTTACTTGACAAATTAGGGTCTGCTCCAGGCTACTCACTTCTTCTCAGTTCTTGTTCTGAACAGACTGAAAGTTGACACAGCACCTGGGACCCTGACAACAGATTCAGGAAATGGAAGCTGAAGTTACTGAGGCTACCAAGATATTTCCTGGTGCTAAATGGGGAGAGTGTTCTTCCCTGTCTCATGGACCCACAAGGATAAAACTTGACTGTCGAGTGTTCAGAATCTGAATCACTGGTGGTTGTTCAAATATTTTTCTTGCATGGCCCCTTGGTTTCATATCATGGCATCTCCTAGGCATTGATGTCTTGTTTTCAGGGCATGCCTGGGACAGAGGAACTGCCATCATTCCCACGTTCTGCGTGGAGACCTGAGAAACAAAGCACAGTGAAGGATTCACCGCAGTCAACACGAGATTTCTGTGCCAGGGCATGGACTGGATCCAGTTCCTCACTTGGAACAAGGTTTTTCTTTCCTCACCAGATTCCCTGTTTGGGGCAGATGGTTTTAATTCTGCAATCTCTTTACAAGTGGTATGTTACCATTCATGGTCTCACCTGTATGTGGTTATGACCATGCTCTCAAGTTCACTGACAGACACGAGGCATGTCACTTTATAAGCTCTGCCCTCAATTATACCATGATTACTGTAAGAATAAAGAGATCAGGTATAGAATCAGGATGGACACAGTAAAATTGATGTTACAGTTTCATGGGACATAGACAAAAGCATAAGATCCTGCTTGCCTCTGAGCCCATTTAATTCACTAATAGAGAACTCCACTATTCCAGAAGTGCAGTGGGGTGTGAAATCAGAAGAAACAAAGGAGGAAACAGGGAGAGTGACTTTTTCCTTTAGGCAGTAACAAAACCAGTAGATCAGATCAGTCACCCATGAAACCATAGCCCTGGTTTAAAAGTATTTACTAGGTCAAAAGAGTTGGAAGTGATTCCACAGCAGTGACGTGTAGAAGAGCAATCCACAGAGTTAGAGAAGAAATGGGCTTTGCAGAGAGGAGCAATACTTGTGCAGACTCTCAGTTTGTGCAGAGACTGCAGTAGAAAGCAATGTAGGTGTGAACAGCTGAACTGCTCCCTAAGTCACTGTAACTCCATACAATCTGTTACTGACACAAAATAAACAAATGCCCCAAAAACCATACCACCCCATCATACTCTGAGAAATAAAGACATTTTTCATGTTATTGTCATTCATACATTACAGAGGTCACAAAGACACAATACAGAGCACTGTGTTTTTACATGATATCTGGATCCCTACAGGAAAGGAGTGTGATAATATTTTGTCTCACTCTTTCTTTCCTCTCAGGACATTCCCAATTAAGCTGTTTCAGTTTCTCAGCCTCACAATTTTTCCTTCCAGTTGTTGTCTCTGCCAATTTGAACTTGACAGCGGAGAGGGGTAGCTGGAAGGTCACATTTTAAGCATGATCTGTCGGATTTCTGCTTTCCCAATGTGCTTATTTGCTCTCAGGTATGATTTTCTGTATATCCCCATCAACACTTCAACCCTAAGAAACTTGTGCTGGTAGAGCTTTTAGATTTTTCTGGCCTTTTGCAGAACTGCAGCTTCTCTAACATAGGATAATATTACACAGGCTTGCACCAGACGGAGGTGAGAGCAGTTCAGGACCAGAGAGTGCCTCTCCTTGAGGTCAAACTGAACTACAGATGAAATGAAGCACCTCCTCAAGGCATAGGAAGAGCACAGCTCATATCAAAGGCTCTGGAAGGAGAGGTCCCAAATCTCATTACGCAGCCAGCTGGGACACACATGGGGAAAGGAGCTACAGCCCAGACCCAAGCCCTAGACCTGTCTCTTCCCAGGTACAGTGTGGATACATCAACAAAACCATCAGGGCACGAGCCCCAGCTCTGGCACACAGTTGCCTATCCAGTATACTGACAGCAATGTCCCTGGCGTGACCTCAGCCAGGGCAGTCAGTGCACATCCAAGCAAGGGCTGGGCACAGCCTGAGGGTCAACAGAGGCCGGCAGTCACCTTGTGTGGCAGGCAGGCAGCTGGACATTTGCCAAGTGAGCCCGTTGGTGAAAGCACCTAAAAATGATCACTGTCCTTTACTGGGCAGCAATTTATCTGCACAGACATAGCCACTGAGCCCAAAATATAAATAGTTGCATCTAGCAATGGGGAATGGAAACTGTCCTGCTCATTGGTTTTGATGTATTTATGGCTGTTGTTAACATAAATCTAAGTTTTCAGTGCTAACGGTCCAGGCCTGCTGAGGATTCTCTCCTTCCTCCACCACATTTTTGGCAAAAGCCAGAAACAAATACATCCACATCTCCTACCTCTTTGGCTACAGTATTTTAAAGGGATGAGAAGAATCACGAATTGGATGAAAATCTGTAGCACTCTCTATTCACACTTCAGATTGCAATCGTATCTGTGCATATCTGAGCAGCCATTTAGATGTTAATGAAGCTGTTACTGTGTGAGATCAGAGAAAGGCCTCCAATGTTTAATTTTTCTGTATTTATAAATCAAAGGGCCAACACATCTTGAGATATCAGGGAAAATGTCTTTTCATGCCTATGTTAACAGCAATGTTCTAAGATAAATCTGTTATTTTAAAACATGAGTTATTTTCACTTTGCACTAGTGTTTTTAACTGTCCTGAAAAGAAGGATGTTTATACAATTTTGCAAAGAATCATGAACTGTTCTACTCCATTTACATTTCTTTGTTCCAAAATGTATTCCCCTTGTTGAGATTCCAGCAGACAAGGAAAGCAGACACAGCGGTTACTTTCCAACATGAAACTTAAAACCACAATCTCCCGCTCAGAAAACACAGAATGAGTCACAGGAAGGGGCCACTTGCTTGCAAAACTCATTAAAAGCAAAGCAAGGCAAAATGGATTTCCTGTATCAATAAATAGATTGTTGGCAGTAGGCAGAACACCTGACAGTGCTGGAGGCGAAAAACCGGTCCAAGGGTAACTATTAGTAAGGCCAGATCAATTCTTCAGCTCGGAAACTGTATCTCCCCAACACACAGCTTTCTTGGAATTAGTTGCCTTAATCCAACAAAGTGCTTAAGAATATGCCTAAATTTCAGCTCAGGGAGGAACGAGCTAAACACTTGCTTAAATTGGGTGAAAAATGATGATGTCTGTATTTATTCACTGAAGCAAGTCGTATTAAAAGGATGCACGCATGGTACCACAGAGGTGTATATACTGCAGGTGAAAGCTTTGCTTCCAAAGATCATGAAATAATAAAGAAGCTCTAGTCCTTACATAAGCTTAAAATTCAGCTGTAACTGCAACTTTGTTTTGCTGTTAGCAGTACCTCTTGGACACTTGAGCATAGATTTCCTTTTGTTCAATGTTATTCTCTTCTGTTTGGAAAATGAAGCCAAAATGGCCTTCTCACCTCTTCTGTGCAGAGTAGACACATGGGATTTCAGACAGTATTGCTTAAGGGGTAAAAGGCAGAGCTCAGCACCTGACCCAGTACCACTCAGAGTCAGCATAGGAATAGGAACAAGAAGGTGTTTTTTAGCCAATTGTGTTTTTGTTCCCTTTCCCAAGTTCCTTCTTGAAGAAAACTAATTTTTCATTTTACTTTTATTTTGCTCCCTCATATCCTGGAAATGTACTGAGGAATATCTCTTCCCAAAGCTGTAATTGCTTGGCACCAGTGCTGGGTGCTCCTTTGAGCCAGTCTCTTGGTTCTCATTTACAACTAGCCCTTTCGTTGTGTATCTCCAACATGCTGCAGAACAGGAGGGGCTGTATTTTACTGAAAGCAAAAGAGCAAGGACTACCTAAGGTTTGTGGCACTGGGAGTATATTCCATTCACCACCACTCTTTGCTGAACTTTTATGAAAAGGAAAAACAAACAAACAAAAAAAAAAAAAACCAAAACAAACCCAAACAAACAAAAAAAAAATTTGAGTAAGAACAACCTTCAGACTTCACCTTTTTATGTATTTATGGAAGGGCTGAAAGTTATAATAATTTTAGGCACTAGCTCTTAGCACCAGTCATCTCCTGCCTGCCTCTTGCCACGAACTCTCTGAAGGTACTTGATGGCATATGCAATGCATATTGAATTAAGCCTATTTATTTATAAGAACAAAAACATAGTTTTCTGGAAATATTCCCTACCTTCCTCATGGCATCAAAAAATCTAATAAATTTATGGACTTCGCTACTCAGGAGGCTTCCTCCCTCAGACTGTTGTATCTCTAATGTTAATGGGATATTCTAGGAGCAATGAGTATGTCCTTATAAAGTTTGGTTTGCTGATGCAAAAGCACCATTTCTCTGACTTCTAATTAAAAGGGCACCTTCATTTCCAAGCCCGTCTCCAGAGCTCCAGGGTAAATGTTTATACAAGCAAGAGACATACATAAAATAGAGAAGACTGAAGAAGCAATGACTGCAGGCTGCCCAAATACAGCTGCTCTTGTATTTTTAACAGAGAACTTGAAATGCCACAGAGCCTTATCAACCCCAAACATCTCTGTTCTCATACCAGCACACACAAGCCTGGCAGTATCACTACACTGCAGTCAGGTTGCTCAGCAAACCTGGCAGTGGGAGAAAAAGGCAGGGCTCTGTTCTCAGGGACAGAAAAAANAATGGCCAATGTCAAAGAAGAGGAAAAAGAAAAAAAAAAAAAAGACATGAAAAATAGGCTATCTGGTGCCATGAATGACAACATCTCCATTCAAAACAGATGGCTAGTTTTTGCTTAGGTCACACTAGGAATTATACAAAATGAAGATTCAAAAAAATCCTGGGGTGGGGTTGGATTCCTAGAAGCTCCAATTTGCTCCAGTCTCCGTCTGGTTGCTTTTGGCTGTGAGGTGCTGTTCCCATATCTCGAAACAGCCAGACCAGACCCTGGCCCCATCTCCATCAATAAGCTCTCTGCATTCAAAAACGCTCTGGGTAAAACACTGTAGCCAAACTGCAAAAACAGTGCAAGTTACACTGGATATCCCCAAGAAGAAACTGGCAGTCAAGACGAGCTAGAAAAGACAGATTTTACAGGTTTCAGCAGCTCTGCAAAAAAGCACTCTGCCATTATCAAAGGATATAAGGAAAAAAAAATGTCAGGAAAAATTATATTTGCCTTTATTACAATATGTATTTCTACCCTTGTTGCATTCAGGAGATCAAAATGAAGTGTTAAAATGATTTTCATCATTGCAGTAGCACATACATATACAGAGTAAAGACTGTATATAAATAAGCTTTGAAATAATAACAATCCATATCTACAAATAGAAATACCCAATACCCTCTTTGTCCTCCCTCCCCAAATTACAGCAGTAACATTTTATCTCCAACATAACTAATGCCACAAGTATGGTATTCTTTCCCTCTCATGATACAGTTGGACTGGTGTGGTCATCAGCTTGAAGAAAACAAACATTAGTCACTCCTCACTGCTGCATATTCTAGTTTCCGTGTATTGCATGAATTGAATATACTGTGATTTAATGTGTCTGCATACTTATGTTAGCATATTCTTTCTGTAACAAAAACCAGCATTACATTGCAAACAAGGTCGAATTTTTTCTTTCACAGAAAGAGTAGGAATTCGTTAAACGATCCCTTTTTCTTCTACATGAATTAACAAAGCAGTTGAAATATTATGCTAAAATTAATCAGCTACCAAATTAAAATGACTTATACTTCCTGGAAAAGTGTGATGTTTCTAACATGTCAAACCCTTGATTTTCATAAATGTCTTTTTTGTGAGCAAATTTGATAAACGTTATAGAAACACACATTACTGACACTGTTCAGCTATATTTCAACTTTCAGCTACAAAGGGGTGTACAGCATGTCAGAAGTAAGGCGTTTAATGTCACAGAATCACAGAAATGTTGGTCAGAAGGGACCCCTGGAGGTCATGCAGTCCAACTTCAACCTTGAAGCAGATGCTTCCCAACATTAGATCAAGTCAGCCAGAACCCTGCTTAACCATGTCTTGCAAAATGCTAGGACAGATCCTGCAGCATCTCAGGGTTACCTGCACCAGTGTTGCACCACAGCTGCAATCTGACAGAATAAAAACAGACCCACATTCACACTATTATTTGGTTCGAAATACTAATGGCAACAAACAACCCTGAATTACCTATTTATTAAGTTATAAATATATGTATCACAGTCTTTAATTGTGGAGAATTTTCAGGGACCACCCTTTCTGGTGCGAGTTGCTGTGTGTAGTATTCTAGGAAAATAAATCTTAACTACCACTAAGGATAAATACCACAAAACTGACAGTCTCTTACTAAAAAGAAGGGGTGGCTGAGGTTATTTTACATAATAAATGGACTGAAATATGATTTTACCAAAACTGAATTTAAATAGGATGCAGCTAGGACATTTATTAATTTATTCAATCATTAATGACAAGTATTAATAGATACTTAAAGAAAAGTGTGGCTATATTTATAGATACAACCATCTCAGTTTGGCAACCTGCAAATCCCTAACTACTGTCTTTCAGAAAATCCACCCCACATTTCTTCTGTCTTTAAGTAAAAAGATATTTGCATTTTCTTTAAACTTTCAAGAGAGAACAATCCTTCTGGGTTGTTAAACATGCATTACTTCCTCTTTGTGTCTAATCCTGGTGTCTCCAAAGTGGACATGAACCTTGTCAGAAGCAGCAACGTTCATGTGAAAGGAAGACTTAGGGAGTGCTCACCACTGCAAACTGCAGCTGTGTAAAGGATTGCACTTACATTTGTTACTATTGAAGGCACAGAGAACATAATAAATTGGCCCACTGACATCCTGGATAAGGTCTGCAGTACTAAAAGTTTGAAAACCTCTAACATAGAATTACCATCCTATCTACGTTGCTATCACTCTTGACATGCAAAACCAGAATTTGTTATGAGAGCTGAAATGTGATGCTGAGCAGCCATTCCCAAATTTCTGTGTGATAACAACTATAATCACATCTTAAAGTTTCTCCTGGATCACTCTGCCTGCCTGTTATAAACTCTTGGGTGAAAACACTGTAAAGCAGCTGCAAAATGTACGTTAGCCTCACAGATCACAAGCTGGCAGAGACCACAGCTTGTGAAACACTGGTTTAGCCATATTGAAATACAACATACACAGAATCCCATTATGCCGTTTTCAGTGTTTCAAAGAACAATTAGACTTTTCACTACATTTTACAAGGAAAAAAAAGTTTCTTTCCTAACTACAAGCACATTTGAGAATCATTTGGCATGTGGGCACTTCAAGTCCACGTTTAAAGTTCCTCATTGTGTAAAGGCAGACCATTTGGAAAACTCTATCAAGTGAATTACAGTATTGCTTTTAGCACGCATAGTTAAGTCTTAAGGCTGTCAAAAGCAGGTAACAAAAACAGTATCTACAGCTTGTGTCTGGTTAAATAAGGAAAAGCAAGATGAAAGAGGAGAGTTCATTACTTTAAAGCAGAGTAAATTGCACCAAAAATATCCATTCTTTACAATACAAAACAAAGCAAAAAAATCCATACAGTAAAAACCTGAGAAGCATCATTCACCAGCATCAAAATTCACATTTTAGTCAAAATAATGTTTCAAACAAAACTATGTCATTTTGTCAAAATCCTCAGTGTTCTTGGCTCAGTTGCAATCTTGAACCTCAGCACATCATGTGGGTAAGATGTCTCTACTGAAAATCACCCACTTCAGTAAGGTGGACACTGTGCACAATATAACCTATGTCTTCTACTTGCACACTCTACCTTGATTCAAATAGCTACTCTTGAATGCTACTTCTCAAATTGAAAAAGACTGGCAGAATCTGGCCATCCTATTTCATTTACTTTCTATTTAGATTGCACATAATTTATTTCCTTGGAAATGTCCCATGTCAAAACAAGCTGGAATAAATCAACACAGCTCGAACGGCTTTGATAGCTACATTGATGTATATCAGCTGAGGATCTAGACGAGTAATTAACTCTTAAACAGTTGTTGGTCAAGCAAGGGGAAGGGGGAAAGGGGAAGAATCATTTGCTCCTTCAGAGACAAGAATTTTGATATACGGACTGCAATCCTTGTCCATGTCACCAGACAATGCCAGGAATGGTGAGCACCTTCAGCTCCCTTACTGGCAAGAGGTTCTGATGAGATGTAAGATGGCTTAAGTGATGCAGAACAGACATGGAACCACTTTACAACCTTATGGCATGTTTAACTGCAACTCCAACATCACTTCTCTTTCATTTGACCCTATATAATGAAAGTGCATGGCACAACTTGAGGAACTCAGTGAAGACCTAGAAATGCAATTCCTATTCCAAGCAAGACTCCTCTTGTCTGGAAACGTGACTAAGTATGAAAAAGCACTTCTAAGTTTTTCCAGAGCAAAATAATACAACGCTCACAACATCACAGATTCCAGTTGAACCATCAACTGCAAAAGCCACCCAAGTGTCCTTTCAACACAGGCCAATTCATTCTTTGAGCAGAGGCCAAGAGTTGGAGATGCATTTAAGATGAGGCTGGATGTGCATCCTGAGTTTCAAACGGTGGCAGAGGTTCTCTCCAGTAGGTGAACTGACTGTAGGTGTCAGAACAAGGGAAGTCGGAAGAATGGCTTCTTTTCAACAAAGGGAAAATGTGATCTACCACTTCACAGAGTCTGACGTAGCTGAAAAATGAACAAATAAAAGAATGCTGAACCATATCAGATCATCTTATTTTGATCTTCTGTAAGTATCCAGCCACTAAGGAATGACTAATACAAACAGACCAGGTGGACAAGTCCCTCTACTCAAAGGAATAAAACTATACTCGAGTTTAGTGCCCAGCTTCCAGAAAGGATTCACAGTTCACAGAAGAACTTTATTCTAATCCATTCATTATCACAAATGATACTTGCTTATTAAGAAACAAATGCCATTTTACATCCAGATCATCTGCTAAAACACTCAAGCACCATATTCTGCTTCTCCATTTCTGCCCAGCTTGGCTCAAGCAGCTCCCTGCTCAACTGATTATTCCTATTTTATACACATATGGCTCCCCGTCAATTAAGGACACTTAACATTACCAAAGGCTATTTCCAGTGGCAGGTGCTACCAGTGCCTAAGTATCTTGATGGAAGCACTCAACCCTCTCTTCAGATTTTGTTTGCTGGCTCTTCTAGATAGAAGCTCCAGAAAAAGGAAATTTTGAAAAGGCCATGAAAAGACAGAAGGCTTCAGCAAACTTGTGAGTCTCATTTTTATGCAGACTAAGCCATACACTTACAACTCTTTTACATGATTAAAGTAGATGGGATATATTATACTAATACAAAACAAATTTCTTTTTGTCAGCTTAACTGAAGGAAAGTGGAAAGTCTGTATTTTATTGTAATTTTTTCTGTTTTCTTTGAAGCACTCTACGGAATCTTTCATTACTAAAATTAAATTGATCTTTGGGCAACTTGAGTCTCAAATTAGCACAGTGAATTAATGTAGTCCATAAGATGTTAGGGATGAGATTACTTACGATGAGATGTTTGTCTTTGCATGCTCCTGTATGAGTTCTCCTTTGGGGTTAACTGTAAATATCCTGTTTAAAGAAACTCCCACCTGCTTGTATGAATAAACATCCTAAAAAAGACAAGAAAAAAAGAGAAGTCATTATTCTACCTTTGTACAATAATGTCTTTTCTCACTGGAATATATTACACAGAAGAACACATTCACACAGTATTGGTACTAAATGTACTTAGTTCTTGTGCACCTGAAGTTCTCCATTATGTTACAAATGAGGTAAATCTAACAAAGTGTTAGTGAAACAGACACTTTGTTGCTAGGTAAGGAATTTGCCACTTCAGTTTAAACCATTGATCAGTTTAAACTATTATTCAAAATCATGTTCATTTTTTCAGTAACTTCCCTTGACACATTAACATTCAATAAAAAACTAGTGATATTTGGTGTAAAAGCATTAGCGCCTCCTTTTTATTTTTTTTCAAAGAATATTTCATTTCCTGAGTGCATTGTACTAAGTATCTTACAACAGTGCACAGAGGTTAAAACATAACTGACACATCAAACAGGAATTACTTTTTAAGGACAAGGTCACAAAAGGAAGTCATAACAAATATGCCTACATTAAAATCCTTGGAAACATGTCTTAGCTCCCAAGTTCCGATTTGTGCCACAGTCCATGTCAGAAAAAGGGGAAAAGAAGGGAAAGCAAGAAACATATGCCAGAATAGTAATAGTGAGCCCCAGCACATAATGTGGATGGAACTACAGGAAGTACAATTAGAAGAATTAAGAATGTCTTCTAAAAATTCAGATTGCTATGGAAAGCAATAAATAGGTTTTGATCTGTTCTGAAAAAAAGCTTGACAAAACCAAAGATAAAAATATCTCCCAGAAGATCAGACTAAAGATGATCTTCCATTTTGCTAATATAAGTCATGGTTTTAAAAGCCAAGGTGGTGAAAAAGTGGAATATTAATGAAGATACAAAGATTATTTTTACATCTATATTGTAAAGATTTTTTTAAAAAAAATTAAGTCACTGGAAAAAAAAAAAAAAAAGTGAATAGTAGTCACTTCAAGAATTCAGCATCCTGGCAGTCCACAGACTGTCTACACCTGTAACATCCATAAGTACAGAAATTTTCCTGAGTCTGTTCTTGTAAAAACAAACGAAAAACTGAAAACAAACCAAGAAAAGCAGAAAACTGAGAAAGCTGTGATCCTGATCTTCACAAAGCCAGGGGCACATCACAGACCTGAAGCCTGAACTCTGGCAGCAGAGAAGTGAGTTACCAGCAATTACTTTAGAAACATTAGCTTAGTGTTTTACTTGAAAGTTAATTGAAATATGCATGAAAATAGTGATGCCATTTTATTTACCTGAGGTTCAGAAAATGGAACTAGAGGTAGATTCACCCATAATACAGCATCACAACAGTTTTTTAAAAACTGATTTCAGCATCCTACATTTAAAGGTACCTTAATTACAGAAATTAAGCTGTGTACGATATAACAATTTAATATAGCAATTGGACAGGGAGGAGCTCCTTTTACCTCTGACATAAAGCTTTTAAAGAAGCACATGCCAGCGTCCCCAACTCTGCCATAGTCCCTGAGACTCTTTTAGATGTATAAAAGTATTGTTTTGCTTAGGGCAGAAGAGTTGCCTATAGCCAAATATACAGCCTCCAAATGGTGACAGAGGTCTGTGTTCCCCTCTCCATGTCAAATGTATCACTTTCCATACAACATAGAGCCTTTTGACCTCAATGGGACTTCCAAAGTCTTTTGAATGTACTTAAGAGTTTGAAGTGTAAGCCCCACCAATATTAATCTGAAATATTTTCTGTTTGCCCACGGGTTTCTCACTGACACTGTATCTGTGTGAATTAAAATGAGTTCAGTGTTTTCATACAAGTTTAACTGCTAATTTATGCAGATATAGTTACTTTGCTGCTCTTCTGTCTCTGCATCCTACATTGAGGTATTTTTGAGAAAGAATGTTTATATTTCCTTTGTAGAGGGCCCAATAAGATATTCTTAATTCTCATTTATAGCTTCTAGGTTCTAATGCAACAGAACCATGAAATAACAGCAACGCTTCTGTTCTCTGCAATAGAAATAAATTCAGGCTATTACTTACAGCAGGTCTGTTTCCAAAAGCAGCATAAAAGGGTTCTGTGTTAGGATAAAACAAATTTTTTATGTCTGTCAAACACTGAACTTTAAATTTTTCTGGCTTCTTTTCTATGACTTCTCTGAAATGATAAAAAAGGAAAGCTGAATAAGTACACATGAAATACAGAACAAACCATTTTCTTTATTCAATATTTTCACCTAGCTCTATACTGCTGCAGAGCACCCACCCGTCACCAATATATTTTCTTTTGGAAGTCAGAGTGCCCATGAAGACCAAACAGCATTGCCAAGCTTACATAATGGACACACTAAATAAATCCTCTTAAACTTCTGTTGAAACATACATTGCAAAGAGAGCTACTGAGAAAAGATGGTGGATTACAAAGAGTAGCTGCTAAATCAAGCCCTCTGAAGCATAAACTGTCATCAAGTAAACTGCCTCCTGAGAACTGCAGAATGATTCATAGATTATATTAGCCCTCACTGTGTATAGTGCCTTTTTTCATTTTATTTTTAAAAGGACTGCAATCACCATATGTGCTAGAAGCATCTCAGCCTGTTAAGATACTTCTACAGTCAGGGTACGCCATCACTGCTAAATAGCAAAAGTTCAGAAATAAAGGAATCTTGTTTCTCTTCAATTGCTCCATACAGAATATAGAATTCATTAATGAACAGAGAAGTTCTCATCCCTCAGCAAAAGCCCTTTCACAAAAGCTTCTCTTGGCAAGAAGACTGAACAGGTGGCAAAGTCTGGAGTTCCCATAATATAGGAAGATGCCAGCATGGCACAAAAGCGCTTAAGAAGCTCAGAATCCCAGATCCTAGTACCAACACATATGTCAAGGAAGATGTGAATAGTACAGAAGGTTCATGGGAGTAAAACAGCCCTTTGGAACAGCAGATCCATGTAGAAATCAAAGTTTGAGAATGTGCAACAGACAAATGAAACCATCTTTCCTCAGTCTCGCATACACCTGATCTCAAACATACAATAATTAAATCCACGGCTAACAAGTCATTTATTGCCCACACACCACAGCAGTTATAACAGTGTACACTGAAAGATGGGCATTCTTTAGTCTAAACAAGATACCAGAGTATCACTTTAAAGGCATTTCTAGACATGAGGAGCATAAGGTAACAGTAACTACCCTTTCACTGCATTTATTATTTAATCAGTCTGAGAAGTGCACTGTAATACCTCTACGGTTTCTTATATTTAGAACATGACTGGTAAGACAGCCTGTAGCATGTCACTCAATCAGGAGAACATCTGAACAACCTTTCATTAAAAATTCTAATGAAATATATTCTGTCACAGCAGCTTTTAACAGCTTAAAATATTTTCAGTAATCACTTGACATGCTTCAATTAGGAAGTGAAGTTATAATATTCATAATCGATGCTATTCTTATTCACTTACTGCAGTTCAACACCTAGAAAAGATAACACTGTCCACACAGAATCCCATAGCACAGTCAGGCATATAAAAAGTTCATTTCATTGTCACACAAATTTCTTCAAAACCCACTAAGAAATAATCTCCCACAAAAATAAATCTATGCCAATTGGAACACCTTACAGGTCAAGAAAAGAGTGATTGCTATTAAAACACCCATGTTTCTCCTATGGCTAAATATTAACACACCATGTTAAACACACAAAGTCACCAAGCAGTACCTATTGGTAAACAGCGAACACAGACATGCCTCAATAAAACTAAGCAATCTATTGAGTATCTATTGAATTTTGTTTTTCTCTACAAAAATTTCTTCTTAAATTCTGCGCCAATATGTTAAAAAAAAAAAAAAGAAAAAAGAAAGAAACACCCCCTTCAAAACAAACAAACAAATAAACAACTACATTATTTCAAGTACTTCCATTTAAAAAAGGAATATTCAGCCTTCACCAACCTCAGAGTTTCTTTCTGTGCAGAAGTGAAATTGCATTACCTGTGAAGAGCTGAGAATAGGCTGCTTGGACTCAGCAACACTGGCCCCTGAGGCAGCACAGTTCCTCTTTCATTGACCCAGTGCAAGTATCCTCTGGTCATGCCTGCCATGCCAATAGCACGAGCTGAGCAGTACAAAAATTTATATCCATTTCTGTGAGCAGATATAAAAGAAGAAACTACTATAAAAATAAAGCAGGTATTTAAGTATTAATAATTTTGTAGGCTTATTTTTACATGAATCAAGTTGTGACTGTTAAAGACTTATGTTTAACTTAACTGAAAAGGAGTAAAAATATTTATACCAGAAACCTAGATAATTCAAACCTATCTAGCTCCACTGCATTTTATGATTACACCTAAAGAAGGCTCATTTATCTCTGCTCTTCTCATGACTTAAGGTTTCCTATCCATCCCTGCATGGTGGAACCATTGTCCTTAGAAGTAACTGAAATGACACCTGTGAAGAGGAAAACACTTGGCACAAAACAGATGCTGATGTATTGGCCTTTGCTGTACTAACAGTGTTGCATTCCTGCTCCTTGAGCCTCTGCAACAACACACTAGCCTATGTACAGCAGTAACATATTCCTTCAAGTCGGAACAAATTTGGACTTCAAAATATAGTATGATAAGTAATCTTTAACTTAATATTGAAATAAGTTTAAGCAGAAGTCAGCCTTTGATTCTGTTCATGATAAAACAGACTACTATCTGATATTAGTTCAACTTAAGAGTAGTTTTCTTTCCAAATCCTACAAAGAAATATTGTATTCAGTGCATGCATCATCATTAGATCTAAGTTTTGAACGTTTATATGGTGTTCAGCTGTAACATCCAGCCACCACATAATTAACTCTGTAATTTGAAAACCAACACGACTCAGATCTATTTTTTATCCCTATGTTTATGAACCCCAAAGCCCTAGCAACTGGCAATGCTAGCAGGCAGAGAAATAACAACAGCAATTAAAAAAATTAATTAACATTTTCACCAAATGTAATGCAGAGGTTATACACAGAACTCAGCATGTCAATTCTCAGGCTGTGCTGTCTTTTCTGTGAACATGTATGTCTATGCACAGACAAGTGTCTCCAGCATAATTTAGATTCCATCATCCATAATTTATAATTCATCACTCATGTAAAACAAAAAGCAATAAACGAACCTCAGCATAACCCTAGTACACAGAACAAATCAGATTAACTAAGAGGATGTTTGTGATGTGTACCAGAGGCTCTTCAAACATTTATGATAATTTGAATATATAAGAAAAGCTGATGTTAATGTAATAAAAGAAAACAGCAATCAGTAATACTCCTTGTGAAAACTGAAATCAGATACTACTTCTGATCCCATTCAGACATCAATTAATTTTTACTCATTTTCTTTTTTTCTCTCAATAGGTAATTAAAAAACTCACCATACTCTGTCTTTGATCTTCCAGTATACACAATGGATTGACTATATTGCAAAATGTATCCAAGGAACCAACAGTACACCTGTACTTTTGCATTAGCCTTGCTCACCTAGAAGCATTCCCACACATCACTCCATGTGAGCTGGCACAGTCTGACTATTTTCTCACATTCATATTCATCAGAGGAAACATCCATATTTTTCTGGAATCTATTGCTCTAGATCATACTCATATAATCTCCCTGTTAATGACATTAATTGACCTAAAGCACAGCTGATATACTGCTGCAATTCCCAGTTAACCAAAAAGTTACATTGTTGCAACTCCATAACTTATTCAAATTACTACAGTCTTTGGAACTAACTGTAGTTGTCTGTTTGGAATGATTGGAAGCACAGTCACTGCTCACACACCGGGTTTTTGGTATCACAAACCAGGTTTTGCTCTGGATATCATGCAGCAGATGTTTACACTGTGTAAGCACCACTGAAGTGATGAGAGATTGATGAAACTGTCACCCTTATAGGTTAAGAGAAGCCTAGAGAAATTTTAATGTGCAAATAAATAAACACAAGCCACAGATACATGAACAGATTTACTGAATACTCACTGGCTCACTTTATGGTACAACTTCGCAATCCCTTGGTGTGTCCAGTCTTTACCAAGAGTTGGCAAAATATGACCTAAAGTATCTGACCTGAATGAAGGAAAAACAATATAAATGAACAGAAAAAACCCCAATACTTATAATAACACTTGAGGCTAATACAAACCCCACTAGCCTATTTGGGCAGCAGCAAATGAAAATAGGGTTTTCTATATGATACTGATTGTAATCAGAAGAGGATTATTTTGTTCCCTTCTTTAGAAGTAGACTGATGTGCTCCTCCTTGGCCATGTTGTTTTAATTACTCTTGGGCCCCAAGACAGCTAAGCTTGTGACCCATAAAGTAACATGAAAGTTACAGCACACAGGCCACCAACCTGACAGTAGGAGGCCATCAGTACTAAGCATACTTTTTGAGGTTTATATTAAATGTTTTCTAAATAAACCAAATCTACTCATAAGAGAAGTTTCTGGGAAACTGAAAGTGTGAGACAAGTCACATTCTAGCTTACTTCAAACTAACTTCTCTATATAAATATGCCAGGAGCTTGTCACATATGAAGTATTTTGAAATTTCCCATTTTATATGAGAGATTACTTGCAGTATAACAAATGGTGCAAATGAGCACCTTGCTTGACCAAGTATTGTACAGATACACAGCAAGAAGTCCACACCTAAATATCTTGCATCCTAGAGGGGAAAACATTGGACAGTGGCTTAGGATGGATTTGCACTGGCATTGTAAAGTGAAGCAATTAAGTAACTCTGGGCAGCTCAATGAGAGAGAGAAGAACATATCCCACTCACTTAACTGAAGCTTAAGAAAACAAAGTAGGGGGACATATAAAATTACATTTGCACCAAAACACAATTTTGTGATACAATGGATAAATCACAAGAAAGAAGAGAGTTTCAGTTTAAACCAAGTATTTTTATTCCTCCCAGATTGCACTTGGAAATGATTTTTCCCCTTTTGTTTCCTGACTAGATATAGTTTAGTTTGATTTTTGAAAGAAATTGATTTCAAAACAAATCTAAGCATTTTGCTTTAAAAGACAATGCTTAGTTTTTTTATTAAATGTTTCCCCTGTTCCACACACAATTGTTTTTTTCAATGTTAAATAAATAAATAAATAAATAGAAAATAGCAAGTCAGTGAATCATATTGGTCACTGCAAAATTCTGGGTTTTACCCAAAATACTAATCTGAAACTTTCCATCAGATTCTAATTCTGACATTGACTTTCGAGTCTTGTCTTCTAAATAATAATAATGCCAGTTAAAAGAAAATTCATGTTTCTTCTTTTCAATGTAGCAAGTGTACTTCGTAAGTGTGATGCAGCAAAAAGGTTAGGATTTTGCAGAAGGTCCTCCAATACTGCTGTAAATACTATAATGAAACACCAATAGGTAACACATAATGGGCAGATCTTGCATTTGTCTTTATTAAATTAAGAATTCAGCTAAAGATTCTTGCATTGTTTGAAAATCAAATAATAAAAGAAATAAACATCCTCATAAAACACTGGAATTCCCTGACTCAAAATTCCCTGTTAATTACTTTTTCCTTTAGTCTAAAAGGCAACTTGCCCTTGCAGATAAAGTCTCTCCCTGCTCATGAACTCACCGTGTGATTGTTCCATCAATGTCAGAAATAACTACTTTATCATCCCAATTCCATAGGTAGATGGTGCCTTCGCAGCGGCAGGTGCCTTGATACTGTGTGGTAACACTAAAGGTCACATCATTGGGGCCATTCTTTAGCTTTAAGCTTTTCTGCAAGACATTATCAGCAAGATGGTCAACAAACTGAGCATGTGAAATGAGCACAGTGCAAACACAAAGCCACAGATGATCACTGGCTCAGTCACACTGAGTCTTATTGCTTTCAGCAGAGCTAGGGTCTAGATGATGACAGCAGAGGTTTGCCCTGCATGGTCTGTATTAGGCACTGGTAGAACAGCACAAAGCAAATAAACAGGAAAAAAAAGAAAAAAATATCTGTTTCACAATCAGGTATATAAAAAAAAATAATCCCCAAATGTTCACTTAAACAGCAACAAATAGTGAAATTGGGACTATCTATGGGCGTTTTCCATTCTCAGACATAGATACACATGTTGAGAACTGTGATTAACAAGAAGTTCCATAAACACTAACAAAGAGTGTTTATACGGGGACTTTTACCCCGTAGGGTATTACATCTCTTTCCTACAATAACCCACTTCTCACACCTTATGACCTATTACCCTTCAGTCTCCACTAGACAGCCTTCACTTTCCCACTGTGTGTCGCTCAGTGACATGCTGGACAAGAGATCTCTGCTCTGATTCTATTTGTTGACCTAACTGTTCTTTTCCCTCAAACCTATGGGAATTTCAGACTCTAAGTGTACATTTTTCTTAATTATCTTTCACTGCAATTTTTCAATTAGTTAAAAACTGAAAAGGAGGTGGGAATGAAAACAACTGATGAGCAACTGATCAGTCACACCCACTGTTTCATCAAGAAACCAATTAAGAGCAGGTTTAGCTTCATCTAATTTCTTCAAGGTTTCTGAAACTGAAAAGTACCAATAGATTTATGCCACCCTTGCTTTCTCTTTGCTATAGAAAATTGCCAACACATCCCATCTGTCTCGTGGGAAAAATTCTACATTTCTTACAAACTATCACAGCAGTGAGCAATGAGATGTTTAATGCTGTACACCTTGTGTGGGTTTCCTTCAGAAAATTAATTGGCTGTAGATAAGATGACAAAAAGTATTTCCCTAAAGTAGTCCATTTTTTCAGTTCAAATTGGAATGTACAGAACACAAAACTGAAACAGTTTTGTCACCATTAGTCAAAACACCTCTGCCATAGAGAAAGAGAATTGGCTTCAAAGAAATTAATAGCCTAGCCTCATAGTAATTTCACAAGCAGCTCTTTCAGAAATTACTGACGGAAAACTATCTTTACGCAAAATGTGACTGTCTGCCTATAAATGAGAGGAAAGGAAAGGAGAGAAGGAAAAAAGGCAAGAGAGGCCTGTGGGTTAACATACACACATTACATATACTACAAAAAAGGATGTGGTTCCAGTACACTTACTCAGGTGAAAAACACATACTTTGGAATTTAACTTTGATATTTTTCTAAATGGAATCCCACCTCTGAATGCCAGCACTTGCTGCAGGGAACAACATTCACGCTTAATACATAAAAGAGATGGGAAAAGAGTTTTTTTGAAAAATGAAACTAGAGAGAATGAAATGCATGACATGAGAGCTAATTAAGCTTTGCAAGCCTGAATAACAGTTGGTTCTTGTTGCATTAGAAATGACACTTCAGGACAAGGATGTAAAATTAACTCACAAGCTGGTCAGAAGTGAGTCGAAGCGATTTTTTGTAACTGATTCCAGACAATAATGAGAGATGACTCGAGTTGGTTTGTAATGACCCAAGGTTTTGTTTGGCAGCTCTAGGGTCTTCATCACTTGAAGAAGATTCATCTTTTACCCTGGAACATTGCACACACAGAAAATGATGTTATCATGTCAGTAAATGCATCTCAGTATCCATTAAAAATGCATTAACTGTGAGTCACCAAATAAGTCCTTGATTCTCTGCTTCCAAGTACTGTCTCACAGGAGGTCATTCACATTATGACTTTGAAAACATCAATGAAGCACCAAATTTTCATTCAGGCATGTTCCCCATTATTCATACTTGTATTTCTCTAGCCAGTCACTCGTCTATAAGCTAGTTTTCATTACTTAAATTTAAGAAATATAAATTAATGTACTGTATTGACTCAAAAATCTCATAATAGTAAAAAAAAAAAAAAGAAAATAATACCCACCAGATATTAGAACTACAAAAAAATCCTCTGTTCTCGGGAGAAGAGAGATGCATTTTTTGCTCTGGCTTTCTATTCCCACTTCTCTCCTCCCACAAAGAACTTAAAAATTAATAAAAAAGAAATGCTGATGGTGATTTTATTATAGAAAGTAACTCATCCCTCTCTTTCAATGAGCAAGCTCAGCTCATTGGATGAGTCTTTTCCAGTATTTTCAGGATTAGCCCATTCAGGATACAATGATGAAAAGTCATAAAACCTGAGCTCCCTCACGCTATTTGGTTTAAATACACATATGTATAGATTTTTTTTTTTCTGCTACAATCGTGTTTTAGAAATTTGCTAAGAGTATTTTTCATCAGTAAAAAAATCTACCATTGGAGGCATAAGGTAAAATATTCTTTCAGATCTCACGAATCTCATCTTTAAAACAATCAGTATTTGGCCTCTTATTTCAATCACACCTGGATGCTGTTCGATGTTAAGAAGTCTTGACCCAATATCAAGGAACTGTACGCCATGACTAGCAACATTTAAAAGCCTATTTTATCCTTTGTGACATCTGATCTCAAAAGCTTGACTCAGAATCCCACTAGTCACATTTTGCTCACAAACAATAAATTTTTAATGACAGAATTCCAAGCCGAGTTAAAGTTTAAACAACACCAATTTCAGAATCTAGTCTGCTTGAAGTCTTAATCCCATTTTAAAGCTTATCTTTAAACAACCACATAAGAAATAGATCTAAACATTATTTGTCATTTTTAAACACCAAATCAGCCTTTCTGATTTATTCTGTGGCTCCCAACCTCACAGAGGCAATGGAGACAACAGCTAGTCTCCTAAAGAATGAGGAATCCTCTTTCCAGCACATTCACCAGGACTGCAGCTGCTGACAACCAGAAAGAACAGATAATGCCTTTTTGTTTCAGAAAGGTGATCCCTCAACTTAGCATAAAGAGAATATCCGAATCTGCTCCTTTTCAGCTCTAAATGCAGATAGCACATACATGAGCTGTCTTTACATTAAGATCTGTACACACAGAAAAGGGGCAAGGTAGGAGAGCTGGATAACTCATCCCTCCAAAGCAAGTTAAAACTCATCTTGTAGAACTCTTCTAAAGATGAGATTCTGGTTATACAGTGTTTGGAGTGCAAGAAGGAAGACTTCTGCAATACTTGAAAGAAGCAACAGAAAATCATGGTTATTACTTGTGAAAAACACTCTGGGAAGTCTTAGGTCCCTGAACTTCCCAAAATATGCAGGAAAAGCTTGAGTTATCAGGCCATAAATCTAAGTAAATTGAAAATATGCAACTAGAATCTGACAGAAACAGGGGTTCATCCATGATGTTCCCTTGAAAACTGTAGAGAAACACATGCAGCTTTGGAGAACTGCTCCAATTATGGTTTGTTTTCAAAGGGCCAGAATGCGTGCCACAGAGCTGCCAGCCAAACCACAGAAATGACAGGGTGCACTCTGCCATGGGCAGAGCCCTCCTATCTGCAGTTATGAGGTGCAATGAGTAACAAATTAAACATATTTCACTGACACATTATTTCTTTGATCAAATATATGAGGTAACTTCCTTTCATTTTTAAATGGTCACTCTTGCTTATTTGATGTACAGGTAATTTTGGGGGTACCTGTTTGCTCTGCTCATCTGTGAAGAGTCCTCTGTAAGTCCACTCTCACTCATGCCTTGCTCTGGCTTTGTTTCCTGCAAAAACACAAGTATGAGTAGCTGTTCATGTTCTGTTGAGCTGAAAGCAAATGTTTTTAGAAAACTATTTGAAAATCAGATTCTGTCTTGTACAGACTTGGTAAAAATCAACAGCATGTTTGTTTGCCTCTAGGCAAAGTAAAATCTCTGACAGAAAAAAGGCTGTACAAAGAACTGAAAAATTCAAATATAAACCTCAGAGCATAATTAAGATTTAGTTTTGCATGGAAGTAGAGAAATACCAGGTTTCAAATCTAGTACTGTTGAATTTCTGGGATCAACTCTGTAACTACTCAGTTCATACACCTCAAATACCTAGATTTCATCTGAAAAAGCAAAATATGACTCCGGAGAAGGAAAAAACTACAATTACCTTTCATAGAATCATTAAAATTTTTAATCTAATAAAACTTTCCAAATTGCTCTTACCTTCAGTAGATACTATACACTATGATTGCCATTCCACATGATTTTCAAATAGTGAATAGTTCTACTTTTAAAAATTCAAAGTTGCCACAACTCAAGAGATAACCAAATACTTCCAGAGGTAAATTCTAAAAACTTTGAACAACTATAAAACTAAAATCTCATGCTCTGAAGCCCATACCCACAGATCAGTACAATGCTTATTTCATGCAAGGCTAAAGAAGTTCCTGACTCAGGCATAACCATAAAATTGTATTAGAAGGCATTTTCTCCCCTCAAGTACTAACGCTGCAATAGGATAAATTAATATGAAGAGGTTTTATTAGCCAACTTTAAAGATTAAATATGTCTAGACAGGAGATCAATATTTCATATAAAGCTTTGGTTTTTTCACTGTTTTTTAATGTTCATCCATGGCTTTAAGGCTGTTACCACAAACTTTTAATGCTCTGAAAAGAAACTCAAAAGACTTTCAAACTGATATATATAGTCAGTTTTCCATCTTAGGTTTTGCTGAATTTTACAGCTCACATTACTCATAAATATGTCTGCTCTTCAAGTATCAAAATAAAGCTGCAGAAGGGTAGGTAGTCTGCATGAAAACATTCAATTGTGGCACAACTCTTTCATCCTAGGTTCTCAAAAAGAGATTTAATACATAAGATAATACTGCCTCAGATTTGTGTAACGAAAATAAAGGCAGAACCAAAACTCTTCAGGCAAATGTTTCAGGTAGGGTCTGATCCAAAGTTTTCTCAAGTCAAGAGAAATCAGACTCCAGACCATGTTTAAATATCTCTTAATGTGTATAACCTCAGGAACACTGAATACCAAGTTCTGAGGGATGACTATGGAGATACCCAGCCTTCCCCCATTGCAGCCAGGAGGAAACGCTTGCTCCTTAAACTTACCTCTTTAATAGTGCTGTTCCTCCCTCGCCATGAAAACCACCACCTTCCGCCTTTTTTGGGCATCTTGTCCCTCATTATAGATTCCACAGTTGCCTGTGATAAATGGATGGTAACATAAAAAAGGCCCAAAACAAAGGACAACCTGATACATGTAAACGAAAAAGTGTCAAACACACAATTTTAACTGATAATAAATAGAATAAAAGTAAACATACTGTCTGCGGACCATAAACTCTACTAAAGCAAAATCTAATGGTATCCAGAACTGCTCTGAAGTAACTTAAGCATGAATACTTATGGTATTTTTAAAAGGAAAATGAAAAATAAATCAAATCAAAGAAGAAAAAAAAAGCATAAAGAGATATTAGTATAATGTCTAGAATGGAGAAATTACTGTTCCTAAGTTATTTAGTACAAATTGTATGGGGGGCAGGGGAGGGGGGGGAAGAAAAATAACACTTCTGGAAGGAGTTGTCATGCAGAACCATAACAAACCAACAAGCAAGATGGTTATTCTCTTTTAAAAATAACTGTAAAGTTCATATTTAATCACCAGTTAAGGAAAAAGCAAAGAAGTTACTAGCTTTTATGACTTTTGTATGATGCTATGAATTTCACTCATAATGTTAGAATTGGGTTTTTTTTAAACCCTGGTTACTTTTCACTGGTTCCACATACTAGACACAGGCAGAGAAGTTTCTTTAAATATCCATAATGACTGGAGCCTTATGCATTGCAACAAGGAGAGCTGAATTCTTTCCCTCAGAGACAAATAAAAGATAAAAGGGCAAAATATTACAGTAAAGATGGCCACAGGGTTTGGTACAGCCTGCAACAGCTTAGCCACTGCCTTTCTGAGGTGATAGCTTCCACAGTGTGGTCACCAAAAGAAAGCTGTGATGTTGATTACTGATTTAGAAAAAATTTTAAAAACAGTTTTAAGAACTTTTAGCAGTAAAGAGAGGGGGCTTCACTCAACTAATGAGTGGGACCATGCATCCCATTTCTCATTTTTTCCACAGGTTCTTTTCACCATGTTATTTAAAGTATATGAGAAAAAAAAGAAATGACAAAGGAATAAAGTTGAGTAAATGAAAGCTTTTTAAACAAAGTACAAAAAACAGGGATCAGATGAAGCTATTGAGAATGGAATGTCATCACAGAGAACAACAGCTACAATTTAAAGAGGTTCTCAAACATATCGACAACTTCAAGATGTCTTACTGACTTTTAGTGGGAGAATTCACATGCTTACAATTAGATATGCATTTAAGTGCATTTTGCAGAACATAAGTAAATTTCTTTTGCAAAAACTTCAGTTTTCAATGACTTCACAGTGTCTGTTTTAATAAAGTATCTTAGTATTTCAATTCCTTAGTTTTATTACTACAGCAGAGCAAAACTCTAAATAACAAGTCTTGAAGAAAACCAGTAGGATGACTAGTAGCATAAATGAGTAATTTCAGTTCCAGAGGTACAGTTCAACCTACTAAACTTTCCCAATCATACAGATTGTTCCAACTCTAAATACTGGTTTCTGTGCTAAATTAAAATTGCACTGTCTAGAAAGTTATCAGCATCCAGAATATAAATTCGCCATTAAAAAAAAAAAAGAACACATGGAATTTCATGCTCATACAAGATTTCTCTCAACTGATAACCTATGAATAATGGCGTAAGTATATGCTGTTGAAAGAACTGCCATTTCTTGTAACTTTACGAAAAAATATTTGATAACATTTCCATTTACCCATCCTAGGCAAAACCCAGAACATCTGGCTCAGGCATTGAAGTGTTTTATCAAAAATGCAGTTACCTTGCATTATTTTTGCCACTGAAGACCCAGTAACACCTATCAAGAACTGAATCACACCATGGGAGCACCCAAAAAACACAGAGTAGGATAACTATTCACCTTCTTCTATGCATTTGAGTTCCATGGGATGAATCCCACCTTTGGTGATTCCTAGAACATCTGCAGTAATGCACAAAAACATCTGGCTATGTGACATCCTTGAAATTCAAGCCACATTTACCAAATATTCAGGACTTTTTGGATCAATTTATTTTATATGGTGTATTGTAACTGCTACTGTGCAGTTACACCTGCCTGCATGTAAAGGAAATGTGCCAATAAGAAAGAACACAGTGGCAGAAAATATTCTGGACTTGTAAGAAATTTTTAGTCCGTCCTGATGGCAACAGAAAGAGGATTTGAATTTACATGAAACAAATTCAAAGATACATGAAGTGTTGCAAGTGGCAAAAGTAAAGTTTAGGTTCCAAAATTTATTAAATCCATGGCTAACCAGGATACAAAATAGTACCAACTGTGATCCTACTTCTTTATGTACATTTACAGTAGCGTGTATTTCTGTTATGAGCACCTCTCTGGCACCAGGTTATGTGGAATTGAACTAACTTCTTCAGCATGTTTATAACAAGCCAACTTACACAGCTGTCACACAGTTGTATCAATCTGTCACTACCTACCTGGGTGAAGAACAACCAACTGAGAAATAGAAAACTAGCAAGC
The DNA here is from genome assembly GCA_013399695.1 of Formicarius rufipectus. Lineage (NCBI taxonomy): Eukaryota > Metazoa > Chordata > Aves > Passeriformes > Formicariidae > Formicarius > Formicarius rufipectus. Next base: position 504,614 of record VXAU01003369.1, read on the forward strand.
TGGAAGCCTTTGTTATCTAGTAGTTAAAGCTTATTCACTGGGGCTATGTTTCCTGGACCCTACATTTATTTAATACAAGCTGCATACGTATAAAATGGAAAGCAATCACCAAGTATTCAGCTAAAGCAAACTCTAACATGGGTTAATATAATTTACATTTACAATCTATATTAATGCGGTAAAAAAGGAAGTTTTCTTTCTTCAAAAGGGTTGTAATAGCCTAGCAAACAAACACTATTCACAGACCAAACTTAGTCCCGTTTATTTAGCCCTTAGCATAAGGTAGATCACTGGTTATGTGTGGATAGATACTGTGTTCTCTTGTACAACAACCTTCTTCCTTCCCCTCCTCAATGGTATAATTTCACAACACCTCTTCTCACCAATCTTCATGTTCAATCTCACCTTTGGCAAAGGTTTCTGGAATGCCTGCATTGCCAGCAGAAGGGGACCAGCTGTCGTCCAGTTATAGTACCTGGGCATGCAAGAGAGACAATTACTGCATTTATTAATTCCAATTCACAATCTACCTCATATTCAACACCTGGCAGGTTAAAACTATGAAGCACAGGTCAGACTCTGGCCTGCACCAGTAATAACATCTTATTCCACAGTATGTTCACAGGTATTTATGACATATACTTCTCAGGGCATGCAAAAGAAACTAGGTCAAGTAGAAAGGGTATTTGTTATGCATTCCTCAACTCATAGAATCACAGAATGGTTTGGGTTGGAAGGGACCTTAAAGATCATCTAATTCCAACTCACTTGCTAAGGACAGGGACACTCCATTAAAACAACTGCTCAGGGCCCCATCCAACCTGGCCTTGAACATTGCCAGATATGGCACACCCACCATTTCTCAGGGCAACCTGTTGCAGTGACTCACCATCCTCACAGTAAAGAATTCCTCCAAACATCTAATCTTCACTCTTTTAGTTTAAAACTGCTCCTCCTTATCCCATCACTATCAGCTCATGTAAAAAGTTGTTCTCCTTCTTTTTTATAATCCCCCTTTAAACACAGAAAAAAATAATGAAGTCTCCCCAGAGCCTTCTCTTCTCCAGGTTGACCAATCCCCAGTCTGTCTTCATAGTCTTCATAGGAGAGGTGCTTGAGCCCTTTGATCACACCTTTGGGTCCCTTCTCCAAACTTGCTCAAACAGCTCCACGTCCTTCCAATGCTAGGGACTCCACAGCTGGATGCAGCACTGCAGGTGGGTCTCACCAGAGCACAACAGAGGGGCAGAATCACCTCCCTCAACCTGCTGCCCAGACTGGTTTTGATGCAGCCCAGGATATGGTTGGCCTTCTGGAAATACACACTGTTGGCCCATGTCCAGCTTTTAACTCACCAGAATCCTCAAGTCCTGGGGGTCTCAATGAGTTCATCTCCTGTTCTGTTCTCAGATCTCGGATTGCCCTGACCCAGCTGCAACACCTTGCATTTGAATTTGTTGAACTTCATGAGGTTCTAAAGGGCCCATTTCTCATGTTTGTCCAGGTCTCTCTGGTTGGTATATCCTCTTTCTCTTGACTCAACTGCACTACTCAGTTTTTGTCATCTACAAACTTGCTGAAGGTGTGCTCAGTCTCACTATGTCATTGATAAAGGTATTGAAGAGCACCAGTGTCAAGACAGAGCCCTGAAGAACACCGCTCATTACCAGCCTCCACCTGGACAGAGACATTGACCATAACTCTCTGGCTGCCAGCAAAACAGCCAATGACCTTAGTATAGCTCATTATGACAGCATGAGCCACATTTTTCACAAGTTTTTCACTGTTTTTCCATAAAATTCGGGGGCTGTAGTCTGTAGGATACCAAGCTTCTGCTATTACATGTTGAACATGGGTCAACTTAGTTACAGACAGTAGGACAATTACAGGATCCATTGTCTGGGGAAGCTGAAGCTCACACAACAGTCAGAGAATATGACAGCAAGATCCCCAATAAGTACTCTTTTCTTCCCAACACATTCAGGAAGCAGGCAAACACTACCAGCAAATTCAGAGAACCGTCAGGAAAGCAGCAAGTGACTCAAGTCAGAACACAGTGAGGATCAGGTATGAGGCTGTAGCATGCATCTGGTACGTCAGATTTGCATAGGTGATGTCTAAGTACAGTGCCATGATTTCTCCTCTATTCCCTGCTGGCCAGGTGCAAGAAGCTCTCAAGTTAAAGAATCCTCCAAAAAGCTGCATCTGCATCCGGCATAGACCACAGTGCTGCCCTGCTGCTGGAAATATAAACTCTAGGAAATAATGTCTTAGCCGTGCAGAAATGGAAGTCTCATACTCAGTGGGTGAAGTTTGACAAGTCTTGAAAAGCAATGCCTCCACAGAGGCATAGCAGCAAAATATTCAGTATATACAGAAAAACTGCTGGGTACTGACTGACACATCCTGTAAATACTAATTATTCAAACTGGCTCAGGGCAAGCCTTAGCGAGTTCATATTATATTTAATTTTTACTCTGTCAATCGAGTGTGAATACTATTAGCATCTAATAGCAGCTTCTTGAAATTCAAATTGTGTCTGTTAGCTGCAATAGATCATCTGAAACTGCTCTTTACTTTCAATTTAAAGGAGAAAAGGTAACTAAAAGGACCTGAATTCACTAGGGAGTGGAATCTTTCTGGATGAATCCAAGCTACAAACATTCAAAACCTGTTTTCAGCTATTCCTAAACTGATCTAATGCACTGAAATGTCACAGAAGTGTCTTTGTTACAACAGTTTGTTTGTTTAGGATTTTCTTCTGAAATATACTTACTTATTTCCAATCTTTACCACAAGGTTAGGGTCATCAATGATAGCAGGATTGTCCACAAACTGCTGATACGTCACTGCATGTTCTATGAATTCTTCTGTGGGGAGAGAAAGTTACATTTTTAAAGCATGCATTTATAGATGCCTGTGATGGGCCAACCTAAACCACTTAGCATCTCTCATACAAATAGGTTTCACACTCATGAGGGTGTTGAGATTTAACTGTAATATGGAAGCAACTTGTTCAGAGACTCTCAGTCTCAGTAGATGCTGAGGATTTCTTTGTTTGCTGCTGGGTGTCTTTCCTGTTCAACATACAGTGTAAGTAAAAGCTCAGGAATGTAACTTTGAGGGAGAAAAACCTCCTTTTAGAAAAGTGATGCAATTAACAAATGATTCATGTAACAATATGACTCCACTAAATCACAGAATATTTGAAGTGTTTTAATAAGCAGCTTCTGAGCAGCAATCAGTGTAATATTAGGCCCATATGACTCTATGACGCAGAAAGTGCAAGTCTTGACACATTTATCTTCTCGTTATGCCACTGAAATTTTAAGGAACAGTATTGAAAGTGATTTATCTAAAACTTACACAAGAAAGTGGAGTCAGGGAAGGAACTCAGGTTAAGTTTTCCAACTCTCTCTCCTTGTGTCCCCATTTACAGACCACCCTTTTCATTCCTGACACTGACAGCTGTGAATTTCCTAGCTATATACTATATCAAGTGGCAAAAGCACCACTAATACTATAGTGCTACAAAACGTAGCATTATCAGGAAACAAAAAAACCCAATAAAATACTTCCAAAAATTTTTGCCTATAGTCAATTATTAAAATATGTTAAAAATCATAAGTCTTATATAAGTCTACTATTCTCAGCATGAAAAATTCTAGAAAACTGATTATTACATGGCCAGTATTTATCTTCTGAACACACTGTTGAGCACAGCCACAGGAGGGCTCTGCAGCCTCAGGCTGCGATGCTCAAAGCCAGGACATGCCTGCAATTCAGAAAGTCATTCTGTACCTTTGGTTATCTCTTTGTTGTCTGTAAGGCCTCCACAGAGAGAAATGGCAATGGAGGGCAAATCCCGAATTCCATCCGCGGTGCTTTCAGCCCCACTGTCAACACCTGAGCTCCCAACAGACTGAGGAGAGTGGCTGGCTGAACGCGGCCCTGTGTCATTCGCGTTCTTGCTCTGGGCATTGTCCCCACTGGAAAAGAAAGATCAGGAATTCAGCCTTCATGTATTCATTCCCAAATGTGCTACCTTCAACAAGCATTGTTTACTTCTGATGCACACTAAGGGGGGGAGGGGGGGAAAAGAAGAGGGGAAAGGGGAAAAAGGGAAAAAAAAAAGGGAAAAGAGGGGAAAGGGGGGAAAGGAAAAGAAATTTGTTAAAATTTTACAGTAAAACAAAAAAAAAACTAAAAGAGGTTCATGTATCCTCAAACATTAGATTGCTTCTATTTACTTGCTTAAACAAGGAATGCATAATTACAGTTTCACATATTTAGAAGAGAGAGGAAAAATACGACAATCAGCTGTATAATCTTAGTAGACAAAAGAAGCACAGTTTATACTAGTGGGACTATTTCCACAAAGGAACAAGAATAAATGGATTAGTTTATTGTCTAATTTAAATTAATTATAGAAACTGATATCTAAACCCATATAAAGGATGAGTACATTTCTTTATTTGTGCATCATGTATCTATAAATATTCTACACATGCAGTATTAGAATTAAAATTTTAAGAAAGGGTAAATCATTATACCCATGAAAAATCTATGTATAGATGAGATAATTATTACAAAATGAAAGCTCATCAAATTCTGCTTTTCACTCCAGATTTATATGACTGCCTTAAAGAAAGAAATTTTCAATCCAACATTTTCTCCATATAACTAATCTTCCTCAGTTTTATTGAAATGTAAATACTACAACAGCTGACCTTTAGCAAGCAAAAAAGAAAATTAAAATACACAAGCTACTTCAGTTATTGCTCAATGACTTTAGTGAATTGACTAGGGTATGATGTGGAAAGAGGACTATAAATGTTACAAGAGGATCTAATAAAGATCAGAAGCAGCTGGAAATGGTATGCTCAGGGTGCAATATTTTCACACATAACTCTGTCATGCACCTTCTAAAAATTATTTTCTCACTTTCATATTTATAGGTGATCACCCAGAGTAAAGCAACATCAGAGCAATCATTTTCTGCTCATACTGTTAACAGTAAGGTATGTTCTTCATGGTAATAAGCCAGGACATTGGGATAAATATATCCCAAAGCCAACTGCTCTCCCAGGACATGTGAGTAACACTCACAAACACTGGCATTATATTACATAACAATCCACAATCAATATATGATGCTTAATTCACCAAAACAGAAAACCAACTGCAAGCACACTTCTGAGGCCCAAAGGCAGCATCTTTCAAAAGCCCTAATATTTCTCTCTGTGAAGTACTATTTTCCTTCTACCTTCATCTCCACTTGGACTCTGAAAAAGAGATTTTATCTGTTTGGCAATGCAGAGTTTGATCTAAGTATGGAAGGTGACAAGAGCTCTTCAAAAGGTAAAAATATAAGAAAAGAACTTATACTTCTTAGGGAAATAAAGTGCAGCAACTTCTGGATCCATGTCAGTGAGGTCATCTAAATAGACACCATCATCACCAAGATGCCGACTTCGTTTGTCTGTAAGAGACAGCACAAATAAACCCATTAATTACTATTTCCTGAATAACACTCCAGAATTGTTATTATTGTTGAACTATTCATTTTAAGATAGAGAAACCAGACAAGTTACAACAGCTTGTGAACTGTATTTGCACAAAATGGTACTGCCAAAAATTTCAAGACTAGTTGTTCAAACTATGAATACACAAAATGGGACAGCAGAGGACTAGTTTTGAGATATGCCAAAGACTCCCTCCCTATGCCAGACAAAACCACTAGGAATCAGAAGCCAGTGGTCACAGCAGGAAAACAGCAAAAGAAAAACTTTCTAAGCATTTCCATAGGCCTACCGTCACAGGATGGCAGTCAAGAATATTTAATCTCCTAGACCTAATCTTCAAGCCCTCCCTGCAAAAGGGAAGTAACAGACCAGACTATAGCCACCAACACACTATAACTGGCTTCTTATAGAGACAACTCACTGCTGAGCACATACAACTGATGTCTTGTCTATGCACACTCACCACTGCAGGAGACAAGGCAACCCTTCCAGGTCTGTCACTAGGACCAACACATAGAGCCATCACTGTCATTTTTTTGCTAATACATCTAGACAAGCAACCACTGTAAGGCCAAAAACTAATTTGGAATTGATTTTAAAACTCACAACTTCTCATGACCCAGATTTTCAACACTAAACATCAGAAAAGCAATCAGAAAAAAAAGTTATACAAAGACTGAATAGTAATCAGAGGAACACATCATTCTTTCTTTTCAAAGGAAGTGAAATGTGTGGGGAAGAGTCTAAGAAACTTGTACGCTTATTGATTAAAAAGCAACTGCACAAAGTAGGCTTATATACAGCTTACATAATTATAGAATGAGTGCTCTAAAACAGGTCATTTGTAAGCAAATAAATTTCATGTGAAGACTGTAACATTTGTTAGAAAATATCATGAATACAGAGCCCAGAAATTAAGAAGTAGAAAAGCAGATGGAGATATATTTCACATATTCAGGACAGGACATAAACCACACAGAACTGAAAAGGCTCATGTGAAACAAAACCATCTCATTTTATGGCAAATATTACATATTACAACTTTGTACTACAGCAGAATTTCCACAATTATCAGCAACATATAATTCAAGTGAACCAGCAGATCTACAGCATGAAACTCCTGAATCTACTAAGTATGAATTAAATTAGAGCAAATTTTGTAGTCTTGGTCATATGCACAGAGCTGCCAAAAGCTCCAGACCAAGGAGAATCTTCTATCTAATCCATATCTCCTGCTACACAACTCAGGTTTTGAAAGCTCCTTCCAAAGCTTACTCCTTTCCAGACCTGAAAGTGCCTTCAGGACACAGATTAATTTATATGGCAATGAGGTGTTTTATCATTATGAAACTTGAAGACACAATCACATATATATATATATATAAATGCAGAATCAACAGTTTTACCTTTCTTTCTTGAAGGAGAATCTGTCTTGCCAGTTGGTTGGGTTGAGCAAGTTGCAGCTTGTTTTATTTCTTCATTGGCAGGCAATGGTGGTACAGATGCTCCTGGCAACTCTGTCTCTGGCTGATTTGTCTCAACTGGTAAAGGCTCATTTTCAACAGCAGTTGCTGCATCTGTTTGTCCAAGGGCAGGCAAGGGAGACTCTGTACTGAACTCCTCTACAGGAGAGCTTTGGATGACCCGAAAGTAAGTGCTTTCAGAAGGATTTACATCCACCACACTGGATTCCTTTGCTTTGAGCACAGAACTGCCCTGTGAGAAAAATCAAACAGATTACTATAAAGAAAAGCTCTTAAAAAATGCAACAGCTGGATTTTAACCTGTTCTGTTCAGTCCATTAGAGGAGAAAGCCACTACTGAGATGGAAACTACAATGTACAAAAGACCTTTCTGCTGTGTACTTGCTTTCACAAAATTAATCTGCATCTTGGGGCCAGGAAATATTTGTTCTGTAATCTGTTCTACAGTCTTCATTTTCTACCCATCTGTACATCCCACCTCCCACCCTGCCTTCCTCCCTTCCTGTGAAAATCCTGGCTTTCCTTCAGAAAGTAACCTTGACAAACAGGAGAAGGTAGTGCAGACTGGAGTCCTTGAGCAATCAGGATGCTCTCAGGCACCAGGACACTCTCATTCATCTATACCCCAGATTCAGATTTTAAATCAATTTATAGGAAGAATTTCAGAACTTCTCTAGGTGTGGGACAGGAAGTGTTCTTACACAGGAGAGCTGAACTACAGCAGCAGTGTATAGATGCTATAATCTTCACGTCATAGCAAACAAATAACTTTTACACAAAGATCAACAGCATCCAAAGTATAACTCCCAGTTTAGGAATGGCCAGATCAACTCAGAATACCTTGCCTAGGGACACAGACAGGGACTACAGAGAGAAAAGCTTCTAGGAATAAGATATGAAATACACACCAGGTTGTGTATATACACACCAGGGATAAAAAAGATATGCCTAAATCTGTTAGTAGGAAACCCAAAATTCTGGACTGCAAACGCCAGCTTGAAACTCCTGCATGGACATGTGCACTTGAACCAGTTCTCTATGAATGGAAAATAGTTCCCAGTTTTCTTGCAATAGACATGAGGAGAATAATGCAGAGGTGATGGGACATCTCATCCTTGGCCTATTAAAGAAGAGCTCTTCTGAAGATATTAATAATTCCAGATTCCCATCCCTGCTTTTGTCACTAGTTACCAACAATGAACTAAAGACAAATTACAATAGTGCCATGATTATAACTCTGAAGTCATCACCAGAACATAGAAGTCTTCTTTCTGAGCAGGATACCTACTTCCCTGGCCTGCAAAACAGGATTTTCTTTTCTTTATGCTGGACGTGTGACCCCATCTCTCCTGCAGGCAGTTCTTTCTGCAGAGAAGCCAGACTTCGGCAGAAGGGGCCAAACTCTGCACCATCCTAGCCCCCACAGCTGCAGTATTCCACTGAAACCTGACCTTCATTTCTCACACCCTACAGCAGTTGTAATAAGTCTCCCCTTTCCTGTAGGATGCTCCCACTCCACAGCCATCACAGGGAGTTGACAATGCCTGACAGACCTGCAGCTGCCACAGTTACTGTGCAGCATGGGAGACAATGCTGCTGGGACACTGCAGATCCCACCACCTAACTGGGCCAAATGGCACCAAGCCAGTCCTCTCAGCCAAGAGAACAGCATGCCTGGGCATGCAGAAATACAGATGTTTCTGGATGCTTATGTACTCAAACCATCCATTTTAATTTTTGTGAATCATACTGCTATTTTCCATCTAAGACCATTTATGAATTTCAATGATTTACCAAAGGACACTGGGTTTGATTTTATCTGTTTGTAAGCATTTAACTTTTACAAGACCAGGTCTCAGGTACTTCTTCATTTTCTACTGTATATCATCAGTGTTGAGAACATCCATGGCATAAGGTCCTATACCTCCTAAGGAGAAGCATTCAATTCTCTTACATAAAACACTGTAACTTTATGTAAAACCAGGATCCATTCCCTCTTCAGCAGTCTGCAGTTAAATAAGCACCTGTGCCCCATTAAAGCCCCATAGATGCTAGCAGAAATTAAACAACTTACACTGGATACCTTTGCAGCCTGGGGTAGCTCTCCCCATGCCCAGTGCATGTGGGGATTATTCTTCAATCCACTTCTGTCCATAGGTTTACTGACTAATTCCGAGTCACTTTGAGGTGTAGGAGGGCGTGAATCCGATTGGCTAAAGAAAAACAAACAAAACATTGTACAAAACCAAAAGTAACCACAATTCACTGAGCACTTTCCAAACTGATATCCATCAACTCAGAACACTGAAGATGAAAATAATCATGAGCCAACTGAAAGTATAAAAGCATGGTAAAATGGTTTAAACAGTTCAGGATCCTCTGACACTGACATTCAGAGGTCTCATCCATTTTATGGTAAGTGCTGTCAAGGAAGAAGGATTTGAGAAGCTGAAAGAGATAGAACAAGAACACAGGACCTGAATATTTCAGGAGGATTTTTGGGTTTCTGTGTGGAAAAAACAATGTGGATGGCACCAGCAGATGAACAGCTGTTAGTGTTGTTATAAAGGATGTGAAGTGCAGAAATTACTCACTTGCATCAAGACACCTTACTCTGACTAAGTAATAAATTATTCTAAGGAATCCAGTTGACTTTTTCTCTCTATGAAATTTTTCAGCTCTACCATTGAATTGGATGTTTGTATAGAGAACAGCAGAAGAGCTACACAAGGAACTTGAGACCTTTCAGTTCAAACATATTTAACTGTTGTGAGGACTACTCAATACAAAATATTTAATAATTAATTACTAAATTATCAGCTTGTAGCATATTTTTAATGTGGTGAAGTCAATAATGTGCTGTCGGGTCAGTCATTAATAAACAATGAATCACTATTTGTAAATACAAAAGGAAAATTTCTCATTATCTACTCTGCCTTTCTGCACAACATGGAAGTCATAGAATTTCACCCAGAACTCCCTAAACAAAGCCCATTACTTTTTGTCTGAGTCATAACATGTATTGGGATACTCATTCAATCCTGATTTAAAAACTACAAGCAACAAAAGAATCTACAACATTTCTAAATCAAAGGGCCAAACTGGGTTACTTTCACCCTCAAAAACAAAAGCCTTCTTATCTCATGAAGTTCCTAACCTAATAAAGTTCAACAAGGCCAAGTTCAAGGTGCTATACCTGAATTGAGGTGATCCCAAGCACAAATACAGGTTGGGTAAAGAATGGATTGAGGAAGTTCCAGGAAGAAGGACTTGGGGATGTTCGTGGATGAAAAGCTCAACATGACTCAGCAACGTGGACTCACAGCCCAGAAAGTCAGCCTTAGTTTGTCTTGGGCTGAACTATGTCTTGCAATTCCTGTCCTTAAGTTAGAGACTGAGCCAGCCCAGCCGACAATCCCTAGCCCGGCAGAGATTGCTGAGATATTTCAGATCCAAGTAGAGCAGCCCATCCCAACAGCACTGCACCAGGAGGAAGGGAAACTTCAGTACAGCCATTTAGATCAGCATCTCTGAGTCACATCCCACAAATGCTGAATACTTGTGTCACGATCCTGTGTGTTCCTTAACAAGCTGTGATTGCACTTAATCTAACCCAATGTCAAAGAACTTGGCTCACAGTTGGCAGTTCTGCAATAGCAAACCATGATGATCTTTGCAGTGTTCTCCACTGGAAGAAAAAAGATCCCTGAGAGAGCAGAAGTGTAACCTGAGAAAAAGTCCTGTCTTGACTGATAACAAAAAAACTGTGAAAACACAGACAGAAGGAAAGAGGCCAGTGTCATGTACATGTCAGAGCAATAACTGAGAGCCTCTGAACCTCTTCTTAGGTGGCCACAACAGAGTTTCTAATTTCACATAGAGGAAAAAATTGCTGAAAGACTCACCAGGCATTTATTTCAACAGTTGCAGACACAAAGAAGGCCTCACTCAGAGAAGTTACTACAGCACTTTAGCTGTCTATCTACACTGTAAAACAGGTGAACTCCAGAGCAAAGTTCATGGAGCCACCCACAGCACACCACAGCTCCATCCCAGACTGTGCACATGTCCTTCCTTGCAATGAAAACCACTAAGGTGAACAGCTTTGGATATCCCAGGATCTCACTTTGACTTGGTGCTGCAACACAGTCGGGTTAAAGAGGGCAGACCTAGAACTGGGAAAACCTCAAGGTTATCAGTTCCAGTACAGCCTTAGGCACCTGGGATGGCAACTATGTTGAGATAAGCAATGGGCAATTTAGCCTGATTTATTACTCAATGCTTTTCCAGCATTAATGGAGATTTGAAGAGGTCATATACAGGCACCTACTTTAAATTTTTTAACTGAGTTGCTATGACCTTTGTCCACTGACTTAATGGAAAGGCTTAACAGCAAAATCTCAAGACTTCTCAAATTTAAGATAACAGGAAAAGCATCTGTATCCAATTTGAGCTCTGTAGAAAAGAGTCTATTCTCAGAGGAAACCTATACTCCAGAAAATGTTTACATCTTAGTCTGCTAAACTTTTGACATGATGCCTTATCTATTGTGTGATCTTTATTCTGCAAGATTGTCCCCAGACAATGTACTTCCCCTCTCCCAAACCAGAGAACAAAGGAAGAAGAGGGTTTTTTTTTGCACTGGGCTCCTCCCCTTCCAAGTTTTGCATTTCTTCTACTCACTTAGTATCTGAGGTTTCTGTTTTGCTTTTACTGTTGCAACCTATGCACAAGCAAACAATTGAGGAAAAACATGGAATAAAAATGTCATTAAAACATATGCTGACTGTAAAAAGCTATGTGGAAATGTCAATCTTCAGAGGAATGTAAGTTTTTACTAACTAAGTTCTTCCCTTTTTTTTATCATCTTAATCAACTTGAGTTTTAACCCAGGTTCTCATTTACCTGAGTTTATATCGGCCATCCTCATTCAATGGATAATTCATCAAGGTAACTTACCTCCAGACAATGACCACAAAGAAGCAAACAGAGGAAGTGGTTTTCAATGTCACTTTCAAAGTGTCTGGGTTAGTAGTAAATACAGTTATAAAGTCAATGAAGTTCACAGAGTATTAGTGTGTTAAAGGCGTATTAATGTGTTAAAAGGAGCAAAAAGCAGTCCAGAAAAGAGGACAACTGTTCTACCTGTCTGGAAGAGAAAAGTGAGAAGATTGTTGAGGACAAGAGCTAGATAGGCCTCCGTCTGCTGGAACAGTGAGGAGAGAGGTTTGCCCTCTACAATCTATAGGCTTACTGGACAGCAAAACGTGTTGGAAGAAAGAAAAACAGGGTGTCATTATTCACAAGTGCTGGTTAACTTAAACTCTTTCTGCATTAGCTACACAAATGCTGAATTTACATACAGAGTTTTCAAAATCCAGAACACTGCAATCAAGAAACAAACAAAACACACAGTTCCCAAAGCCATCAGAAGGACAGGGTATTGACATATGCTATCAATTGGTGAAGCTAATCACATTAAGCTTTACCAGCAGTGGAGAAAGTTTCTTCCAGAATACAACTCAAACATTTAAACTGAGCCCTTGCTCTGAAATAATCTCCTCATGGTCCTTTCCTCTGTCCATCAACTACAGAAGCAGGATATTGAGATTACACTTCTTAGGGCAAGGTCTTGTGAATACTGCTGTACTCCAGCAGTCTGCACAGAGGATATGGGGCACTTGTGCATGGGGGCATGCACACACAGACCTAATTGTAATTCTAATGCAATGTACATTAGGAAAAAAAAAAATCCCTGACAGTTCCACAGAGAAGAAAGGAGATCCAAGCTGCTTTGATGACTTGGAAGTGCATTTGACACGTGCACAAATGCACATACAGGAGAAAATAAGCAAATTACTGTATGTGTTCTTTTCACACAGTCCACATTTCATGTCTATATTACAAGGAACATGAAATGCTCATATTTTTATTTGTTAAAACCCTTATTTTTATACATCAATTCCAATATTCCAAATTCTTAAAAGGTTTACACTCAAAGTACTAAAGACTTGTAGACCTGAGTTCACTAAAGTCCTTACAAGGTGCGTGCATCAGGAAAATATTCACATTTCACAAAACATTCATCCTCTCTACAGTATTTAGAAGCAAACAGTAACATTAACAGATAAAAATACTCTTCAGAATTTGTGGATCTGCATTTGTATGGATGCATTTGTTGAATCAAGAACAAAGCTTACCTGAAGATTTTGTACACTATCTGATTTCAAATATGGAAAGCATTCACCTAACAATTGTCTGTGACCAGGTTTAATATCAAAATTTTCAGTATGACTTCATATAGCACTGGCATAGGAGACATTAATGGTAAAAGGAAGATTAAGGTACTACCTAGGTACTACTAGGACTGCAGTATCAGAAAAAGTACCTTTGAAGAGGTGACCATTCTCCATCTGAATGAGGGTAAGGTGCAGACTGAGAAAGCCCAGAAACTGCAGGAGCCTTTATGTCAGATACATCATCAACACGCACATCTGGAACAGGGATCCTAAGTATGGAGAGAGATGTGACATTTAAAAAACATACTTGAATACTGAATTGTCATATACATCAGCTAACAAACAAAGCCTACTGAGAGAAGAAGTAAAAGGAGGCAGAGAAATATTTCTGTTTCAAAACTTCTAGTTCACAGCACCACAGAGGATTCTTCTTATGTTTTCAACATCATTTTCATTACTTTTGTTAATAACATCCCCAATAGCTTTCTAGCCTAAAGCTTTTTTCTCAACATAACATGTTCATCACCCATGTGTTCTAACTTAGAAACTACTGTTGGAAGTCATGGAATGGAACATTAACTCAGGTTTCCACTACATATCTCAATTCCAATGTGATACCTTGAATTGTCCACTGGTTCTTTTTCTTCCTCTGAGCTAATCTCTATAGGAAACATGTCTTCGTCTTCTGATGTGTCTCCATGTGTGTCTTCCCTTTTTAAGCTGTCCACTTTATGGGTAGACTTTCTCCTCTTCTTCCTCCTTTTTTTCACAGAGCTACAGACTGAAGATGTTTCAGTAGAAGGCTGGGATCCATGGGCTTGGGGAAGTAATTGTGAGGATGCACTGGTGTCTGGGTTTCTTATCCTGTCTATAGAATTCCTCTTCAGCTGAGATTCCATTAAAGCAGTTCCCTCAGACAGAATGGGAGATGTGGAGAGATGGTAAGGAATTACCTCCTGGAAAAAATTCAAACCATGAAACATGTTAGTTCTTTCACAGTCATACACCTGGTTCTATAACCTATGCACAATTACCAAAACCTGAGTAATTTATTTCTCAGAAAAGTAGCAAATATTAATATCTGGGTGCTCAGCTCACTTCTATGGCATATGGAAATTGTTCCATAGTTGCAGCTGCTTAGACAAGCCAGGAACAGTACTTTCATTGAAGAGTATCTTTTGAGTATCTAATATTGGCGAAGTAGTGACATGAGTTCCTCTCCACCTAATGCTAGATACAGAGTAGAAACAAAATCTTAGTTTACAACCTGAACATTTTGTAAAATCCAATTCCCCCTTCACAACTCAGATGACACACAGTAGTCAGATATATCAGTGGTTTATAATCCAGTCACACAAATATCCTGCTATTCAGTCATATTTATACACATCTCTAAACATTCATGGAAGTTACATGACAAAAATTATTGGGCATATCTGGAGAGGAATGCCTGCAAACATTTTCTTATGTTACATCAGGTACAGCCTAGTCAAAAGTAGTGTGAGCATAACTTATATAGACAAGTATTTAACCACACAGCTCAAAAGCAGACATTCTCATTTAAATACAATTCCACATGAATCATAGTTGTGAGATCATGTTTATGGTAAGTACCAGAATTAATGTGTGAACAGATATTTATAGAGGATGTGCACTTTTACTGACAGTCTGCTGAGTGCATTCATTCAAATTGAAGATTTCCACAAAAAACAGGTCCTTGGACATTAACCTCTGCTGCACACAACTTTGCATCACGCGAACTCTGCACACACCATTTCTGACACACACTGACACACACATGATTTATTTTTCAGTTATGTGATTAACTTCAGATTTTTTCAAATCTCAGTAACTAAAAAAAAACCCCAAAGTAACAGCACAGCATTAAATCTCCATAGCAGAAAACTGTCCAGAAACTTTCAAAACTATGAAATGGGTAACAGTGTATTTTGCAACAACATTCCTAAACTCAAAGTTTAATGAAACAAAAGTACTTTTGACTCTCACCTGATCATTATCTGTCTCCTGCACAAAAAAGGCCTCCCCATTGTCTCCTAGTTTCATGTGCAAATCTACAGCCTCTCCGTTAATTTCTATGTCAACCTGGAAGAAAGCAAGTATATTCTCATATGAAAAGAAAGCTGTTTTAGGCACACAGTTCTGTTCAGCTGTCCTGCTGTCACTGAGCAAACGCTTCTCAGGGAAGTGTAGGAGATCTTATATAAACATAAAATAGTGAACCTCTCTGTTTCTTCCCTTATCGTTTCACAAGGCAATAAATTCTAAAAATATTTTTCATTAAATTATAAAAATGTTCAGTTCATTGCACTTTTTGCTTCTCTACTCAGGAAGCTCTATAGCCATTATATAAAAGTTCTGAATATTTTTAAATATAATTCTGAATGCTTCACTTGTCACACAAATCCATTTGCTCTTTTAATTCACAGACTAATTTTGAGCTGTGCAAGAAGAACTTCCAAATGCAAATTCTTAATATGCTGTCTTTCAAATTCATTACACAGACCTCCCTTCACACTATGAAAAGCAAAAATTCAAAAAATCACTCTACATTCAATTAATGTGTCTATTTCTTCCACACATTTATCACATCACTGTACAGCCCTAATTATCTCCTTTTCTTTTCAGGAGGATCTCTCTCTGTGCCTATAACTGTTCTTGCTACCAACTCCATTTTCACTGCAAATTTTTTGGATACTTGGACAAGTCTACATTTGTGTTATATTTCAGTATACAGTATTGGCACAGTTAGATTTTCAGCTTTTACTCATCCTAAATATTGGAATTGCTTTCTGATCTACAAAAGAATTGAACAATGTCCATTCTGACTTTAGGATCTTTCTGCTGAAAAACTACAGCTACAATAGAACCTAGACTGTATGTAGTTACAAATTATTTCCTAAAATAATCTACCACACATTACTCAATGGTAATTTCACTTCTGATATCATATTGCCAGGTCATTCAGGTCTAGTTAAATTTATTTTATGGTCCTCATTGCTTTTTCTAGCTCCAATTAACCTTAACATTCTATTACCTGAAAATATTACTTCACTAATATCTCCCCTTTTGTAATCATTAAACATGTCAAAGCACTGTGTTTTAAAATGCAGTCACTAATGAAATCTAGTATAGGCCCAAATTAGCACATTCAAAATTTTATTTTATTGAAAATAAACATTACAAATTTCACGGTTTGTTTTGGTTTTTTGTTATAGTCAATGTCTTACAAATTATGCTCTGAAATGCAAGAAACAGTAACAACCATTTTAACTGAACCTGCCTTAATTCAGGTCCTTTATGAAGGGTGCTAAAAAAAGCCTTTGATTAGCAGACCACAGCAAATTCAGTACCTTTCTATGCTATTAAGAGTTAATTCACAAACAAGACATATCAAAAAATTCTCAATTTTCTTACCACTTTCTCCCTAGAACGTAGAACTCCCATTTTCCCAAAGCGAACATGGAAAGGGGAGCACTGGAGGTTTCCGTCTGGTTGACGTACCACAATGATGTCTATACATCCCGACAGTGTGGCTGGGTTCAGTCCCTTGTAGAGCTCCTTCACAGTTACAAATACTTGCCCTGCTAACTGTCCAACGTAATTCATGGTTTGGACCTGAAAGGAAAAAGATAGAACAAATTGGATTTTTATCCTTCATCTGTATTTTAGATACATTTGAGACATGGAGAATCCAGCAGTGCGGTATTCTTCTCTTTCACAAATTAACAACTTTACATAGAATCAGGATTTCCCACTTAATGTATTTACAGCTGATGCATGTTTGTAGAATGCTTTTAACAGAAAAAAAAGGCAAAAGAGACCTTGTAAGCCAGAGAATTGTGACAACTTTCTAAAGTTTATTAAAATCAGTTGCCTTTCAAATCAGTCAGACTTTTAGACTCTGAAGTTCATAAAGGTCTCCAATTGTCTCTGAAGAGAAAAGCATTACTTCCAGAATAACATCCTCTCCTATCATTTATTATGCCCTCAACACCAAATACACTTTTCTTGTTATTTCCACAGGCTTTTAAGGGCAGGACAAGTGAATGGTTTTAAGCACACCTAATTTTCCACTGCACTTAAGTCAAAGACTATTTTCCTACTTTAGAGGGATTTCTCCCATTAAAAGATTATCATAATGCATACAGACAATAGATACGCATTAAGGTTGGACAAGTAACCTTCAATCCAGAGTATCTGAACATTGGAGTGCTTCCTAATGCAACTTTACTGTCCTTGTTTCAAACAGTCTTTTAGCATCAGCAGTTTTATTAAAAATTAGACATGTGTTGATGATTGAAGTAACTGGTTTTATTTCCTTTGTTCCGTATTTAGCAATTAGTTTGATGCTTCTACTCTTTTAATGCACATCCTCTTTAATACATTTAGTCCCCCAGACATGACAGCATGCATATTGAGACATAGGATAAAAAAAGTCTTTTAAGGGCTGTCAAACCAGAAGTGAATTTGAGCAGATACATCCTGAACAGTACAGATTGTAAGGACTTCCAGTGTATGTCGTTTTCATTATTTTTCTAACACCTCTTGCAGATTCCAAGATACTGGTTTCTGCAAAGTCCTTGTGCACTCAGTACAAGGCATACGGCTCACACACAAGTTCTTTGCTAGGCTGTACTACATCACCTGGACATCAATAAAAGAGATACTTGCAGGATGAGCAACACTGAAACTCCCATTGATGGTGATGAAAACAGAACTGAGCTCAGAGTCTGAGATGGTCACTGCGCAGCTGCAGCATCTGCTACAATAGAGACTCTCAGCTGTGTTCTTTCATAAACAACAAAGAGATGTATGAGATGTAAAAATGGCTCCAAATTTTAGCTGTGATTTACAGCTACGAATAAAGAACTATTTAAGGAATTCAGTGAAAGCATTACAGTAAAAAATCAGAAAGTTAGGAAATGCTATAATGAAGGCAGGTTATGCATTGTTGTCCTAATTAATGTTCACTTGTGTTTTTTTCCAGAAGTCCTTCCACATAGGATGGACTGAGGCTTTGCTTTAATCTCTGTGTTGCAATATGTGGGTATTGGGACACAAACCCTGCATGCTCTGAAGGAAGAATTCTTTATGATAGTCATCACCACGTTGCCTCTGAAAAGCACTGATGGCATCCCCATCTGACAACTGGAGAGCTGAATCACAATAAATTTAAGATTAAAGCTAGGCACTAACACAAGACTTTTTGGTTTTTAAATATTTAGTATACCAGATGTTGTTGTGTTTTAACTCCAGCCAGCAACTAAGCACCACAAAGCCAC